>CM054057.1:567927000-568311026 GCA_028641055.1 Alopecurus myosuroides
AGCTGCACGCCACTCACCCACGCGAGCTTATCTGCATACGGAGGAATCTCCAGATCGTCAACACGAGCAGAGGCTGGCATGACGTCAAGCCATCGCGCCCCAAGTAAGAGTTGGAATCGAAAAATAACCTTGGGGACAAACTTAACCATAAAATAAAACTGAAAGTAAAATTTTCGATTCTAACCCTTTTGGGTAGCACCCAACATGGAGGCGCTGTACGTGGTAGGGTAGCGCCGAAGTCGGCGGCACGGTGGGCCCGCCACGTAGGCAAGGTGGGACCCAGGTGCGGTAAGGTAGCGCCTTGGACACCGGCGCGGTGGTTTAGAGGGCAGCGCCCAGTTCCTCGGCGTGGTCGTCCTGGATATGTAAAACCGGCCGCGCCCGACCTCCTCATTCCCTCGTCACTGAGGAGACGTCCCTCGAGTCGTCTAACCTAGGCGGCTCGGGGGATCCGCCGCCGCCGCCACTTCTCCCCCTCCCCCGCCCCCTCCTCTCCGTCGCCGCTTGAGGCTCGCCGAGCAAAGGCATGGCGGTGCCCATGATGGCGGCGGCGGGGATCTCTCCGTTCGCGCGGCGGCAGGTCACGGTTCCAACGGCGGCGGAGGGGCGCGTCTCCGAGGTGAAGGCGACAAGGGGCCGTGGGATCTCGTGGAGATGCGTCCTTGGTGGCCGGAGGTGGCCGGCCCACCCTCCTAGCGACCGTGGCGCACCTGGTGCGGCGGCCATCTCGTGCCTAGGGGTTCGGGCCCGGGATTGGCGGCGCAGTTCTTCTCTGGCCGGACATGGCTGGAGGACGTGATGCTGCCGGGCATCATGGCGTCGGCCGTTCCGACAACGGCGAGGCAGTCGGCGTCGATCCTTTTCCAGGCTGATCTACGGCGAGGACGTGGCGGACTCCTTACTGCGGCTGTGGAGCGCCGGTTGGAGTGGAAGTGGCTGGCCGGTGAGAGCCGGGCTCCGATGGTCGGAGTCGATGATGGTGGCGTCTTCCGATGTCATCCCCTTGCTGAAGGCATCGTTTCCGTGTAGCCTCCGCCTACTGCCTATTGCTCCAGGGGAAAACCTAGATCCCATATACTGGATCAAATGATGACGACGCCTTGCGCCGTTCTCCCTGTTGAGGGCATTGTCTTGGAGCAGAGCTGTGTTCCGGGGGAAACCCTATATCTGGTTTTACCAGATAGGATGATGACGACATCTTCGGTGTCGTTTACCCTCTCGAGAGCATTGTATTTGGAATATGAGCTACCTGGAGGGGGTCCCTTGGTGGTGCGGATTGCACATGGTGGAGGAGTTGTCTGGCATCATGGTGGCGTCGATGGCAGGTCTTACGGGTAAATGTGTTTATTTTTATCCTGAAGACGGGTGAGTGGAAGACGGAGGCGGCATCTTCTGGAGCGTGAACGTCGGTGTGTGTTGCAGGGTGCTAGACCGGTTGTGCCCCTTGCTCGCTATCGGACGGCTTGGTGTGGCCTTCGGTGTTTCAGATGATGTGCGTTGGTGTGCTGGCAGGGAATTCGGCCCTATTCGGCGACCCCCTTCATTACTAGTGGTGGTAGCCCCTAAGTTGGTGGTTCAGGATGGTGCATTGATGTATTTATTTGTAAGACATTGTGGCTTCTGCTTTTCTATTAATAAAAATCGGCTGTGTGCACCATTTTGGTGCAGAGGCTGGGGGTAGTACCCTCCATTTCTAAAAAAAAATCCCCAACCCGAAACAGAAAGGAAACCATGGTTGTGTGCACTATTTAAACTAGTAAATTTTTTTGAAAATTCAAACATTAAAAAAAACTAGTTTATGAATGGTTTAATCTGCAATGTTTGATACATTATTCCAAAATAGTCTAGCAATATTACATGAACTGTGAAGTTTTAATACGTTATCACCAACTATTGCCGCCATTGTTTACTTTTCTGTCGTAGCCATGGAGCATCTTCCTTATTTAACGCTATGCTTGGGTCAGTTTTCATTCTAAAGGGCGGAATTTCTTTAAAGTTATTAGAATCTTCTGACATGTCTGTCCTGTCCTCCACTCCCACAATGTTTCTTTTCCCTGAAAGAACTATGTGCCGCTTGGGCTCACCGCATGATGTACTAGAATTCTTATTTTTTTTCTTTTCCTCGGTTGGGTAGACATGTCTTTCACATAAAAAACTTGAGCCACATCTTTGGCTAGGACGAATGGTTCGTTTTGAAGGGGTCGTTGCATAGAAAACAATAATTTTCCTACGCGATAGACACCCGAAAGGCCAAGATCTAATCTAGGAGATGATAGCAACAAGCATAGAGAGAGTCTTAAGAAGAACATACCCTCGAAGACACGAAGCGTTATGAGATCAAATCTCGTTGTTGGCGTAGTCGTACTCACACCGATCCCGAGAGAGAGAAGATGTGCACCGCAAGCTGGCGGTGCATCCGTGATTGGTCACACGTACGGTTGATGACGACCTCCGTTCCCTCGATCCAGCGGGGCAGCGAAAGTAAAGGATCCCTCGGAAACCAGCATCACGACGGCGTGGTATCGTGGAGAAAACTTCGTTCAGGGCTTCGCCAAGCGCATGAAAATGAGGTGGAACAGCGGGAGGATGGAGATGAAGATGACACCAAGTGTGTGCGGGAGACGGATCTCATGCCCTCTATTTATAGGAGGGGAGGCAGCCACGAAATTTTGGTGCCTCCGCCTCTCCTCTCATCATGTGGGTGGAGTCTCCACTCAACCCACTCATTCTCTTATCAATTCCCACCCAAAATTCCAAGGGTTTTCTTTAATAATAAGTAAAACAATTTTATTTCTTTATTATATTTGTTAATCCTATTAACAAACATTAACACTTACCCCCTTGAACTATTTGTTAATCAAACATTAAAATATACCACATTGAACTATTTCAATATTCACCGAAACAATTCCAGTGACTATTTTAATATTCCCCGAAACAATTTCTGTGTTGTCCAAACTTTTCTCCAATATTCCGTATCCTCTCAAATGCGTCATGAAACCTTAAGTGTGTCACCCTACGGTTCGTGAATAACATAGAAATGATCGAGACTCCTCTCCGATCAATAATCAAAAGCGGGATCTGGAGATCCGTGATGACTCCTATGTATTCAACGACAACTCTCGTGATCGTGTGAACCATCAACGTCATGACTATTCCCTTTGTCTCGCGATATTTTACTTGTCCGATATCCGATCATCGGTATCACCCATACCTTGTTTTGATCTCGTTACCGACAAGTACTCTTTTCTCGTTTCCGTGATATGACATCCTTGTGATCATATCACGTGCTTGCAAGCGGTGTCGATGTGATATCACCGAGAGGGCCCAGAGTATATCTCTCCTTCATTTTGGATGGACAAATCCCACACTCTTGATCCATGAGCCTCAACTAATACTTTCCAAATACCTAACGGCACCTTTATAGTCACCCTGTTACGGTGTGACGTTTGATGATATCAAAGCACCCTTCTGGTATCAGTGATTGACATGATCTCATGGTCTAAGGAATAAGTTACTTCGTACGCAAGATATAACAATATAAACTAAATGACTTGATCGTATTGTTATCTTGATATTGGGTATGTGTTCATCACGTCATTCTTCTAATGACATGACCTCGTTATTAACAACATCCAATGTTCATGATCAGGAAACCTTAATCATCTATTAATCAACGAGCTAGTTAAAAGAGAGGCTTACTAGGAACCATTGTTTGTTTATTAAACACACATGTATCAACGTTTCCGGTTAATACAATTCTAGCATGAGAAATAAACATTTATCATAAACAAGGAATAAGATAATAACCACTTTATTATTGCCTCTCAGGCATATTCCCTTCAGTCTCCCACTTGCAATAGAGTCAATAATCTAGTCTGTAAGAACTTAACACATATGGCATTCCAGTGTTATTACCATGCTTCGCGTGTGGTAAACATCATTAAAAAAGATCTGAACTGTTCAGGTCCTATTGTATTTCCATGTTCTTTGCGTCTACACGCATCACTCATTATCTAATGAGTTGGCTTTGTATATATTTGGTCAACCGGTGAAACCTTAATTCCTCAGCTTAAACCAATGTTACTAACATTGTGAAAATGTAGCTTCATAGTGTCAGCATTCTTGGAAATTCACCAAGTTCAATAAAGAACTCCTTGACACAAAATACTCTTATTATTTTGTTGTCAACAAAACGATACACTTAGCCTTTGTTGTAGTATCCATCACAATACTTTAATTTTGAAACACTTTCAAATCCAGCATGGAACTTTCTTCCAGCCTATTGTGCTACCCTTCATCACATATTTTAATTGAGATAAAATTATTTGAATATATGACAAGACTATTAGTATAACTTATTACAACAAGTAGTTTGTCATTACTATATAGGAAAACACATCCTTAGCATTTCTAAAATGACACAAGGATCTCTCCCGCTGTTGTCTAATCATCATATGAATTATCCTGCTATAACATTTTATAGCATAGGACTCATCTGGTTGTGTACATAGCATGGAAACATGACTTAGAAATCTCAATTTCAATGATGCTCATCATGTTCCAAAACACTTGAATCTTGCTCAATTATTTTCCATGTGACAAGAACTCCTTCTTGTCATTTCGATATTGACTTACTTCAATATTTCATCTACGTAATTTGGCTTCAATCATATCAGGCGCTTCAATCCATCTTTTATAGATGTCGATGCACAATATCTTCTAAGCCTTTCATCAATATAAAAATCTTAACCGTGTTAATTTAAAATACATATTTTCCAATCAACCATATGTCATCTACATAAAGTATTGGAAATATGTCTCCCACTTAATTTCTTGTAACTCTACAAGCATCTTTATCTTTCATGATGGAATCAAACTCGTTTGATAACTTCATTAAGGTAAAGATTTCAACTTCTTTATGCTCACTTCAACCATTGAAGTGTGCATACCTTTCTAGCAACCTTTTGAATTTTACAAAACTCTCTGACTGTGTCAAGTACACATCCTCGATCAAACTTCCTCGAGAGGAGAGTTGGTTTTGTTATTCAACTGCCATATCATAATATGTAACTTTTGCTAGAAATATCCGCAAAGACTAAAGCATCACTACGAAAGATCAAAATCTTGTAGTAGTCAACTCTTTGAACTTCATCGAAAACAACTTTTCGATAAGTACAACTTTCAAAGGATGTAAAAATCCATGTCTTTGTCGCTATATAGACCCTTTTGCTATCGTTAGGTATCATGCCTACCGAAAGGACTACCAAGTCACATACTTGATATTCATACAAGGATACTATGGCGGATATAATGACTCATAGTCAGTTTTACGAAGTCAGGGCCCATCATTTTCTTCCTTTGTAAGGTCTAGGTCCTTTTGTTGTCAAACCAACACTTTATTCTTAAACCATAAGTTGGTCTAAGTACAAAGTTTTAGGACTTTTGTGGTTCAGTTCGCAAACGCATTCGAAGTATCTACAACATTTGTAGTGTCTTCTACTTAGTCAAAATAGGAAACCCCGGAACAACTTCCAGTGCTGCGCTACTCTTGACATGATAACAAAGATTCTCTAATCTCGTTGAGTTTGTACTGTCCTCCCACTCACTTGTTTCGCAAGAACTACTTTCTCGAGAAATCAACCTTTTCTGACAAACAACATTTGTCTTTGGTCGGTGATAGGAGAAATATCCAATGTATTCTTTAGGATAACCTTATAAACATATATTTATCCCATTTTAGTTGTAAACATTTTACACATGCTATGCATACCAAAACTTAAGAAAAAGACAATTCAGGTCATTACCCAAACCATATCTTATATGTTGTCAATTTCAACGGATCATGATGGTGCTCTTTTCAGTGAAAAAGCGGTTGTCACTAATGTATAAACTACAAAATTATAATGGCATTTTTATTAATCTTACCATGTCCAACAAGGTTTGATTTTGTTGCTTGAATACTCCAAACTAATGCGGGGTATTCGAGAAGTATAAGTTGTAGAACAATTCTGCAACTCCTCAGATGTTTTGCTAAACTTGTAACTCAAACTTTATCCTTTATGATCCAATCATAAATACTTGATTATCTTGTTACATTGATTTTTTACTTCATATTAACAACCATTTGAACCAATTTAAAATGTCAAACTCCGTTCTCTTTAAATTGATATTCTCACATATCTACTCAAATCATCGACAAAATTTTATGAAGGAAAAATTAATCCACCATACATGACTACACATAATGGACTATATACATCAACATGTACAATCTCCATTAAATTAGTCGTCCATTCTACTTTGGCCTATGAACGGAATTCTTAGTCATCTTTTGGAAGAGGTCTCACAAGCGTCAATTTATTCAAAACAAAATGACTCCGGAAGTCCATCAATATGGAGTTTCTTCATGTTTTCCTTTCCGATATGAACTAAAATGGTGGTGTCACAATTTAAGTGAAACTCTTTTACGTCTTGCAACGTTTAGCATTTAGCCTTATATATGTTACTTTACAAACATGATTTATATTAACATATCCATCAATTATGGAATATGGTCATAGTTTGAACAATCTCATTTGTTCTCACAAAAGACCAGAACAAAATAACAACTTATTAAGTTCTTAAAATAAATCTTGAATGTTTGGTTCGATACGATAATGAACATAATAACACTTTATTACTGTTCTTGTCATAATCGATTCCACATCTATTAGTAGTTTCTTTTAGGCCCTTGTATTTCTTGCATTGCGTTGCTTTGTATGACAAGTAATACCAACCAATGTGGTATCAAAATACCCAAAAATACATAGTTAACTAGTAATACATCTATAAATGTTATATCAAGCATATACTCCTGAGCTGGACTTTTCCAGTTATCTTGTTTTTCATCCATATATCTTTTTGTAATTCTATTTTCGTTATTGCCTTTCCTTTACAGAAGAATCATTCACCATCAAACAATGCTAGTCGTACTAGCACATTTTTCTTGGCGTGTTAGTCATATACTATCACCCATTGAGTCATACTTTAAGTCTGATTGTTCTGCTAATATCACCATATTAATAGTATTCTTCTAGACTCCACTCTTAGCAATATCCAAGTAAGGTAAACGACTTTACCCATACTTTTAATCCATCCCATCATAATAATTTTATGATTAAGCTACTATAGCTCGAAATAAGAAATTTAGAGGATAATTTTTAGCGCCCAACTTCTTGGAATATTCAAACGCCTAGCGTCTTCAATCATTGCATATATTCAAATAATATAAGCATACATCGTCACGCTAAATTATACTCAGTCATGTTGCTACAAATAAGTTTCTAGATATCAATATATCTTTCACTTGATTGTTTCTGAAAACAACTCTTTTCAGTTCCTAAATCACCTTGATCAACAAAACATTCTTTTGAAGATAAAGTAATACGGAAGCAACCATGACTCTGGATTATAAGTAGGAATTATTTGCTCTCTAGATCAATCAATCATTAATCATATGGAGCTAGGTAGGAAATACCTAAAATCTACAATAGGACTCAATTTTAAATTTCACTAATACGGTACCAATCTTAAATGATTTTTACCAGATCATAATAGTTATATCTCAATTAACAATCTAAGTTTAAGATAGTTATGTGGATGCCAATGAATACTACAATTTGTGCAAATTCACTTCGATTGGTTGTTCATGATAAATAAGTTCAAGTTAATTCAAAAGTATACCATGAACTCCCACTCAAAAACAACATCCCTCTTAGTCGTCTTTAGTAATTACACGAACCAAAATCACTACACCAAAATCGATCATCACGTGAGATGATGTAGCTTCAAAGGCGAACATCGACATGTTCATCATATCATCCATATGACTCATGCTTTACCTTTCGGTTACGTGTTCCGAGACCATGTCTGTACATGCTAGGCTCGCCAAGTAGAACCGTAGTATTGCGTGTGTTTCAAGGCAATGTCTGTATATGCTAGGCTTGAAAATACCCGTTGTATGCGAACGCTGAGTCTATCACACCCGATCATCACGTGGTGTCTCGAAACGATGAACTTTCTTAACGGTGCATACTTAAGGAAGAACACATTATTATCTTGATATTAAGTGAGAGGGATCATCTTATAATGCTACCTTCGCTATCTAAGAAAAATAAGATGCATAAAAAGGATTAACATCACATGTAAGGATAACGTGATATGATATGGTCCTTCTTGCACTTGATCTCCATCATGTGCATCATGGTATGATCTTCATCATTCCACTTGCGTGGTACCAAGTTCCATGGCACCCCAATCTTGATTGTCCATTAATAATAAGACAACCATATGGATACCTTTCGGTATATCAATAATTTACAAAAGAGATCATCTCATAATCAAATTTGTAACATTGACCATATCACATCACATGCCCAGCAAAAACTAGTTAGACGCCTCTAAATTATTTTTTCATATTTTACGTGGCTTAGGGCTTTCGAGAATAGAACCGTTCATACCTAAGAACATCAACCACAACGTTGATAAACACATTTTTAACAACCCTTCGTAGATTAGATCTTAACTATAGTTGGAAAACGGACACCCCCTCAGCCACAAGTGAGACTCACGTACACACGTAAATTTAGTCTAGGGCAGCTTCATCCAACTATGCCACTGAGATCATAAAATACTCAAGGAGGCAATAACATGATCATCAACGTACACATACACATATGTGTTCTACCCGTACAAAACATCTATGCATAGATCCGGCTCTGATACCACTGAAGGGGTCGTTGCATAGAAAACAATAATTTTCCTACGCGATAGACACCCGAAGGGACAAGATCTAATCTAGGAGATGATAGCAACGAGCATAGAGAGAGTATTAAGAAGAAAATACCCTCGAAGACACAAAGCGTTACGAGATAAAATCTCGTTGTTGGCGTAGTCGTACTCACACCGATACCGAGAGAGAGAAGATGTGCACCGCAATCTGGCGGTGCATCCGTGATCGGTCACACGTACGGTTGATGACGACCTCCGTTCCCTCGATCCAGTGGGGCAGCGGAAGTAGAGGATCCCTCGGAAACCAGCAGCACGACAACGTGGTATCGTGGAGAAAACTTCGTTCAGGGCTTCGCCAAGCGCATGAACATGAGGTGGATCAACGGGAAGATGGAGATGAAGATGATACCAAGTGTGTGAGGGAGACGGATGTCATGCCCTCTATTTATAGGAGGGGAGGCAGCCACGAAATTTTGGTGCCTCCACCTCTCCCCTCATCATGTGGGTGGATTCTCCACTCAACCCACTCATTCTCTCATCAATTCCCACCCAAAATTCCAAGGTTTTTTAATAAATAAATAAAACAATTTTACTTCTTTATTTAATATTTGTTAATCCTATTAAAAAACGTTAACACTTACCCCCTTGAACTATTTGTTAATCAAACATTAAAATATACCACCTTGAACTATTTCAATATTCCCCGAAACAATTCCAGTGACTATTCCAATATTCCCCGAAACAATTTCGGTGTTGTCCAAACTTTTCTCCGATATTCCGTATCCTCTCAAATGCGTCATGAAACCTTAAGTGTGTCACCCTACGGTTCGTGAATAACATAGAAATGATCGAGACTCCTCTCCGATCAATAATCAAAAGCGGGATCTGGAGATCCGTGATGACTCCTATGTATTCAACGATGACTCTCGTGATCGTGTGAACCATCAACGTTTTGACTATTCCCTTTGTCTCGCGATATTTTACGTGTCCGAGATCCGATCGTCGGTATCACCCATACCTTGTTTTGATCTCGTTACCGACAAGTACTCTTTTCTCGTTTCCGTGATATGACATCCTTGTGATCATATCACGTGCTTGCAAGCGGTGCCGATGTGATATCACCTAGAGGGCCCAGAGTATATCTCTCCGTCATTTTGGAGGGACAAATCCCACTCTTGATCCATGAGCCTCAACTAATACTTTCCGAATACCTAACGGCACCTTTATAGTCACCCTGTTACGGTGTGACGTTTGATGACATCAAAGGACCCTTCTGGTATCAGTGATTGACATGATCTCATTGTCTAAGGAATAAGTTACTTCGTACGCAAGATATAACAATATAAACTAAATGACTTGATCGTATTGTTATCTTGATATTGGGTATGTGTTCATCACATCATTCTTCTAATGACATGACCTCGTTATTAACAACATCCAATGTTCATGATCAGGAAACCTTGATCATCTATTAATCAACGAGCTAGTTAAAAGAGAGGCTTTACTAGGAACCATTATATGTTTATTAAACAGACATGTATCAAAGTTTCTGGTTAATATAATTCTAGCATGAGAAATAAACATTTATCATAAACAAGGAATAAGATAATAACCACTTTATTATTGCCTGTGGGGCATATTCCCTTCACGTTTCTGTACCCAAGATTGTTGAGATCCACTGTTGTCATTCAATACTGTTGGTCTACCTTTACTCCTGTCATCTTGACCCATTGGCACCGAAATAGAGGGACCTTAAAATTAGGTCCATAGTCAAGTTCCCATATCTCCCATTGTATCCGGTTGCATCGAAACGGACGCCACTATTCTGGTTGGTGCTCTTTTTATCTTGTGCGATCATGTAAAATATATTCCCATTTATCTCGTACCCTTGGAAAGTCAGTACAGTCGAAGATGGTGACCTGGCCAACAAGTAGAGCTGATCTCCAACAATGTTGTATTCATGAATTCTGTCTGCAACCAGGCGCCGAAACTATCCATGTGTTCATCATTAATCGAGGATTCAGACAGCCACATTTATTATTCCATTTATATTTGACGAGAAGCCAGACGGGACCTTGATACTATTTAGTGCTTCAAAAAAGATTTCCTTCTCTTCCTTGGTAAGAACGTAGCTGGCAGGACCACCTTGAAACCGCTCAGGATTCTTGTCGTGTCGTCCTTTCTTGTGTTACTGGTCCTGCCGTGCTTCAGATGTATCTTTTGACTTCCCATACAAGCCAAAGAAGTCTAGCAGATTCACCCAGAGATTCTTCGTCAAGTGCATCACGTCCATCACAGAGTGGACATCTAGGATTTTCCAATAGTGTAGTTCCCAAAATATAGATTTCTTCTTCCACATGGGTGCGTGTCCGTCAGCGTCATTCGGAACAACTTGTCTGCCTGGACCCTTTCCAAATATTACTTTCAAATCCTTCACCATATCAAATACATCATCACTAGGTCGGAGGATAGGCGTCTCCCGGGTATCTGCCTCACCATTAAAATGTTTGCCATCTTTTCTTAAGGGGTTCTTGCGCGGAAGAAAACGATGATACCCGAGGTACACAACCTTCTTACATTTATCCAGATATAAACTTCCGGTGTCATCTAAACAGTGTGTGCATGCATTGTATCCCTTGTTTGTATGCCTTGAAATGTTACTAAGAGTAGGCCAATCGTTGATGGTTACGAACAACATCGCTCGTAGGTTAAATTCTTTTTGTACGTGCTCGTCCCACACAGGTACACCTTCTTCACGCCACAACTGGAAAAGTTCATCGACTAATGGCCTTAGGTACACATCAATGTCGTTGTCCGGTTGTCTCGGGCCTTGGATCAGCACTGGCATCATAATGAACTTCCTCTTCATGCACAACCAAGGAGGAAGGTTATAAATACATAGAGTTACAGGCCATGTGCTATGGTTACAGCTCTGCTCACTAAATGGATTAAATCCATCTGTACTTAGACCAAACCATAAGTTCCTTGCCTCACCTGCAAAGTGCGGGAACTTTCTCTCGATTTTTCTCCACTGCAACCCATCAGCGGGGTGTCTCAACATCTCATCTTTCTTACGATCTTCCATGTGCCATCGTAAAAGTTTGGCATGCTCTTTGTTTCTGAACAAACGTTTCAACCGTGGTATTATAGGAGCATACCACATCACCTTTGCAGGAACCCTCTTCCTGGGGCGCTCACCCTCAACATCGCCAGGGTCGTCTAGTCTGATCTTATACCGCAATGCAGTGCATACCGGGCATTGTTCCAAATTCTCGTACTTCTCACCGCGGTAGAGGATGCATTCATTAAAGCAGGCATGTATCTTCTCCACGTCTAATCCTAGGGGGCATACAAGCTTCTTTGCTTGGTATGTACTGTCGGGAAATTCATTGTTTCTAGGAAGCTGCTTCTTCACTATTTGCAGCAACATTGTAAATCCACTGTCAGTCACACCGTTCTCGGCCTTCCATTGGAGCAATTCCAGTGTGCTGCCCAGCTTTTTCTGCCCGTCTTCGAAAGTTGGATACAACAATGTTTTGTGATCCTTTAACATCTGGTCGAACTTCACCCTCACCTTTTCAATATCGCTTTATGTCTTTTCATCCGTAATAGCCTAGCCAAGATCATCGATGGGCTCATCTGGTGCCTGCAATTCTGATTCTACTTCATTGTTATCTTTCATTCCAGTACCGGCACCGTATTCAGGGAACATGTCATGATAGTTGTCATCATTCTCTTCTTCTTTGTTATCTTCCATCATAACCCCTCTTTCTCCGTGCTTGGTCCAACAATTATAGCCGGGCATGAAACCGGATTGAAACAGGTGGAAGTGGATGACTCTGTGAGAAGAGTGTTCCTTCTGATTCCAACATACATCACATGGACAACAGATAAAATTATTCTGCTTGTTTGCCTGGGCCACCTCGAGAAAATAACCCACACCTTTCATGAACGAGGCAGAGCGTCGGTCAGCGTACATCCATTGCCGGTTCATCTGCATTATATGATTATTAATTAAGAACTGTTATAGAACACCATGAATAGAGAAATGACCAATGTTACATTGACAGATGAAAGGTTAAAGTTGGTACCTCGACCGAGGAGGAAAGAAGGATGAGAAAGCTTATTTAATTAAGTGTGGCTCGGACAAATTAATTCTTGCTTGTTTTTTGCGAGCTGAGATAGCGTTATTCTCCCGGGCATTTCATCGAACACATCTTGTGCATAGGAGGGAAAAAGAAGTGAGCACACACCACACAACTAGAAATATGTCCTCCAAAGTGAGTGGCATGAGGAGAAGAGAAGGCTGGCAGGGTTTATATAGTGTGGGGCTCATTTGCCCCGGTTAGAGCCACCAACCGGGGCAAAAGACCCCCCCACGACGCGTCTGCACGCGCCCTGCTCGCCGAGGGCGTTTAGCCCCGGTTTGAGCCACCAACCTGGGCAAACGACCCCCACAACACACGCCCTGCTCGCCCCGGCCCTACCTCTGCTGTCTTTTGCACCGGGTGGTGGCCGAGCCGGGGCGAAAGGGGTGCTCGCCAGTGAGCAAAAGCCCCGTTCTCCACTAGTGGATTGACGTTACACAGTTTCTCGTAGGAGGTATCTGTTCCCCGTGCACGTTGCCGCCTCAGCCACCATATATACCATGCCGCCACCTCAATGGTTGTAACGCCCGGGGTTCCCCAGATAGATTGTTTGCTCTTTTCTGTTCTCTCGCATCGCATGGCATTGCGCATCCTCATGCATCATCGTGCAGTCAAAACATTTCTTTTGCAAATAATTAAATTGCTAACAAATTTTGTTTTCTAATTTTTTTTAAAAAAGAGGTGTTGTGCCTCAAAACGTTTTTTCCTTTCTTTCTATTAAACAGTTTTGTCAAAAAAAAAAGGTTTGAGGGTCGGCCAGCCCACAGGCCAACCGGCCTGTTAACACCCCCCAACCCTAATTCTAAACGCACGCACACAGACACACAACGCACACACGCACAGAAACGCACGCACGGGAGGGAAAGGGGATCGATCGATCCCCCAACCTCCAGCGACGCTGCCCTCCTCTGACTCGATCCCCTCGTCCCTCCTCCTCCTCCATCGCTGTTCGCCGCCGCCGCTCCCTCTCGCTCACTCGAGCCCAGCCGCCTCTCCACCCCTGGACCCTCTCCCTCTCCTCCGCCCGCCGTGCCCTAGAGCTCCCCCCCGTGCCGCCTCCGCCTCGCCACCGCCGCTGCCTCGCCGTGACACGTCGCCGGCGCTGGAGACGGCTGCGAGGTAAGCACGGAGGAGTGGCAGCGATGGGGCAC
Source organism: Alopecurus myosuroides (assembly GCA_028641055.1). NCBI lineage: Eukaryota > Viridiplantae > Streptophyta > Magnoliopsida > Poales > Poaceae > Alopecurus > Alopecurus myosuroides. The sequence continues at coordinate 567,941,072 of CM054057.1, forward strand.
CTCCGCGCCTCTCCCGACCGTGGTGAGCCGCCGACGTTCTCAGGCGCAAGGGCGCCATCGTCCTCCCTACCTCGAGCTCCTCCGTTTCGCCATGGTCGTCCCCGACCCCGGCCCTGCTGCGCCCCGACGTGGTGCTGCCGTCCCGCGGCCGAGCGCCCCACCGTCGTCCTCAACGAATCAAGCCCGTTCCCGCGCTCCTGCTCACCGTCGACAAACATCCTCTACCCCGCGACGGTCGCCTGCCATGGCCGTCGTGGTTGGCCTCCGGCCGCTCCAGCGTGTACCTCGACGTCAACTGCAGCTGCGCTGACCTCTCCAAGCTCATGTCGTCGTCTTTGTTGTTTCGAGGACAAGGACGGGAACTGCTCGTGCTTCTGTCGCGTCGTCGTCCCATCCTTTGTGTGTTCGGCGAAAGTCCCGCAAGAGGCTTGGTGCCTAAGCAGTACACGTTGCGCCTCTGTCTCCGTGTGTGTGGATGTGCTGTTCGTGCTGGCTTTGTCCGTGGGTGCTCGTGCACGTCTACCCGGCGACACACCCGTGTCCGGTGCCCAGGCCAAGACCTCCGACAACGGAAGACGGTGGTGTCCACAAGTACCTCAGTTGTGAACATCGACCGTCAACAAGATCTTCCACCGACCCCGAAGATTGGAACCTTCAAGGCCTTCAACGACAACTACATGTACAATGAACAAACGCCATGATCTTCGAAAACGAGAGAACCATCGACAAGATCTCTGTTGCATATTCGTCAACTCCTACGTGTCCGCTTTGCGTTGGCCGCCTTCGTGCGCGTCGTAAACCTCGAGGAATGAAGCCGTCAAGTACGCCACCGACGCGATGGTGTTACGTTTCGGCCACGACTACCTCGACCTCCGGAAGTGAACAACTACTTCCTCTACTTCCCCGACGTCGACTACTTCCTCTACGTCTCGAAGTTTCCAGCGTTGAACCCGGAGATCCTCTTTCCAACGTGCAAACCCAAACCCTAACCTCTATATGCGTATTTTCTAAATACCATCTTTTTTATAAATGTCATCGCATTCATGTGTTGCATTGCATATTGTGGGTGCGGGCAATAATAATATCATCTAATAATTAAATATGGAATGAGTTGGGACAATTAAATATTGTCCCGGTTCCATTTAAAATTGCATAGCTCATCTTTATATTATCTTGCCATGTTAAACAACATTTAATCTTGATGGGTAGATAAATAACTCGAACCTTCTAAATTATATGTTGGGCTTCCGGCTCAATTTAAATTGATTTAATTGCATACATCATAACTAATTCATTTTAACTCCAAATTTGAAAAGTAAAATATGTTTTCCAATCAAAATTCTCTAAACTTTGCAAATATCAACTTTGTTTTCTGGTTTGCAATATTTAAATTGGATAATTGTTTCACCCCTTATTTAATGCATTTAAATTGGTAATATGCTTAACTAAATCATTTAAAATTGTTTTCCAACATGTAAAATATGTTTTCCATGCAAAATTGAATAAGCTTTCCAAATATGAACTTTGTTTTCTGTTTTTGAATAAAGTAAATTTCTGAAAACAATTGTTTCTTAATCAATGCATTTAAAATTGTCAAATTAATAACTTGCTCATCTAAAATCCAAATTCAACAAATGAAATATGTATTCCATCTAAAATTTTGTGTTCTTTCCAAATATGAATTTTGTTATCTACTTTGAACAATTAAAATGGGTGAAAACAACAAATGCTTGTGTAAATCATTTAAGAAGCCAAATTTCATAACTTAATAGATAAAATTTCTAAACTTGGTAAACACCTTTTCAAATTGAAGCTATTATTGTTTTCTTATTGTTTTCATCATCCATGCATCATTCTAATCAACTTTCACATGATGGTTATTTGTAGATCATTTAATTCAACATTAATTCATGGGCTTTTCTATATGCAACCCAAATTGCATATGGGCCCATTTAAATATGTTTACCATGTCAACTAGTTATCTTTGATGCATCCTTAAACTTGTCATGCATCCATGTCTTGATCATGCTGGATCTTTTGCCGTAGAAGTAATTGTTGCATCCGGTGTTTGTTCTAGTTCGTTGCTTCTTCACGGATAGGACGTTGAGATGATGTGAGCAACGACAAGTTCTGCGGATGTACCTATACTTGCTGGATCTCAGGCAAGTATACTCACTTGCTGCCTATGGCTGCCTTTCATCACTTGTTACCGATTCTTTCCGTTGTTCTTATGCTAGCCTTATGATTCGATGCTTGTGTCTCGATCCTATTATATGTTTACCTTGCAACCATGATATAGCCTTCCTTCCACTTCCTATTAACTGTTGTTTGTTTACCCTGTTGGCCCTTGTGTCGTAGTTGCATGCTTAGTGTTGTTTGCGCTCAAGTCTTGTTGTCCGTCTCATCACCTGTTTAGTTTGATAGTTGGGTTTCACTTCAATCAACAACATGTTAATGTTTTGGGTAATAATAATTTGATGATAAGGCACCGGCAGGAGGCCCGGCGTGGTTTTGAGGCCTGCTAGTGTCGACCCTAATTAGGAAAAGGGTCTTGTCCATTGATCCATGATGAGCGCACTAACCGCATGTGGGAAGCGAGTATGGGCGCCCCCCGCAATTCTGATTCGATTCGCATCTCGTCCAAATCGCCTCATTTAGTTCGGGTTTTCCATTTGCCGCATGCATATGCAGGTGCGAACCCTTGGCGCCAGGGTGGAACTTTTGTAGTCGGCATTTAGGGAGACACGTTCTTAGAGTGCTATGAGGGTCCCCTTTTCTTCGTGGGGCTTGATTAGCCGTGCGCTCAACTTCACGGGGTTCTTTGGGCTTGATGCGAAGAAGAGTTGGGTTGTGTTGAGTACCTCGCTTGGTGGGTTGATCCCCCGTCTGGCGGGTTATTCTTACGTGTACGGCCAAATTGGTGCATCCCTGCAGGGTTAAATCTTCTCGAGAAGCCGTGTTGTCCGTGGTTATGGATGACTTGGTGAAAGTGCTGGCTAACAAGTACTCAGACAACTTACACTTAACGATGATAACTTGACTAGTAATATAGATTACCTTCACCATCAAAATGAATGTCACCTTAATCAACCGTGTGAGTTTCCTTGGGTTGCTTCCTTAGTAGGGGGTAACATTGGATGGGTATTGCTTGGTGAGTAGTCGTAGTTGGTTCTGATACGCTATCTTATCCCTTTCTTTTAGCCGGATGTTGTAGCGTGTTTCTGTAGTTAGTTAGTGCAGCCCGCTGCCGCTTCTTTGCAATAATCCCTTCCTTTCCGTTGTACCCAAAGTATTTGTATCTTGTGATGATTGGTTACGCCGGTATCTTGTGAGTATGGGTTATCCACTTGCCAGTACTTAACCGTACTGACCCACGAATCCTTTTCGTGGCTGCATATTCCACATTGCAGTCAACAGGTTTGAAGTCTGACGACGTTAGCTTGGGAATCCCTCCGGTTTGGCCTGGGCAGGGATTGGACGCCATCGGTTATCTTCAGGACTCTTAGTCCAATTTGTATCTTGTCCGTAGTCGGACACTATGTTGTTTCTTCCGCTGTTATTTTGGATCTTTGTATTGTATCAGTTGTATCCTTGACTCGTTTGAGTCGTCTTGTATATACCTCCTCTGTTGTTGTTGTGGATTATTCCTGAATTGTTGTAATGTTATCACAAGTGGCAACCTGGAATCGGTTATTATGTGGATTTTGGCGGAAATGCTGAAATCTGCATAGTGCCCGATCTCGGGGCGTCACAAATGGTATCAGAGCATGGTTTCCGATTCCCGATATTGTTTCGATATGAATGGTTATCGAAGCAACGGGTCCGCAAAGCCTGTAGGATAACCTCGCTAACGGTCGTTGTTTCTAGAGTGTAAAAAAAAAAACTAATTCTGCTAAACTATTTTGGAAACATCTCAATAGGATTCTTGTTTTCTCCTTATCTCTATTCTTTTTCCCCTCCCATCTTATTTGTTTTGGAGTCTCCCCCCTTGTCTATCTTTCAAAGTGTTAGGATGCTACGTGGGTGGACATTTTCTGAGCATTTAACCTAATAGGTTCGATCATCGGAAGATTCCTGGTGGAAGAACATCGTCATCAATCCGAGCAAGAATCTCTTGTTAGTGGTGTCGAGAAGCCCTTGTTAGTGGTGTCGAGGAGATCAACTGGAAGCATGAAGAATCGATAGTCGAACTTCTTCCCTCTTCCGTGGTTGTGAGCGGATTGCGAGGGCGCAATCCCCTTGTTAGTGGTGTCGTCTGTAACGCCCGGGGTTCCCAGATAGATTGTTTGCTCTTTTCTGTTCTCTCGCATCGCATGGCATTGCGCATGCTCATGCATCATCGTGCAGTCAAAACATTTCTTTTGCAAATAATTAAATTGCCAACAAATTTTGTTTTCTAATTTTTTTTAAAAGAGGTGTTGTGCCTCAAAACGTTTTTTCCTTTCTTTCTATTAAACAGTTTTGTCAACAAAAAAAAAGGTTTGAGGGCCAGCCAGCCCACAGGCCAACCGGCCTGTTAACACCCCCCAACCCTAATACTAAACGCACGCACACAGACACACAACGCACACACGCACAGAAACGCACGCACGGGAGGGAAAGGGGATCGATCGATCCCCCAACCTCCAGCGACGCTGCCCTCCTCTGCCTCGATCCCCTCGTCCCTCCTCCTCCTCCATCGCTGTTCGCCGCCGCCGCTCCCTCTCGCTCACTCGAGCCCAGCCGCCTCTCCTCCTCTGGACCCTCTCCCTCTCCTCCGCCCGCCGTTCCCTAGAGCTCCCCCCCCCCCGTGCCGCCTCCGCCTCGCCACCGCCGCTGCCTCGCCGTCACACGTCGCCGGCGCTGGAGACGGCTGCGAGGTAAGCACGGAGGAGTGGCAGCGATGGGGCACCTCCGCGCCTCTCCCGACCGTGGTGAGCCGCCGACGTTCTCAGGCGCAAGGGCGCCATCGTCCTCCGTACCTCGAGCTCCTCCGTTTCGCCATGGTCGTCCCCGACCCCGGCCCTGCTGCGCCCCGACGTGGTGCTGCCGTCCCGCGGCCGAGCGCCCCACCATCGTCCTCAACGAATCAAGCCCGTCCCCGTGCTCCTGCTCACCGTCGACAAACATCCTCTACCCCGCGACGGTCGCCTGCCATGGCCGTCGTGGTTGGCCTCCGGCCGCTCCAGCGTGTACCTCGACGTCAACTGCAGCTGCCCCGACCTCTCCAAGCTCATGTCGTCGTCTTTGTTGTTTCGAGGACAAGGACGGGAACTGCTCGTGCTTCTGTCGCGTCGTCGTCCCATCCTTTGCGTGTTCGGCGAAAGTCCCACAAGAGGCTTGGTGCCTAAGCAGTACACGTTGCGCCTCTGTCTCCGTGTGTGTGGATGTGCTGTTCGTGCTGCTTTTGTCCGTGGGTGCTCTTGCACGTCTACCCGGCGACACACCCGTGTCCGGTGCCCAGGCCAAGACCTCCGACAACAGAAGACGGTGGTGTCCACAAGTACCTCAGTTGTGAACATCGACCGTCAACAAGATCTTCCACCGACCCCGAATATTGGAACCTTTAAGGCCTTCAACGACAAATACATGTACAATGAACAAACGCCATGATCTTCGAAAACGAGATAACCATCGACAAGATCTCTGTTGCATATTCGTCAACTCCTACGTGTCCGCTTTGCGTTGGCCGCCTTCGTGCACGTCGTAAACCTCGAGGAATGAAGCTGTCAAGTACGCCACCGACGCGATGGTGTTACGTTTCGGCCACGACTACCTCGACCTCCGGAAGTGAACAACTACTTCCTCTACTTCCCCGACGTCGACTACTTCCTCTACGTCTCGAAGTTTCCAGCGTTGAACCCGGAGATCCTCTTTCCAACGTGCAAACCCAAACCCTAACCTCTATATGCGTATTTTCTAAATACCATCTTTTTTATAAATGTCATCGCATTCATGTGTTGCATTGCATATTGTGGGTGCGGGCAATAACAATATCATCTAATAATTAAATATGGAATGAGTTGGGACAATTAAATATTGTCCCGGTTCCATTTAAAATTGCATAGCTCATCTTTATACTATCTTGCCATGTTAAACAACATTTAATCTTGATGGGTAGATAAATAACTCGAACCTTCTAAATTATATGTTGGGCTTCCGGCTCAATTTAAATTGATTTAATTGCATACATCATAACTAATTCATTTTAACTCCAAATTTGAAAAGTAAAATATGTTTTCCAATCAAAATTCTCTAAACTTTGCAAATATCAACTTTGTTTTCTGGTTTGCAATATTTAAATTGGATAATTGTTTCACCCCTTATTTAATGCATTTAAATTGGTAATATGCTTAACTAAATCATTTAAAATTGTTTTCCAACATGTAAAATATGTTTTCCATGCAAAATTGAATAAGCTTTACAAATATGAACTTTGTTTTCTGTTTTTGAATAAAGTAAATTGCTGAAAACAACTGTTTCTTAATTAATGCATTTAAAATTGTCAAATTAATAACTTGCTCATCTAAAATCCAAATTCAACAAATGAAATATGTATTCCATCTAAAATTTTGTGTTATTTCCAAATATGAATTTTGTTATCTACTTTGAACAATTAAAATGGGTGAAAACAACAAATGCTTGTGTAAATCATTTAAGAAGCCAAATTTCATAACTTAATAAATAAAATTTCTAAACTTGGTAAACACCTTTTCAAATTGAAGCTATTGTTGTTTTCTTATTTTTTTCATCATCCATGCATCATTCTAATCAACTTTCACATGATGGTTATTTGTAGATCATTTAATTCAACATTAATTCATGGGCTTTTCTATATGCAACCCAAATTGCATATGGGCCCATTTAAATATGTTTACCATGTCAAGTTATCTTTGATGCATCCTTAAACTTGTCATGCATCCATGTCTTGATCATGCTGGATCTTTTGCCGTAGAAGTAATTGTTGCATCCGGTGTTTGTTCTAGTTCGTTGCTTCTTCACGGATAGGACGTTGAGATGATGTGAGCAACGACAAGTTCTGCGGATGTACCTCTACTTGCTGGATCTCAGGCAAGTATACTCACTTGCTGCCTATGGCTGCCTTTCATCACTTGTTACCGATTCTTTCCGTTGTTCTTATGCTAGCCTTATGATTCGATGCTTGTGTCTCGATCCTATTATATGTTTACCTTGCAACCATGATATAGCCTTCCTTCCACTTCCTATTAACTGTTGTTTGTTTACCCTGTTGGCCCTTGTGTCGTAGTTGCATGCTTAGTGTTGTTTGCGCTCAAGTCTTGTTGTCCGTCTCATCACCTGTTTAGTTTGATAGTTGGGTTTCACTTCAATCAACAACATGTTAATGTTTTGGGTAATAATAATTTGATGATAAGGCACCGGCAGGAGGCCCGGCGTGGTTTGAGGCCTGCTAGTGTCGACCCTAATTAGGAAAAGGGTCTTGTCCATTGATCCATGATGAGCGCACTAACCGCATGTGGGAAGCGAGTATGGGTGCCCCCCGCAATTCTGATTCGATTCGCATCTCGTCCAAATCGCCTCATTTAGTTCGGGTTTTCCATTTGCCGCATGCATATGCAGGTGCGAACCCTTGGCGCCAGGGTGGAACTTTTGTAGTCGGCATTTAGGGAGACACGTTCTTAGAGTGCTATGAGGGTCCCCTTTTCTTCGTGGGGCTTGATTAGCCGTGCGCTCAACTTCACGGGGTTCTTTGGGCTTGATGCGAAGAAGAGTTGGGTTGTGTTGAGTACCTCGCTTGGTGGGTTGATCCCCCGTCTGGCGGGTTATTCTTACGTGTACGGCCAAATTGGTGCATCCCTGCAGGGTTAAATCTTCTCGAGAAGCCGTGTTGTCCGCGGTTATGGATGACTTGGTGAAAGTGCTGGCTAACAAGTACTCAGACAACTTACACTTAACGATGATAACTTGACTAGTAATATAGATTACCTTCACCATCAAAATGAATGTCACCTTAATCAACCGTGTGAGTTTCCTTGGGTTGCTTCCTTAGTAGGGGGTAACATTGGATGGGTACTGCTTGGTGAGTAGTTGTAGTTGGTTCTGATACATCATCACATGTTCAAATACATCAGAATATCCAACACACCAATACATGGTTCGAAGCCAGAGGATAACTAAACATAGCTATGAATGGATACATCGGTACTCCCATGCTCATCACGCAGGACGACGGTGAGTAGTACGACGAGAGATACGGTGAGGAGGAATCCCACGGAAGTAGGTAGAACGACGATCCACGTAGATCGGGACTGCTCTGAGAGCGACTCTCGGTGTGGTGAAGTAGAAAGCGTCGTCTCCCTGTGCTCCAAAGCGTGGAATCCCAGTGTAACCAGCTCCGAGGTTGAGGAGTGGACCTCTGATCGGCTCGTAACCTCCAGCATCTGGCAAACTACGTCCAACTGTCTGATGGAAACGTGCAAAGCGCTCATCTCCAACAAAGTTTGTGGTGTACGTAGCCAGACGAGTCAAAGCAAGGTAGAGCTGCTCCCTGACTGAGGCCAACTCCTGAGAAAGTGTGGTGGCAACAGCGTCACTGTGCCTCACAAACTGAGCGGTGGTGTGCAGTCTGGTGTTATCATGCTCGTAGACATCCAGGTTGTCGTAGAGGGTAAAGTGAGCTCCCGCTGAAGTGATGTAACCACGGGGGATGTGGCGATAGATAGAATCGTCAAACCCCCAGTAGTCAGCACGGAGGACGGTGAGACTCACGTAAGCTGCCTGCTGCACGGCCATATCCACTGTGGAACCTACTGCCTCGTAGCGGTGGACAACGCTCATGCCATCATCTGACAGAATGTAGACGATAGTCTGGTAGTAGGTCTGGTCAAACTCTCGCTGCTGCTCGTAGACCTGGTACTCTGGTGCCCAACGGAACCCCAGATAAGTGACCATGTCTCTCAGCATCTCCGGATAACCGGCGGTGTTCTCACAACGAGTCATCCGAACCACCTGCGGGAAGAACCTGAGATCCATCTGCAGATGATCGGGGAAGTTTTGATTAGACGCCGGTAGAGAACTGAAGTGGAAAGCAACAACAAGGTTTCAACGGACGAAAAGGATGTTGAGAAGAACAGGATATCGAAGCAACAACGGGAAACACGAGACCAACACTCCTGAGGTACTACGGAAAAACCCATCCGGGCTTCTAAAGGATCAATATCTACTGCTTAAGGGATAGAGGATTTGCTTCCGGGGCTTACACGCCTCCGTTCTCAATCATGAGTAGGCAACATGATAAATCATGTCACAACCACCTCCATTCCTATGGTCTAGTAGATATAACTATCCTAGAGAAACCAGGATACGTGAAAACCTAACTTGAAAGTTTAGGTGAGAACAGAAAACAACGTTGCACTTCCTTACCAGAAAATGGTGGGTTGGTGGGGAAAGAAGAAAAATGGCAGAATTCCTACTCTCACGTTTCATTTTTCCTATATAGCTACAAAAATAGTTTCTAGACTCAACTGCGACCAGTAAAAGGGATCCTACAGGCAGACAGGCTCTGATACCATTTGTCGCACCCGGACTTCTAGAGGATACTCACCGTACGAACTGAACAGTATTTTGATTGGATTACGGGGCTTACCGGCACCCGCATCTCTTACGAGTAGGCCAACACTTATGTGTGACAACCAATCGTTACTATTCACCATCGATGTAAACTATCCCGTAGAAATCAGGACACTACCATTGACGTACTTCATACCATACACACATGGTACGTCAACGGCTTTGAACAAGATGATAACATAACATATCTCTAAGACACAAAAGATTGAAATAAGTTGCAACTGGCCCTCACTAGGGCAGAGAATAGCAAATACAATCATCCAGAGGACACATGTCCCAACATAACATCATTACAACTCAGCGGAAGCATTCAAAGGGGTCTGAGTACAGACAAATCCAACTAGGCTTAAGAAGCCGGGAATGAAAAGAAAACGGAGCCCATCCACGATGTCTCGGATCCTGCCCGGGTCCGCTAACTACTCGTCAGCAGCCTCGTCAAACTCCACGTAGTAGCCGTCACCTGGATCCTCGTAAGCGTAGTCTGCGGAAACCACAGCCCCAAAGGGGTCAGTACATAAACGTACTGGCAAGCAAGACTCACAGTTCACCAAAGTGTAGCCCGTCAACACCACGCACAGATGCCTTGGGTTCAACGGAAGAAAAGGGTATAAAAGATGCTGCAACTGGCTGCACTAACCAACTACAGAATATACTACAACTTCCGGTCTAACAGAAAGAGATAAGATAGCGTATCGTAACCAACTATAGCTAACCACCAAACAAACCCATCCTGGATCTCGCCCCTTATCCAAAGAAGCAATCGCGGGATAACTCACACAGTTGGATTAGTGATGGTTCAGATTGTCGTGTCAATAAGCCTATTACTAGTTAAGTTATCATTAGTTAGGTGTAAGTTGTTCTGAGTACTTGTTAGCCAGTACTTTCACCAAGTTAACCATAACCGCGGAAAACACGGCTTCTCGAGAAGATTTATCCCTGCAGGGGTGCACCAATTTGGCCGTACACGTAAGAATATCCCGCCAGGATGGAAATGCACTTCCACCAAGCGAGGCACTCTACACAACTCAACTCTTCTTCGCATCAAGCCCAAAGCACCATGTGCTGTGCGTGCGCGGCTAATCGAGCCCCACGAAGAAAAGGGGGCCCTCATAGCACTGGAAGACCACGCCGCCCTAAATGCCGACTACAAAAGTTCCACCCTGGCCTCGGGTTCGTACCTGCATATGCGTGCATCAAATGGAAAGCCCGAACTAAGTGTGGTGATTTGGACGAGATGCGAATCGAATCAAATTGAGGGGGGCGCCCATACACGCTTCCCACATGCGGATAGTGCGCTCATCATGGATCAGTATACAAGACCCTTTTCCTATTAGGGTCGACACTAGCAGGCCTCAAAACCACGCCGGGCCTCCTGCCGGTGTCTTATCAGCAATTTATTATCACCTCAAATTAACAGATTGTTGTTTAACATCGAGCCCCAGAACATAATAGAATATGATAACAGAAAGTAACGGGTAACAGACTCGAGCAAAAACAACCCTAAGCATGCTAGTAAGACACGGGCTCAACCAAGGGGGTGATGGGAGTGGAGGTGAGGCAATATCAGGGTTTAGGGTATCATGTGATAGGTTCGTAACAGAAGCAACGATACATAGGGCTAGCAAATATAGACAACGGAAAGTATCGGTAACCAATGTTGAAAGGAACACAATGGTTCATGTGAGTGATAACTTGCCTGCAAACTCAGCAGCCGGGTACTGAGCTAGATCCTCAGAAGGGGTGCTGTAAAGATCGTCGGTCTCAACGTCGTCGTCTATCCGAGAAGAAGCAAACAAACCATACAGGAAGATAAACAATCAATATCATGGCATGGTGCACAAGCATGGGATGATGCATGTCAAGTTAATGGATGCATCAAAATAAACTAATTGTCATGGTAACACAATTTAAATGGACACGTATGCACTTTTGAGTTGCATATGAAAAGCCCATGGATTTTGGTTAGATTATTTGTTTTCCAACTGATCAACAGGTGAAGGTAGATTAGTACGATGCATGCATGAGGAAAACAACAAAATAACAACAATAGAACCAATTTAAAATAGGGTTTACCAATTTAGAAATTTATTTATTAAGTTAAACAATTATTGGTGCCTTAAAGGTGACACACAAGTATTTGTTGTTTTCAACCATTTAAATTGTTCAAAACAAATAACAAAATTCATACTTGAAAAGATCATGAAATTTTGGGTGGATTACATGTTTCAAATATTGAAAAAGGCATTAGGATGAATTTATTATGACTTAAGCAAAATTAAACAATTTTTAAATGAATTTAAAACAAGCATGAATTTTATTTGAATTTTATTTGCTCAAAACATAAATTCAAACTCACATTTGAAAATTTTATACTTTGGTGGTTTGAAAACATATTTTGCATGTTCAAAAATAATTTAAATTGAGCAAGTTATGATTTTAGCAATTTTAAATGATTTAAATAAGGTTTAAATTATCTAGGCAATTTAAATTATTCCAACCATGAAACAAAATTTATATTTGAATAGGTTATTTGAAATAGCATTGAAAACATATTTTATTTGCATGATTTGGACTTATTATGATTTAGTTATGGAATTTAGAAAATTGCATTTGAATTATTTGAATTCAAATTTGAATTGCATTTTGAAAATTCAAAACAGGAAACAAATGGCATAGCTGGATAGACAATGTAATTTAGCACAACAAACATGTTTAGATTTTATTATTTAGAGTTATAGATTAAAAGTTATTAACAAATTAAAGTTGGGGACCAAACTGTAATTAAAAAAGTTCTATTTTGAAACAGAAACGTGTTTAAACATTTGTTACAGCGCTACCAGCTAGCCACAGCCACTGCAGGGTGGGCCACGGGCCAGCGTGGCGCTGCGCGCGCTTGCGTGGCAACCAGGGTCACTGCCTGGTGGACCCTGCCTGTCAGCCACGGAAAGAAAAAGGTGGGATTATTCGCAGCGCGAGGGATCGAACCCACGCCCTCGCTGCGCGCTGCGTTAGACTGAACCAGTGCGGTGTGTGCGTTTCGTTGTCAGTATACGCGATTCAGAGAGGATAACGTTCAGATCCATCGCTAACTGACGAAACTGAAACAAGTTTCAGTATTGCGACAGCGACTGACCGCGGCGGAGGGGAACGACGGGCTACCGGCGACGAGGCCACGATCGGGCGGCGTTAAGCAGGTGGATGTGAGCGCAACAGTTAGGGGATCATGTTCGTGTCCGTGGATTGCGCGTGACCGTACCGTAGCGAGCTCAGCGGTGACTATGGCGGCACGGTGGTGGACGCCGCCGGCGATTCAGAAACAGAACCGCGCAACCAGGAAGCGAACAACGCGTACAGGGGGCGGGATCGCTTCGGGAGCTCACCGGGAGTCTGTCGGAGGCGAGAGGAGGCCGGGAAGTAGACGGTGGCGATGGCGCAGTGAGGAGGTTCAGAAAACCCGCGGCGGCGTCGAGCTCGTCGTCGTTGATCCAGAGGGACACCGTGGCCAAGCAGCTGTCGTGGAGGGAGAGGAGGAAGCGGCGGTCTGGTTTTGGTGGTTAGGTGGGGCGGTGGTGCACGGCAGTGGCGAGGTTCATCGGAATTTCAGACGATCGTCTCCGGCGAGGTGGTGGCAGAGAGGAGGGAAACGACGAGGGAGATGGATTTCGGCGGCGGGGCGAGGGGAACAGGAGCCTAGGGTTGCGGCGCGGCCTAGGGCTTGTTTTATAGAGGTACGGGAGCCCTCCTGGCCGTCTGCTCGCGGCAGTGCCGCCGTGGCAGCACGGATAGGCTGCCGTACATGATGAAGACGGAGGGAAAAAAACGAAGGGGTACGCGCGGGAGGGAAAGGAGAAGAGGGCCGCGCGAGAGAGAAGAAAGGGAATGGGCTGGGCGCAGCCCATTGCCCTGGCGCCAAAATTTTGATTTTTAAAATTTTCTTTCTCCTTTTTTTTTGTTGAAATAGAATTGGAAGGATTTGATGGTTTTTAGGTTGATAAAAAAAATTGGAAAAATTAGGGGAACCTTTTTAGGTCAAAAGCAAACAGATGCTAAGTTTTATTGTTCAAAAAGTTTGAAACTTGCTTGCTGTTTGAATTTAAACCAAAATTGGGTGAATTTTAATATTACATGATCATTAATAAAAACCAACTTTTAATTAGGGTAACCCCTATGTTAATTATAACCCATTAATTAAATTTGTTTTATAATTTGCATGAATTCAAATTGGTTGTTGTTTGATGCTTGATTTGAATTTTTAAATATGATTTGGAATTTAATTGTTTGATTAAAACCATCATTTCAACAAGTGATCACTATGGAATAAAATGAAACAAATTGGTTGTTTTTATTTGTGCTTTTCATTTCAAATGTTGTAACAGAGCAAGTATGAAACAATTGTTTGAATAAAGTTTAAATTTGGATTGTGAAAACAGGGGAAAAACAGATGCAACAATTAAGTAACAAATGCAAACAAATGGAAACAATATGATGACATGATGCAATACTTTAATAAACATGAAACAAACATTCTAAGGGGTGGTTTTTCATACTTGGGATGTTACATGCGCTCAACTGCACGGGGTTCTTTGGGCTTGATGTGAAGAAGAGTTGGGTTGTGTTGAGTACCTCGCTTGGTGGGTTGATCCCCGTCTGCGGGTTATTCTTACGTGTACGGCCAAATTGGTGCATCCCTGCAGGGTTAAATCTTCTCGAGAAGCCGTGTTGTCCGCGGTTATGGATGACTTGGTGAAAGTGCTGGCTAACAAGTACGCAGACAACTTACACTTAATGATGATAACTTGACTAGTAATATAGATTACCTTCACCATCAAAATGAATTTCACGTTAATCAACCGTGTGAGTTTCCTTGGGTTGCTTCCTTAGTAGGGGGTAACATTGGATGGGTATTGCTTGGTGAGTAGTTGTAGTTGGTTCTGATACGCTATCTTATCGCTTTCTTTTAGCCGGATGTTGTAGCGTGTTTCTGTAGTTAGTTAGTGCAGCCCGCTGCCGCTTCTTTGCAATAATCCCTTCCTTTCCGTTGTACCCAAAGTATTTGTATCTTGTGATGATTGGTTACGCCGGTATCTTGTGAGTATGGGTTATCCACTTGCCAGTACTTAACCGTACTGACCCACGAATCCTTTTCGTGGCTGCATATTCCACATTGCAGTCAACAGGTTTGAAGTCTGACGACGTTAGCTTGGGAATCCCTCCGGTTTGGCCTGGGCAGGGATTGGACGCCATCGGTTATCTTCAGGACTCTTAGTCCAATTTGTATCTTGTCCGTAGTCGGACACTATGTTGTTTCTTCCGCTGTTATTTTGGATCTTTGTATTGTATCAGTTGTATCCTTGACTCGTTTGAGTCGTCTTGTATATACCTCCTCTGTTGTTGTTGTGGATTATTCGTGAACTGTTGTAATGTTATCACAAGTGGCAACCTGGAATCGGTTATTATGTGGATTTTGGCGGAAATGCTGAAATCTGCATAGTGCCCGATCTCGGGGCGTCACAATGGTCTCCGTAGTAAATATGATTCTAACTCGAAAATCACCTCGATCACCTCCGACTCCGATTGGTTATCTCTAATTTCAGTATTAATAGGGTATTCCATGCCCATCATTCCCCAAATATTTTCTGCGTGAGGACACTTAAATAGCATGTGTATCAAGTCCTCATCGACATTTGTACAAACTGGGCATAAACCAGAATCCCCTATATGGTGTGATAGCAAAATCTTCTTCAGCAAAATTATCCCATGCAAGGTCGTCCAACACTTTTTTTTAACTTTAGCTGGTACCCTCAAATTCCATAATATTTTCCAAATTGGATTGATTCCAGTTGTTCCTTGAATCAGTGAGCGGCATATAACACCATTAAATTGGTTTCTCCATTCCACATGATAGGCTGATCTGACCGAGAACGCTCCTCATTTTGTACCCTTCCAACCAGCAAAATAACTAGTAACAAGTTCCTGATCCCATCCTCCATTAATAGGGTCCATCAGTTCTGAAACTTTAGAAAGGATGCAATCACCATGGGAAGAGATGGCACGCCTATTAGGGCTAGACAGTATCCATGGAGCAGTTTTCAACTTAATCTTTCTACCCCATATTATTTATTGCTTTTATACCATATTAATATATATGAATTTTACCATTATTGATTGGATTGATTAATGGGTTTTACCTGAATGGCTGCAAATTGTTTGTTGCAGCATACCCATTGATAAAATCCTAGATTCACCACTATACTAATGCATTGTTTACGAGTGGTGTATTTTCACCCCTATGAGATTGGGAATGGTTGGGGATTTAGTGAAAATTTTGCTTTCAACAATTCCTTAAATATCCCCACAAATACTCTTCCCTCCCAATACACTAGTATGGAATACACTATTTAATTCAGGAAAAAATGAGGTGGCTGGTAGAGAATATCTAGGGATTATACCCTCCAAAACCGGAGTAGTAAATAAATATTGGGAATTTCCCAGGATCCGGGATAATCCCCTCCAAACTAATACTTTAGAAGTAAACAAGACCTAACGTATAGATCCTTACCACATGTGATGGCTGATGGGCCCTTCAATCAAGCAAGTCATAAAGTCTAGTTCAGCGTGTAATTTTGAAGCTGAAAGGTTTGGCATCTTCGAAAGTATAAAATCAGGTTCAAGCTGCCACATTGTTATAAGTAGCTGGTTCAGAGTGAAATATTATCAACATTGAAATAACATTCGATTTTTTTATTGATATCTCATAATCAGCAATACATCACTAGTAGAAAACAACCCTTTCATCCAGAGCCAAATTTGGCTCTAGTACCGGATGACGTACGAGGCCGCAGCAGGCTAGTCCCGGTTCAACAGGCACGAGGCCGCACCGGACTAGTCGCGGGCCGAATGGGACCTCTAGTCCCGGCTTGTAATACAGACCATGACTAGAGTAGTCTCGCCCGGGACTAGATGTCTCTGTTCATATATAATTACTCCTCTCTTCCCCCTCTCCTCTATTTTTTTCATTTTAGATGTTGAGGGGCGGTGTTTGCTAGTTTGTTTTTTACCTATGCACCTAAGATGCTCGATGAAATTCCCGGGCGAGCCAGATTCCTTCTCCTTTTTTTTGCACCACCGAGATTAAGTTTATCCTCATTTTCTCCATCGAGATCGATTTGGCGGTGCCCCTTCTATTGAATTGTTCCAAGAGGTTAGCACCTAAACCCGTTCATCTTGCATTGATAATTAAGCTCATTTAGACCTGGACTAATTTTAGAATCGTGATTTTGTTTGATATACTTATATAATGCATGTGAGACATTCATGGATGTTCTCCGACCAATGCTCTAAAAAGTACATGCTAGGTGTGCGTTCTTTTGTCAATGTGGCTGGGGCAAACACGCAGAATGGTTTTATGTGTTGTCCTTGTCGTGTCTTTCGGAATGAGAAGGATTACTCTTCCTCAAAAACCCTTCACGTCCACCTGATTCTGTCCAATTTCACGTCCGGCTATAATTGTTGGACCAAGCATGCAGAAACAGGGGTTATGATGGAATACAACGAAGAAGAAGAGAACGATGATAATTATCCTATGTTCCCTGAATATGGTGGAAATGAAGATGAAGAGGCACCAGATGAGTCAATGTTAGATGATGATCTTCGTTGGGCCGTTGTTGATGCACAGAGAGAAGCAGAAAGTGCAAATGAGAAGTTGAAGTTAGAGCGCATGTTATAGGATCACAAAAAAAAGTTGTACCCAACATGCGAAGATAGCTACACAAAGCTCGGCACCACATTGGAATTGCTACAATGGAAGTCAGAGTTATCTGAAAAGCGATTTGAGAAGTTACTGAAAATAATGAAGAAGAAGCTTCCAAAGAATAACAAATTGTCTGACAGTACGTACGAAGCAAAGAAGGTTCTTTGTCCTCTAGGATTAGATGTACAAAATATACATGCTTGCATTAATGACTGCATCATGTACCGCGGTGAGAAGTACGCGAATTTGAATGCATGCCAGGTATGCGGTGCATTGCGGTATAAGATCAAACAAGATGACCTTGGTAATGTTGTGGGCCACTCCCAGGAAGCAGGTTCCTACCAAGGTGATGTGGTATGATCCTATATACCACGGTTGAAACATTTGTTTAGAAACAAAGAGCATGCCAAGTTGTTGCGATGGTACAGAGAAGACCGCAAGAAAGAGGAGATGTTCAAAGAGCCCACTGATGAGTCGCAGTGGAAAAAAATTGATAGGTAGTACCGACTAATGTGTGAATACACGGGACCTGAGGACGCGATGAGGGCGATGAACAAGTCTTTGTCGAAAAAAGAATTGAAGAAACGCGTCAACCAACTGGTCGCAACTCATGAACAGTATGAGGAAAGACGGCCGATGTACACAGCAGCAAACCCGGCTCCAAACGTATGATTCTAGCATTTTAGGCATTGGTTCTGTGTTTTCTCGGATGTAATTTCTAACCCGGACTTTGTCTTTTTTGATAGTTTCTAACTCTTCCTGGGGCTGAGCTTGCCTCCAATGCCGACTTGGACACGATGTGATCTAACTTTGCCGGTGAACGGAAGCGCAAGAAGCCTTCCGCCACTCAGGAAGTGATTGATCTTGACGGAGTTCCCGTCGCAACTTCCAGGTAATCAACCCGGGTTTTTATTTTCTCTGCTTTTTATCGCAGGAACTTCTTTTTCTCGGAATTCTAAATTCTCGGATGTTTTCTTTCTAGCCCGGCTCCCACAACTTTGAAGCCAAAAAGCCAGAAGAAGCAAAAGTATGTTGCTAGGAGAGGAACACAGGCTTCTCCTGCTGCTGCACCCGACACTCTGGCTGCAGCTGAAGAAGAAAACTTGGCTGCAAGGGAAGAGGAATATCCTTTGCAGTCTAGCCAACCTATTGCGCTGGAGACGGACGCGAGGGAAAGGGCGGGAACGGTGGAGCCGGAAGTTGGAGGTCCTTCTAACATCCCGAAGGAGGAACCTATTCCCAACTTTGACCCGGAATTCAAGGTAAAGCAACAAACCCACTTTGACAAACATGGATACATTCATCCATGGGAGACAAGGTACTTTGCTCCAGCTCCTTTAATCCATTCTTGTCCGCAAGGCGGACTTATTGTTAGGAATAACTTCGTGTTCTTGCCTCGGCAGATTATCCAAGACGGCCTTTGCCACATCGGAATTCTCTTTGCAGAATATGCAAAGGAGTTCAACGAGAACTTGAAGAGTCTCCAAAGAATGAGCCAGGTAATATCTCTAGCCCCCAAGCATTTTTTCAAATGTATCCATTTTTGACTTAATTCTTTTATCATGACCATGCTTGTGTTTTGACTTAAGCGTTGTATCTCTTTTCCATGTTTCAGCAAACTGCTGAAAACATCAACATGGAAGTTTTCAGCAAACTTACCATCAAGAATAAGGAGGTGAAAACTCTCCTTAATATTTTTGAAGAGAAAGACTCAGAGCTGGCCTCCGTTCAGCAAAAGCTGGAAGAATCAGCGGGTAAATTCATCACTGTTTTTCTTAGAAAATTTTCTAAGTCATTTTCCGAGTTTTAACTCTTCATTTTCCTTGCTTTTCAGCTTCTTTGGCGAAAGCCAAGCAAATAGCTGAAGATGCCGGCAATGCCGAGAACCCTCGCAAGGAGAACATGGAACTTTACAAGATCAATGTGAAGCTCCAAAAGGACCTGGAGGCCAGCCAACTGGCTGTCGGGATTGCCGAGTCCAAGGCTTCGAGCCAGGCCGAGAAGGACAAGGCCACCATCAAGGACTTAGAGAATTCCCTAAACCAGCGCCTCGAAGAAGGCACGGAGATGGACATGATTCTCGGTAAGTTTTTTACGCTTTTACCGACATTTTTTCCTTTTCCCTCTTCTGTTTTTTCTAACTGTATTTTGTTGATTTAAACAGAAGGCAACCCCTCACTTACCCGGATCGAAAGAATCCGGGCTTTCAAGAAGATCTTCACCGCCCTGAAATCTGCGGGAATGTTACTTATCAATAAGTACATTCCAGACAAAGCAGGAGAACTCTCGGAAGTTAGCAAACTCCCGGAAGCGATCGAGGAGGTGGCGAACCGGAAAGAGTCCTGGTTTCGCTCCGTGGCTCGCGGTGGTGCGCGCATGGCCCTTGGGCTCATGCGTACGCATTATACCACCGCCAAGTCTTAGCGCGTGGCAACCGGTGTCCCTCAAGGGTACACGGACGCGCAGCGAGCCAGCATCTTCGACTCTGTCAAAGGCCGTGCTACCAAGATAGAGCAGATGGTGAACATCTCCACCTTCTACCCCGAGGAGGAAATTTCGACAACTCCTGAGGATTCCAGCAGCGAGGAGGAAGACTCGGATCCCTAAGAGGCCACTTGAATCCTGGGTAGATGGCAGGAAAAATAGAAGCTTTACCATTCTCTCAAATGTAACATTATTGTAATGCTATCTATCATTTTTATAAACAAGTATCCCTCTTTTGCAGTTAAATTATAAGTCTTTGCAAGTTTTTTCCGGGTTTTAATTCCTTTGCCTTCTAAGTTCTCTGGTTTACATGTTTTAACTGTCCTTAGTGTTTGAAATGGCTCAATAGTACTTAATCTTCACGCCAAGTGGCTGGGTTTAACCGATCAGTCAAAACTCGGGAACATGGATTGTACTAAGGCATTTTTACTTACTAATTTCCGTGACCCAACATAGAAAAAATTAGATAATACTTAGGGAGAAGTAGGAATTTTGAAATTTTATGAAACTCAGGCACGAAGGCACAATCTGGGTTTCCTTAAGCCTCCTTAGGCTGCAAAACATTTAGTTTTATAACTCCGAGCACGCAGGCACAATTCGGGTTAACATTGAGTATTTTAAAAGATCATTGGGAAATAGATAAGACGGACTTATGCTTTGTACTAAAACAAACATGTAAAACATAAATGCATGAATTCCGACAACTTTATTTCATGATCTCAAAGATGTTTACATAGAAATTGAACTAAGTGTAGAAAGGATGTAACTGTTGGATGCTCCAGGGTCTCTTTGTCTCTCCTAGTTCGACATCTATCTTTCTCTTTCTTTTGCGATTCGGTCTTTTGGAATCATCCTCTGTATCCCGAATATCTACAAGATAATAAGATCCATTTTTCATAGCCTTGCTAATGACAAATTGTCCCTCCCAGACTGGGGCTAATTTGTGCTTCCTTTCCTGCACCAATCTTAGCACTAAGTCACCTTCTTTGAAAGAACGGTGTCTGATTTTCCGACTATGGTAGCGTCGCAATCCTTGCTGATAAATGGCAGATCTTTGAAGCACAAGGTCTCGTTCTTCTTCTAAAAGATCGACGGCATCCTGTCGTGCGCTTTCGGCATCCGAGTCATCGTAAGCCTACACTCTTGGGCTATCATGGAGCATGTCCGTTGGAAACACTGCTTCTGCGACATAAATTAGGAAAAACGGGGTTTGCCCTGTTGATCTATTTTGCGTCGTTCGAATACTCCAAAGCACAGAAGGTAGTTCTTCTACCCATGCTCCAGCTGTTCTATGAAGAGGAGATTCGAGTCTTGGGCGTATTCCCTGCAGGATTGAGCTATTCATTCTTTCAACCTGACCATTGGACTGTGGGTGTGCCACAGATGCAAGATCTAGGCGTATTCCCGTTTGCCGGCAATATTTTGCCAACTCTCTAATGGAGAAATTTGTCCTGTTGTCCGTGATTATGCTGTGTGGAACGCCGTATCTCATGACTACGTCAATGATGAAATTTCTGGCAGTCACACCGTCAAGTTTTTTTATGGGTTTTGCATCCACCCACTTGGTATACTTATCTACCGCAACAAGTAGATGTGTGAGTCCACCTCTGCCAGTTTTGAATGGTCCCATCATATCTAGCCCCCAGACCACAAATGGCCATGTAATAGGGATAGTTTTGAGTGCTTGGGCTAGAAAATTTGTCTGCTTGGCGTAATACTGACATCTGGCACATGTGTTTACTATGTGTTTGGCGTCTGTCTTGGCTGTTAGGCAGAAAACCCGTGCACGGAATGCTTTTTTGACTATGCTTTTCGATTGAGCATGATGTCCGTAATCTGCTGCTTGGATTTCTTACAAGATATCTCGGCCTTCTTATGACGAAATATATCGCTGAAAAATTCCAACAGCGTTGTGTTTATGAGGCAACCATTAATTACCATGTATCCTTTCCATCGACGTTGTATCTGTCTTTGCAAGACCTCGTCTGCTCCATCCGGGAACTTCTGATCAACTAAGAAGTTTAGATATGGAATTGTCCAATCCGGGTTAACGAGCAGGACTTCGATTGAATCGGAAATGAGAGGATAATCAACATCTCCACCTTTGATTGATGGTTCATGCAAATGTTGGACAAACATACCAGGTGGTAGAGTTTTCACTCTTTCCAAGCCCATGCGGGCTAATGCATCGGCGTTCCAGTTTTCTTTCCTTTTGATATGAAGTAATTCAAATCCTAGGAAGCAAATGGCGAATTCATTCACCGGTCTCCGATATTCGGCCATGATGGGACTTTTGGCGTCCCAAGCTTGGTTTAGCTGATGCTGTACCAAATCCGAGTCACCATAGCAAAGTATGCGCTTGACGCCTATTTATTTTGCAATATGCAAGCAATGAAGTAGAGCTTCGTATTCTGCCACATTATTACTAGCGTTGAAGTGTATTTGTAATACATACTCCATCGTATCACCCTTTGGGGATTTTAGCACTACACCAGCTCAAGCGCCTTCCTTCATCTTGGATCCGTCAAAATGCATGACCCAGTATTCCGACTCCGACATTGGTGTGTTTTCCATTGCTTCTGTCCAATCAGCGATGAAATCTGCCAACGCCTGGGAATTTATTACCGTCCGGGTTGGTACTTAATGTCGAACGCAGCTAGCTCAATGCCCCATTTGGATACTCGGCCTGTTGCGTCCGCATTGTTAATAATATCCCCTAGTGGTGCTTTACATACCACTGTTATGGAATGTCCTTGAAAGTAATGGCGGAGTTTTCTTGATGTGAAAAACACGTCATATGCCAGCTTTTGATAATGTGGATACCTTTGTTTTGACTTGGAGAATACTTCGCTGACGTAATACACTGGGTATTGATCTGGTATACTTTGCTCGTCCTTCCGCCCTTCCACAACTATCACTGCACTAATAACCCTGTTTGTCGCTGTAAGATACAATAACATGGGTTCTTCGTCTTTTGGTGATGCCAAAATCGGAGCTTTCATCAAGGTTTCTTTTAACTGGGTTAATGATTTGTCCGCCTTTTCTGTCCATCTAAAATTGTCGCATTTCTTCAACAATTTGTATAGTGGCAGAGCTTTGTCTCCTAGCCGGCTTATAAACCTGCTAACTACAGCTGCAGAACCCGTCAATCTTTGTACGTCTTATAAGCACGTAGGCTTTGAGATGTTCAAGATTTCCTTGATCTTTTCCGGGTTTACTTCTATTCCTTTGTGAGAAACGATAAAACCTAGAAGTTTTCCTGAGGGAACCCCGAATACGCACTTTAATGGATTCAACTTCATTTTATAAGTGCGCAAATTTTCGAAAATTTCTCGTAGATATTCAAGGAGTGTATCCTTTTCCTTGGAAACGACGGAAATATCGTCCACGTAAATGTGTACGTTTTTGCCAATCTGACTATGCAAACAACGTTGCATCCAACGGTGGTATGTTGCACCTGCGTTTTTCAAGCCAAAAGGCATGGTTGTGTAATAGTACGTTCCGTAGAGTGTTATGAAAGAGGTTTTGATTTGATCTTCTTCTTTCATGCGTATTTGATGGTACCCGGAATAAGCATCCAAAAAGCATAAAAGCTCAGAGCCAGCAGTGACATCTATTATTTGATCGATCCGCGGTAACGCGAATCTATCTTTCGGACACAATTTGTTCAATCCCGTGTAATCTATACACATCCTAAGGATAGTACTATCTTCGGGACTAATACTGGGTTCGCAGACCAATCAGTATGTATAACTTCCCGGATAAAGTCAGATGCTAAAAGCCAGATAATTTCCTTAACAATAGCCTTCCGTCTTCTTCCGTCAAATCGACGGAGACCTTGCTTGACGGGTTTTGATCCTGGAACCACCTTGAGTTGATGCTCAGCAAGTTCCCTGGGTACACCCGGCATGTCCGTAGGACACCAGGCAAAAATATCCCAGTTCTCGCGGAGGAACTTGACGAGCGCGCTTTCCTATTTTTCGGTCATCTCGGTTCCGACTATGATAAACTTTGTCAGATCTTTGGGATCTAGGATAACCTGTCTTGTGTTCTCTGATTCTTTGAAGCTATCTGCCGGCTTCCGGCTTTCTTTTCCTGCCGGCATTTCTGGCGGCGATACTTCCTTTGCCAGCTCTTTCAATTCCTCCTTTGCTATCACTTGTTCGGCACAAAGGGCATTTCCTTTTTCCAGCTCGTTTGCCAATTTGAAGTCTCCCGATATGGTGATTAGTCCTCCTTTTGGCCCTGACATCTTTAGCTTGTTACAAATATAACATGATCTTGCCATGAATTTGGCGTAAGTTGGACGTCTGAGTATTGCATGGTATACACTTTTGAACGACACCACCTAGAACGAGAATTTTTCCTGACGGAAGTGCTCTCTTTCTCCAAAGGTTACGTCTAGGGAAATTTCTCCTAGGGAATGTGCTTGTCTGCCAGGAACAATGCCGTGAAAACGTATCTTGCTGTGATTGAGCTGGGTCTCGGAAATTCGTAGATGTTTCAGTGTATCCAGGTACATGATGTTGATACTAGATCCTCCATCCATCAGTACTCTTTTCAGCCTAGTGTTTTGAACAATAGGGCTTACGATTAAAGCTTGTGTGCCGGGTTCTGGGATATTTCCGGGATGATCCGACTGATCCCAGGTAATCGGCGTATTTGAATACTTCAAGAACTTGGGAGTTGGTGAAAGTAAAGTATGGGCACCTAGAGGGTGGGTGAATAGGCGACCAATTGTAATTTTTCTACACAATTAGGCTTGACACAAAGGTAAATTCTCTAGATAGTGCAACTAAGGTGAATTTACCTATATGGCAAGGATAGCAATTAATGCAACTAGTACAATAATTAATGCAACAAGTACAAGTGAGTAAAAGATAAGGGAACGAGATAACCGATGGAAGCACGCGGAGACACGATGTATTCCCGAGTTCCTCCTTGTTAAGGGAGTACGTCTCGTTGGAGGGGTGTGAGTTCGCCATGAAGGCCTACTCAACGCCACAAAGGTCTCACCCTATTCTCAGATGAACTCCACCACAAAGGCCTAGTTCACCTTCCACTATTGATCCCCTTTGAGGCGGGAATCGAATCCTTTACAAACAAGCTTGGGGCACACACCCACAACCAAATTGGGGGCTCCCAACAATCACAAATCACCAAGAGTAGCAAGAAGCCTAGGTTCTCCACAAGAGGAAACCCTAGGCAAAGATCCCTCAAGCTAATGAGGGGGAAATGGAAATCCGGTTGGTGAAGATGTAGATCCGGGGCTTCTCCTTCAATCCTCCAAGTTTCAACAAGTTTGGGTGGAGGAGGTGGGAGATCTAGCTTGGTGGTTGAGCTCAATCAATGGAGACTTAAATTCTGGATGAGCTAACACTTGGGAAAGAAAGGAGGCTTCTATTTATAGTCCCCACCACCAACTAGCCGTTTTCTGCCCTGTTCACGACCATTCCGGAATCACCCGGAATAATTCAGGCCGCCCGGAATAATTCCGGAGCAATCCGGATTGAAACAGAGGTTTTTACGTTGAAGTCGGAATCCACCCGGATTGGTCCGGAATAATTTTGAATGGAAACAGAACTTTTTACGTTGAGGTCGGAATTTCTCTGGAATAATTCCGGAGCCCGGAATCACCCGGAATTTTTCCTAATCGCAACGGAGACTTTTGCGTTCATGTCTGAATCACCCGGACTGATCCGGATTGCTCCGGATTGGTCCGGAATAATTCCGGGTGCCACATAAAAGCTCTTCTTGGGGCCAGAAAAACATCTGTTGATCTTTTATCTTCTTCACCATTTCTTTGACACCGTTTATGTGATGATTATGATTATAACCTTTCAAGCAAAATATCACACACGGTTAAAACTCCTTTATGTTGTTAAGAAACACACAAAACACAGAGATATCGAAAATGCATTTTCAATCTCCCCCTTTTTGGTGTTTGATGACAACATAAAGATTCACGGGGATAAACAAGGTGAACATAAAGAAATGGTCTCCAAAAAATAGATGGATCTCTTCCTCAATATGTGTCGTGAGGAAAACACTTCATAGGCTTTGCTCCCCCTATGTTTTAGACACCGAGCAGTCTAAACAAGTTCACAAAACATGCATATAGATAATAATAATGTAAGCAAGCATGATAGTAGCATAACCACGGGTAGGGTGACACAACCAAGTCACAAGGTTCCACACGAATAAAAAAAGTTTGCAATGACAAGAAACGAAACTAAAGAAACCGGAGCACAAGCCTATAAGATCGAAAACGAAAGGCAAAAGACTCGTGCTCACACCCTTGCAAAGCCTGTGAAATCCTAATACAAGACTCCTTCTCCCCCTTTGGCATCAAAGACGCCAAAAAGGGAAAACGAGTCCAACTAGCATCCCAAGAGATCACTCGATGCCATCATCTCCTCCACGGTTCTCCTCTTCCTCCTCTGGATTCTCATGATCTCCAAGGTTGCCAGTATCATCAAAGTCATCCTCATTAGAATCTTCCTCATCATCAACATCAGCAGGAGGCACCCCGAAGTAGAAATCATCATCATGGATCTCAGGCATCTCAGTGGGAACATAGACAACAACAGCAAGAGATGGAGGATCAGCAGACACTTCTATCCCAGAAGCTCTACGCTCAGCGTTCTGAATGCGCCGACTCTCCTTGGCCAACTCCCTAGCCTCATGGGCAATCGCCCTAGTGTCACTGCACATACTAAACATGGCCTTGAATAACTTGGCAATGCCACTAGAGGGACGCTGAGAGGCACCACTCGAAGAAGCAGAAGGAGTAGCCATAGGTGACTTGGACTTGGCCTTCGAGTACTCAGGAATCTCCACACCAGAATGAGAAAAGGCACCATCTTCTTGCCCTTGACTGTAGGAAATTCATCCATGATGTCAATTCCCTGCTTGGCATTAATGAACCTCTGAATCAATGGGCCATAAGCGGGATTCCTCTTCTCCATGATCCCAATGCAAATCTCACGGTACAGAAAGTCCATCACAACAATCTTCCTCTGATTTTGAGGCCTGGTGAGGAACATGAGGTTCACCATAAAGGCTCTAATAGCAGAGTAGTCACCAGCCTTGACCACAATGGTGGCACCGAAGATCTTGGAAAATAGGTTGTAGTAGGGGTACATGTTGGAGTTGAATGGCCTAGTCTTGCCCTGAGCATCAGGAGGATAGCAGAATTCCAAGCTGGAGTTGTCATACTCTGGGTTGTCATGAACCTTGAAGCCATGATGACCATAAGTGGCCGTCCATCTGTAGCCAGTGCCTCAGCAAATACAACCAAGTTCCTCAATATCTTCTCTTCCCTAGACATCCAAGTCATAGTACGCACGGCATCACCCGTGAAGTGGAGAGTGCAATAGAACTGAGCAATAAGGTCAGGACAATACTCGCACTCAATCTCCAGAAGTGGTGCCACACCCAGTTTCACCAAGCAAGCATGAACATGACGAAGATCACCATTCTTGTGCCTATGATAGAAGTCCATGTCAATCTACGTCTGCTCACATACAAGGGGGTTCTGAATGGAATAGAAATCATCCCACGCCTTTTGCTGAAGATTTGTCCAAAAGCGAGGATCTGCACAAGTGGACTCAACAAAACGGTATGGGTTCTTCCGCTTGATATGCTTCCACTGAGAGATGGTGAAGGACCTCAGATCACCTTCGGGCAGCCTCTCAATCTGATCATCGTCACGATTCCCTCCATGAACACCGGAGGTGCGACCCCTTTGAGGGCGAGCACCCCTTCCAGCAGAGGACTTTCTCTTGGTACCCGTACGAGAGCCAGTACCTGGGAATAGAGGATATAGGAATAGCAATAGATGAGTGCATATGCCAAACGGGAAACAAATGAACTCCAAAAAAAATTATGTAGTGCAAGTTGTCGAAATTCTGGCAGGATCCAGAATTATTCCGGATGGGTCCGCAATTTTTCCGGCTGGGTCGGATTCGTACGAAAAAATTCCGGGACCCTCGATCTGACTCGAGAAATCCCCAAAACTTCGAAAACTTGACTTTCTAACCGCACCAAACATTGAGGAATACCATGGAAACGATCCTAGATGAATACTATCGTGCTAGAATTCGTGGGAGTGACAAAATATGAGATAGATCTAAGTCTAGATTGAAAATTGGTTAGACTAGATTTAAGATGCCATGGTAACTAGGTAGGGAGATTAACAAGATGAACTAGTTGATATGAACTCGGATCTAGATCAAACCCTAGGTGAGATTTCATCTAGAACCAAAATCAACCAATAAAAACGAGAAATAAGAGATGCCAATCACAATACCTTCCATGGGGGATGTCCTTGTCCAAAGAGGGATAGAAAATCCTCCCCAAGGGCAACGGGGACGGATGCATCGAACTATGGTGGCTAGGGCATGGGAGGAGGGGAAAAGAGTGGAGGAAAAATTGCCTCCCGTGCGTGCGGGCCTATTTATAACGGAAACTGGCAGGTCCGGAATGGCTCGGAATTAATCCGGATGGTTTAGAATTATTCCGTAAGTACCCGGAATTTTTCCGGCTGGATCGGATTCTTCCGGAATAATTCCGGCCAGTCCAGGATTTTCTCCAAACAAGACCAAAAATTGATAGTTGGAACGGCTAGGAACGGTGTGTCTTTGTGTGGAGTAAGGCATATGCATAGATGAACATAAGGAGAGGACAAAAGAACAAAAACACAAAGGGGTTAGTAATTCCTAGTCTTACTTCTCGGGGAAGATGCAAACGAGATTCAAGATAGCAACGAGAAGTAGTATTCGGAAAGACAACTCAATAAACCAAAAACAACCAACTAAGAACCAACTCTTCAAATGAGAAGAGGTTGGTGGCCTAAGCCACCATGTAAGAGTTCATGGTATGCAACCGCGAAGATATATCTTGGGGGCATTTCCATTACTCAACATTGAAGCTCACAATTCAACATTAGAAAAAGAGAGATAACAATGATTTTTTTTTCTTTGGGCATAATGGGGGGAGGGAGAACCCAATGTGTTAGGATAACACTCCCCCTATGTCCATGCCTACACCTGAACCCAAACACGTTTCATGTATAGGGGTGTGTGCAAGATCCTCAAGTCAAGCTCCTAGAATCAATGACATTTCGTTCATTCCTCAAGAACATGAATCTTGCATGGTCGAGTGGCTTCGTGAAAATATCCGCAAGATTGTCCTTGGTTGGCACATAAGATAGTGCAATATCCCCTCTTGCCACATGGTCTCATATGAAATTATGGTGAATCTCAATATGCTTCGTTCTTGTATGTTGCACGGGGTTGTATGCGATCTTGATGGCCCTTTCATTGTCACACAAAGGAGGCACCTTATCCATATGAACGTCATATTCCTTGAGAGTTTGCCTCATCCATAGCAATTAGGTGCAAGCACTTGCGGCGGCTACATACTCGGCTTCGGCGGTGGAGACAGATATGCAATTTTGCTTCTTGGAAGACTAACTCACCAAAGACCTACCAAGAAATTGGCAAGCCCCGGAATCATCTTGATCACCCGTTCAATCGGAATCCGTGTAGCCCTTGCCTC
The DNA here is from genome assembly GCA_028641055.1 of Alopecurus myosuroides. Lineage (NCBI taxonomy): Eukaryota > Viridiplantae > Streptophyta > Magnoliopsida > Poales > Poaceae > Alopecurus > Alopecurus myosuroides. Next base: position 567,970,455 of record CM054057.1, read on the forward strand.
CTTTGGGTACCACAAAACAAATCTTGGGGTATGAACCAAATAACGAAAGATCCTATGGACCGCCATCAAATGGCTTCACTTAGGAGCCGCTTGATACCTTGCACACACACCTACAATAAAAACGATATCGGGCCTAGATGCACAAAGGTAAAGCAAAGAACCAATCATAGAACGATACAACTTTTGGTCCACATCTTTACCCTTCGGGTTACGTGATAGGTGGCACTTGACTTGCATAGGAGATGTCTTGATCTTTGCATTTAGGAAATTAAACCTCTTGATCATGTCTTGGGTATACTTGGCTTGTGAAATGAAAGTCCCACGAGCCAATTGCTTGATCTCAAAGCCAAGGAAGAATTTAAGCTCACCCATCATAGATATCTCGAACCTGTCAGTCATAAGCTTAGAGAACTCATTATTGAAAGCTTCGTTAGTTGAGCCAAAAATAATATCGTCCACATAGAGTTGGCATATGAAGAGCTCTCCCTTTACTCTCTTTGTGAAGAGAGTGGGGTCGATGTTCCCAACTTCAAAACCACGGTCATCCAACAACTCTCTAAGGTGCTCATACCACGCACGTGGTGCTTGTTTAAGTCCCTAGAGCGCCTTATCGAGCGTGTAGACATGGTTAGGGAAGTTGAGGTTCTCGAACCCCGGGGGTTGCTTAACATATACCTCCTTCTTTAGTGGAACATTTAAGAAAGCACTTTTGAAATTCATTTGTTGTAATTTGAAATTATGCAAAGATGCATAAGCAAGGAGGATACGAATGGACTCAAGGCGAGCCATGGGTGCATAGGTTTCATCAAAGTCAATGCCTTCAACTTGAGTGTAACCTTGAGCAACCAATCTTTCCTTGTTCCTTATGACAATACCATGCTCATCTTGCTTGTTCTTGAAAATCCACTTAGTGCCAATAACATTGTGGCAATCGTTGGGCTTCTCAACTAATCTCCAAACCTTGTTGCGCTCAAAATTATTGAGCTCAACCCAATCGGAGTCCTCAAGAGATTCAAACACTTTCTTTGGTTCCACCATAGAGATGTGAGCTTGATGCTCACTAAAATGTGCCAATTGCTTTCTTATGGATCTTCTAGCTTGAATATATTCCAAGACCTTGTTGTCTTGGGCTTCAATTTACTTCAAAGTTGTTCTTATCCTTCTAGCACGACGGGCTTCGATCTCCTCATTATTCCGAGGAGGGATCACTTGATCATCTTGATCATTTGGGTCTCCGTCTTGACCAACTTGGCCTTGATCATCATCATCATCATCATCATCAATAATATCTTCAACACTCGCTTCAACTTGAGGAGATGATGAATAGGATGGTTGATCTTGTCCTTGACCTTAACTAGCATGAATGATAGGAGTGGTTGCATCTTGCGTAGTAACTTGGTCAATAAGAGGAGGGTCTTCAACATGTTCTTGGTTAGGTGCATCACTTGGATCCTTGGCTTGTTCTTCTATTGTAGAGGAGGACTCCACTTGAGTAGAGCATAGTCCTTCTCGAGTCGCCATAAGGTGTCCCTCAATGGGGCGGAAAAATCCCACACCCATCCTTCCTATGGCTTCTTGAGGTATTTCAACATCTACATTAGAAACATGAAATTGCGCCACTTGGGAGCCATCATTTTCCTCTAAAACCACACTACAAGATTCTATGACAATCCGTGAGGCTTTGTCAAATATACCCTCAATTGTTTTGGATTGAAATTTAGAAAACCTAACACCCTTGATCAAATAGAAGCACTTACAACCGAATACACTGAAGTAGGAGACGTTGGGCTTGTTGCCGGTGAGGATCTCATATGGAGTCTTGTCCAAGCCCTTGCGGATGTAGAGGCGGTTGGAGGAGTGGCATACGATGGATATGGCCTCGGCCCATAAATATTGGGGAGAAGTGTACTCCGCCAACATGGTCCTTGCCATATCCAAGAGAGTGCGATTCTTCCTTTCGGCAACACCATTTTGTTGAGGAGTATAAGTGGCGGAGTATTGATGACGAATGCCTTCTTCACTAAGGAATTCATTCAAAGTGTAGTTCTTGAACTCCGAACCATTATCACTCCTCATAGCCATGATTTGCACGTTGTGTTGACGTTGCACTTGGTTGGAGAAGTCGATGATGGTTTGTTGAGTCTCACTCTTGCACTTGAAGAAATAAACCAAAGTGTATCTTGAATAATCATCGACAATCACCAAGCAATATTTCTTGCCTCCAAGACTTGCCTCGGGCACGGCACCAAAGAGATCAACATGGAGAAGCTCCAGGATCCTCTTTAATGAAATAATAGTCTTGGCCTTGTGCGCCTTATCATGCATCTTTCCTTCAACACATGACCTACAAACGCGATCCTTTGAAACGGAAACATTTTCTTTTAGTCCGACAATAAGGCCACCTTTTTGAAGACTTTGCAAAGTTCTCATGTTGACATGGGATAGGCAATGATTCCACAACCATCCCACATCCGCCTTTCCGAAAATAAACATTGTTTGAGAGTTGGTAGACTTTGAAAAGTCTACCACGAACAACTCATTTTCAACATGTCCCACGTATGCGACGTCAAGAGTCTTGATCCTCAAAAGGACCACAATATCTTCATCAAAAAAGACGGAGAAGCCCATCTTTCCAAGAGAGCGGACGGAAAGTAAATTGAAACCAAGGGATTCGACAAGCATGACGTTCACGATAGTGATATCGGGAGCAATCACAACCTTGCCGAACCCGGATACCTTAGACGAGGACGAGTCTCCATAAGTGACGGTTGCTTGTATGTCATTTGGGCGCAACTCCGTCACAAGTTCTTTGCTTCCGGTCATATGGCTAGTGCATCCACTATCAATTATCCATTTAGTCCCACCGGAAGAATAATCCTGCAAGAGATCATTGACTAGAGTTAGGACCCGAGAAGGGTCCCTTCATGTTAGTAACAAGGGTCTTTGGAACCCAAATAGTATAGTCAATGTAACCCTCAATAGGACCAACATATTTAGCTTGCACAACACCATAATAATCAACATATAAGAAATGGTGTGGATTGTTAGTTCCCGCGGAGGTGCTACGAGTATTGTTGTCCCTCATGACACTACTACTCAAGGCAACATTACTTGCTTGTGCGGGTGTGCTACGAGTAGTGTTGTCCCTAATGACAATACCACCCGAAGCACCTTTGTTGTCTTCTTCTTGTTCTTCTTCTTGGCTACATAGCCAAGACCTTGCTTGCCCACTTGTTGGCTTGGAGCAATCAATTGTGGTCTAGCAATAACCACATTAGAGCTAGGGGCAACCACTTGTGGGGTAGAGATCACAACCTTCTCTACTTGAGGGCCTTTGCCCTTGAGCCTTGCTAGCTCATCCTTTAACCTAGCATTTTCCTCAATAATATTTGCGTGATCACAAGAAGAAGTAGAGGTGTGCTAGGGTTGTTAGGTCGATTAAGTTGAGTTTGAAGTTGTTCATGCAACTATTTGAGGGAAGAGTGTTGGCTCTCCAAAGCTTTGTGAGCCTTGGTTAGCTTTTCAAATTCCTCGGTTAGTTTACCACACTAGTAGGAAAACGCTTACCAGTGACGAACAAAAACAAGCTACCGCTGGCGAACAAGTGTTCGCCAGCAGTACACCGCCAGTGGTAAGGGGTTACCGCTGGCGAACAAGTCTTGTTCGCCAGCGCTATCTAGTTACCGCTGGCGAACACAGTCTTGTTCGCCAGCGGTAAGTCTGAAATTTTGAAATTTCGTAAATAAATTTTTTCGCATTATTTTTTTTCAAATTTTCAAAACATTTGAATTCGAGGAACCTCTAAACACGCTGTAGAATTTTTTCCTTTTTTTTTCTTTTTTTTTCATCTTTGAATGTCCACTTCCCGCTCGGTCACCCATCCTCCCACTACTCTAGCCCGAGCACGCTTAACTTCTTAGTTCCATCCACTACTCTACCCATGACTCCCTCATTCTTTCTTGTTAGTATAGTACTATCAATCCTCTTAACTATTACACCATATATACAAATCCGTAATTCCAAATTCGACAAATGATATGTCTAAATTGATCACAAGAATACGAGGAATCCAAATATGACATCCTTATTATCTTTTCTCGAAAAAAAAAACATTTTTTATTTTTTTTGAATTTTGAATTTATTTAATTAAATTGATTATGTAGGAAAATTTAGTCTGTCTCAAATAACTTTTTTTCCTTTTGGAATTTGGCGATTCTGAAAAAAGCTCACAGGCCGAAGGCCGGTGAGGTTGGATCTGGAATTTGCTCACGCTTCTTTTGATATATTGAACGCGTTTTTTCGACGTCGTATGCAAAAGTTATGGCCGTTTTACGATTTATTTTTGAATTTTGCATAAAAGGTCAAATGGAGTATTTCAAATTTTCTATATCAACTAGACAGTGCACTCTACCCACATATCCAAGGAATTTATTTTTTGAACGTTTTATCATTTTCGTTTGTGATGTAGAAAAGTAAAAAAGGCGGTCCACGGGAGGGGGGGGGTGTGTGTGGTGGTGTGTGGAGGGAATTTTTTTCAAAACTTACCGCTGGCCAACAAAAATAGTGGTTGGCCAGCGGTATAGTTAGCGCTGGCGAACAAAAGTGTTGCCCAGCAGTAACCATACCGCTGGCGAACCAGCTCGCTGTTCGCCAGCGCTAAGTAACCATACCGCTGGCGAACAAAGTGCCATGTTCGCCAGCGGTATTTGCTGCCACCCGTAGCCGCGCGCAGCCCCGACGCCCACTGGTACCGCTGGCGAACGAAGTGCCATGTTCGCCAGCGGTAGCTAACTTAGCGCTGGCCAACAGGGGGGCGCGTTCGCCAGCGGTAAGTATCACTGGCGCACAGGTATTCTTGTTGGCCAGCGGTAACCTGGTGGCTATAGCCTGTTTCCTACTAGTGCCATGACCAACACCAAACTCAACCTTATACTTTTTATCATTTTTGTATTTAGCAATAGCAAGGTCACGTTCCTTAGTGATGTTAGAGACAAGTTCATTATGAGTTAATTCAATAGATTCAAGTTCCTCCTCTAAAGAAACTCTACAATCATGCTCTTCCTCAAGAGTCATAGAGAGAGATGCAATTTCATCCGCATCCCTTCTTTCAACCTCACCTTTCTTCTCAAGAGCTTCTTGGGCCTCTCCCAATTGGCTCGTGAGAATCTCAAAGTACTTCTTGGTCTCCCCTTGCATGTTAGACATAAAGCGTTCTAAGCAGAGCCTTTCATCTTCTACTCTAAGACTAGCAAGATGTTCTAGTTCACTTGGGGTCTTAGAGTTGGAGGAAGGTGATACCTCCGTGGCCTGAGCCATGAAGCACTTGGCATTTTGGTGAGGATGATTGTCATTGGGGGATTCAAAAAGAGATGAAGACGATGGAGTTGAAGCAATAGCTAGAGCGGCCACTTCACTTGTGGTTTCTTCTTCTTCATCACTCCCGGAATCATACTCCTCTTGAGTCACTAGCACAAACTTGGTGGGAGATTTCTTGTTGAGTGGTTTCTTCTCGAATTGAGGTTTCTTGTACTCAACCTTGGACTTGTCCTTGAGAATGAGCTTTCCACTATGGAGTTCTCTATTTTAATATGGACCCTCCGCAATGAAGTGGTGCTTATCTTGGCAATTGAAGGAAGACCTCACTTTTTGAGCCCCATCATTGCCATAGCGAGACTTGGTCTTCTCCTCAACAAATTTCTTGCCCTTGGGAGGATTCCTCCAAAACTTTTGCACGGTGAGAGCAATGAGATCCTTTAGCACAGGATCATAGTCTTGTTCCATCAAAGGAGGAAACACCTCTTCTCCTTCTTCTTCATACTCAACCTCTCTTGACACAACCTTGGCCTTCAAAGCAACCGATGCCCCTTTGTGCGCTGGCTAGGAGGTGGGCCGGGGAAGACGCCGACTTCGATGCCGTGAGCAAGCGGAACAGGAGGAACCGAGGCCACGGGGGGACCCACAGTGGAGGAAGCCACAGCACTGAGCGCTTCAAGAAAAAGATGGTATATACATACATGGAAAAGATGGTTTATTTCCTCTCATGTTTCTACTTGATACACATAACATTTCCTATTGCGATGCAGGAGACTCAGAGTGGGGTGCCAGTTACTTACTTGGCGGCGTGGAAGAAGATGAGGCAAAAGAAGTCCGTTTCAGATCCCGCCACGCCCTCGGCTCCTGAGTACTACGACAGAGCCGAGCAGGACTTGCAGTCGTACTGCTCGGCGTTCCAGATTCTGCACCCGCAGGTCGAGGACCCCATCGAGCACGACTACGACGAGACAGTGTTGATGCTGGCGGGGAACGGGAGGGAGCACGGCCGTCTGCGCGTCCTCGATAAGGTGGCCATGCCTACCGCGAGCCTCACGCGTATCTACGCTACCCTCCCCGCCGACGCCGTCCCTGTCCAGCCTCGTCGACGGCGTCATGGAGCTGCCGATGTAAGTTGTTCTCTCATTCTCATCATGTTTTCTGACATTCCCCTCTGCGTTGCTAAGTTATCGATATTAACTTATTTCCTAAATTGTAGCCGGAGTTCGATGCGGCCTATGCCGCCGCTTATGCAAAGTACAAGCAGGACCTACAGGAGTGGACGCAGAGGAGTGAAGTCTCCGCTGCGTATACTAGGGAGTTCGAGAATGTAAGTTTTCAATCTATATTTCTGCAAAATATGACAAGTCAAACTACTCCTAGTTTAAATGTTTATTTTGGCAACACATGACATCTAAACCATCTTGTAGGCGATGATGAGGTGGATGACCACCGGAGAGCGAGGACCGCCTCTAGGAGAGCGTCCTGATGGGCCAGGACCGATCCCGGTATTCACATCGAGGGAAGAGTTTGCCCTCACATACTACGCAGAGACCCCGGTATGTTCTTTTCCACACCACATTACTGATTTACTTTGCCTCTAAAGTGTCTAACTCGTGCTCGAACATGTAGGGTACTGGAGCTTCGAAGAACGCGCATTTTGGCCGGGCTTCTCCTAGTGGCTCCCCGGGTTCGCGCCAGACGACGCCGATTCACGGCCGTGCTTTTGCCACTCCTGGTTCCTCGACTGGTGGCTCCGGAGCTGGTTCGACGGACGCGGCACACGATCGGCCTATTTTCACGAGGGGAGACTTGGGCTTCACCCCTTCTCCTCCGGACCGTCTGTAGCTAGCTAGGGATAGCTAGGGATGTATCTGGATCGATGTATGGATGTATCTGGATCGATGGATGTATCTGAATCGATGTATGACATTAAACGATGTTTGTATGGATGTTTTGATGGTTAACAATGATGGTACTGTGCTTCTACATGTTTTTATTGCATTGAATTATTATTTGTGCCATTTCTGTGGTTTTTGGAACCAAAACAGCACAAAAAAAGCACAAAGAAAAAACTGGGCAGAGGCCTGCCCACCAGGCCTACGCGCACGCACCAGCAAGCGCCGCATGTCCACTGTTGTGCCGACAGCAATTGGTGTGCCAACGGCCAAATCACCTGCGCCGACGCGGTATTACGCCGACGGCATTGTGCCGACGGGATTCCGGCCTGTGCCGACGGCTTCTGGCCGTCGGTGTACACGCAGATTCCTGTAGTGATTACGATATCCTGAAGTCGTTTATTCTGAAGAAAAAACTGCGCAAGTCTGAATCTCTGAACTTACCTACGCATCTATCTCTCGGAAGCAAAAAATAGCTAAGATTCAGGTACAAGGACACAGGCATTCCTGATCGCGTGCAGCTCGGCGGCCGCATCACCAAGAGTCCAAGACAGTTTAAAGTCTTTTTGGTTCTTGGGTTCCTCAAGCTATTACAATGACGTCGATCTGTACTGTAAGCCCGTGACGCCATACAGTTCCCTTGTTTAGCAGGAGAACTTTCAATAAATTTATGGAACGTCAAGCACTCGTATTTGATTTCGGTTGCTGCTACCGTGATATCTCCTTCACGGTAAATCCCCGTACATTGTGTTTCCAAATTGTGGAATTGGGTTGCTGACTTTGTATACGCTACGAATCTGAAATCTGAATGCTTTCCAAAGTCTGCGTCCCCTGTGGCCGCCTCTCGATCTAGGCTTAAATATCCAGCAGATGGCCACACGATCGAGGCTTTGCACAATCGGAAAGCGATACTTCTCCTTCTCTCCATCCCAAAATCTTACGGGTATTTCTACTGCGGTCGCATCGCCGACGATGCTGCCATCCTTACCGGCGGATGTGATCTCCGAAATACTATCGTGGGTGCGGGTGAAGCCCGTCTGCAGATTCCGGTGTGTGTCAAAGGGGTGGGACGCACTTATCTCCAGCCCGGCGTTCCTGGCAGCGCACAAAAGCCGCACGGAGCCGCTACTCATGTCAGTCGCCACCTCCTTCGCCGGTAATGTCAGCAGCGCCTTGCGGTTGATCGACATAGACGGCAACATCGTAAAAGTGATCAAGAAGGCAGGTCTATGGAGGATCAACTATTTCTCCAACCGCCCAATTTGTGTTTGCATCATGGGCTACTATATCAACGTAATAGATCTGGCCACGGGGAGCATGGTCAGGACCTCTGCAGAGTTGACCAATAAATTCTTCTTCTACAACCATAATGTCGGTTTGGCCGTCCCATCTCGCACGTATAAGGTAGTCTACCTCATGAGCAAATATGAGCCTTGCAAGGTTCTCACGTTAGAAGATGGTGCCAAGTGGAGGCAGGTGCCATCTCCTCCAACTACATCCCTGGGCACTTACGGCGATATTAGCCATGGCTCTCCGACCACGGTCAATGGTGTCATGTACTTCTTATATTGGGCCCTGACACCACCGGTAGATGAGAACTATGTGCTCCGTTTTGATCTTGAAAGTGAAGAATGGAAGGAGTCCATCAAAGGCCCAACCAGGTCAGGTTACAAGCTACACCATTATGAATGTATGGTCAAGCTCAACGACTCTCTATGCATTGTTCAACGGAACTCAGTTAACATATGCCGCGTCTGGGCCCTGACTGATTCCGCCAAAGGCACCTGGATCAACATGTACACGATACCAGTGGATCCCACCTTCGATTCATGGAGGCCTTTAACTGTCATGCGTGATGGTCAAAAGTTACTTTTCTATGCATCCGATAGGTTGAGGGAAACTCCCACGTTACAAGTCTACGATCCACTCACCGGGAGATGCACACACCTCACAAAGTTTGCGAGCAATCTTTTGGAGAATTGTGCTCTTTGTGTCTTGCACCTAGAATGTTTTGTCTCGCCTAAGATGTCGCCGATTTCTGCGCCGGGTGTATTGTGTCAGTTGATATCTTGCCGGTGGTTGCGCCGATTGAATCCCCTTTCTCTCTTCCGTAAGTGATTTGTTATAGAACTAATAATGATATTTAACATTACGTTGAATGGAGGCTGATGCAACTTTGGTCATAGGAAAGCATCAACATTCTACTACGTGTATTTATATTTTCTGTTTTTTTTGTTATATGGGCCTAAAAAGATTGTACAGAGAGAATCGAAGTAGTAGAAAGAAAAAATTTATAAAACTTTGTCTAGAGAGTTCGATAAGAATTTGGTCTTCCTTATCTGTTGTCGTTTGGTATGTTCTTCATTCTGCTGCATTCTATATTTTATAAGGGCCAGTGCAAATAAAACGGGGAACGTCTATTTTATGGATGTGCATTGGCTAGGTTTCTCCGGGGCTCCGTAGATGGAAGCTGAACTTTAAAAAGAAATGGAACAAAATATTGATAATTGGACTATGGGAGGTTAGGAATAGGGGCTGCATTAAGAATGGTTTTCCTATGGATCATGTTGGTATTATTGCTAATGTTGCACACTATTCATGTGTGGGCTGGTTTTCTGATGAAAGTTTTCGGTAGACAATGCACTGGAGGTAGATAAATGGCAATGGTGGCGATTGAGGTCTTTAGTCAAAGTAAAGGATGGACAATGGGGGTGAATAAAATATGTTATTGTCCTAGATATCTGAATCTATGTAGAAATGATCTTTGGATGAAACCTGTTTTAATCTCTTTGCATATGATCTTGAAAAAACCTTCATGTCAGTACAAATTTATCGTTCTTAGTTGGCCTTGCACCTTTTTTTTTTGAGGGAATGGTCTTGCACTTTTATTAGTGTCATGCATGGGACAGTTTGTTCCTGGCCTGAGCTATGAGGTTTTAAGGCCTCACGTGTGTAAGCGATGTATCAAATTGGAACACAGCTGATGTGCGGCTTTTCTTAATGAAAAGCTGGGGGTTCTGCTGCCTTTATTTAAAAGAATATACTCGTGTGGTAAACAATTCTCAATATGACATGGAAACAACTATTATTTCAGCCGCTTGACATATACTTTCTTGTTCCACTGTATAAGCATTTTTAGCAAGGTACGGAAATGTTACAATTTGGCTGATGACATTAAATAAATGTATGGAGACGATTCACATAAATAAATAGAGAGTAGCATTTCATTTGGATAAATGCCTACCTAGGTTCGGTTTGCATCGATCGTCACACATATATCCTCCCAGAAGCATTGAAAAGATACATTGCTATCATGGTGCACCAGCTCCGACAGACGCACATAAGCCTTCTGAGCGTGCGTTCTGGCAAGAGGCGTAGCACCAACAGCAAGGCTTGGGTAGACAGTGAGGAGGTCATGACAATTTCCCTTGGTAGTTGCCTTCCCGGACATGCAATATTTTCCTCGTATACCGCAACCTCCAAGAGCCGATTCATCTTGTTGACCACCCTGTTCAAGTCTAAGAGCTTCTGAATGTCACCGGTCGATGGGGTGTATGCCCATATATCCTCGGGAAAGTCCTTCCGCGCCAGGAAGATGCGTCGGCCATGGTCGGTAATAACGAGTGGAAGGAAGTCGGTGCGGTACCGAATTCTCATGACCCTGTTGAGCTCCGGCGCTGTCGTGCCTGCGTCGATTCGGCAGTACAGATCCCACCTGCAGGTGCTTGATTCGTCTATATCAAGTAGCCAGACATCGTAGAGATGCTCATAGCCGCCGGGGGCTCCCCAGGAGAAGAGGCATAGTCTCCCGCTGAGCTGTGTCAGGCATCGGTTTTGCGGAGCCTTGTCGTCCGTGATATGGGTCGGCGGTGCCGCCACGGTCCCAAAGGTCTCTTTGTTGATCGAGAAGGAGACGATAGTATTCCCTTCAATTTTGTTGTCAAGGTCGTGTTTCTTCTGGTGGGCAAACCAGTACACGTGCCCTTGCGCAAAGACGCTCCACGGTTCCACCCAGCCGGCTGGCCTGGCACTCACCAGACGCCACGAACCGTTGGAGTCTTGAGCGGGGTCGTTTACCACATAGACCTCACATCCCATGGAAGCGGCGGGGCGCCCGTCGCTATCGCGGCCGCGGTAGTAGATGCGCACGACCTTGTGTCTCCTGGTGCGAGAGTCGTATCCGAGCCCTAGGCTCAAGTATTTATGCGCCAGCTCCCTTGGATTTCGGCAGCCCGTTGTCCGGCCCTCCGGGAGCGCTTGCTTCTGCCCTGTGGACGGGTTGCACACGAAGTATATTCCCGTGGGGATTAACTCGAGGAGGATGAGGCCACGGCAGTGCGTCGTGACGGGGCTCGGGTCCGGGAGCCCCGGCTCCGGATCCGGGGCCTCGTCCCAGAACACCGTGACGTAGCGCGGGAAGCACTCGCCCGTGACGGCGATCGGGACGCAGGACTCTCCTTCGTCAACGTCGCCGCGGGAGTCGTCCTGGAGGCGGAAGATCTTGGGACGCCCGCCGTGGAGGGCATGGTAGCAGTCGAGGAAGTCGTCGGAGGAGAGCGCGGCGGCCCAGGCGCGGGAGAGGCGACGGCACCCGAGCACATACTTGGCCGGCAGGCGCGCGATGATCTCGTCGGAGATGATCTCGTCGGGGAGGGCCGGGCATTGGCGCGGCGGAGGCATGCATGCACAGGGAGGTTTGTGAATTCTTCAGGAGAAATCGATCGATATGTGCTGCGTTGGACGCGTCGTAGATGATTTATTGATGGGGGCGGGACTAACGGATCGCGCAACGGAAGCACGAGAGAATAGTGAGAACCGCGCGCACGCATAGGTCAGAGATTTGTTTCGATCGGGGCTGATTTTGTCAAGGTTTTCTCCATGGTTTTGTTAGCTATTCTCAGACTGTGTACTATATAAAATAGGCTCGTATCAAATTATTGTGTATCCTTCCAGACAAACTTTAGTTTCATCAGCCATCTAGAGTTTTGTGCACTCTACTCAGATCCACTGATCTGTAACTTTTTTTTTCTAGATTATATACAAAACATATTGTTTTGCATGCTTGTAGTATACATCATTACCTACTTCTAGGATTCCTCTCGGAAGTTTATGAAACTTCAAAATGTGTTTTTGAATCTTTGAAAATATAGGGATCCCTGGAGCTCAGCCTGTATTTGTACTTCCCGGTCATCGAGAGCACATACAATGTTACTATTATATAAGTACTCCATGGGATGATTACTTAAAATTTTTTTAGGTAAATGTGGTCGTATCTACCGTTCGATTAGATATAATAGAGTTGACCCAATTTATAGGGAAACCGGGTAAAAAAACCAGAGAAACTATACGGTGCTATGTTTATGGGGAAAATGGGGCTGCAAAACCGGAGACTCGTCGTCCACACCATGCAAGCCAACCAACACAAAAGATGCACACCACCGGCTCTGGGGCCGCCGCACACGGGGCACAACACCGCACGACCCGCCTTCTCGTAACCCTTGCTACCCTCGCTAAAGACGACCATCCGCACACCCCGACTCACCAAATCTGAGGTCACCGCCCCGGTGCAACAACTCAAACAACCTCCGCATTGCCGAAGATGATCAAGCCGAGTCCACGAACCCACTGCCCGCACAGCTCCAGATCGTCACCCGGAAACCCACGCAAGGCCGCCACCTCGAAGTCCACCGCTGTCTGGATCCACCTCTCGGCCCCAGAAACTCACGCGCCAGCTGCCACAAACAACCGCACCGCGATGTCCTGGATCTCACAAGACGGCTCCTTCAAGAAGGTCGCAACGCGTCCTTCGCCGTCTTCCGCTTCGGAGGAGCTTAGATTTTCACCTGGAGATCAAAAAACCGCCCACGTCAGCCATGATAGAACCACCACCACGACGCCGTCAGGAGAGGGAATGACGCCAAAGGCGCCACATTGTCAGCACCAATCGAAGTCTATGCGGGGCTTTCGCCCAGGTGGTCTATCAGACCGCACAGCGAGAGGAGCGTTAAAAATGACGTCAAGGAACAGCCATCGACCACCAAACTCTACCACTAGCCATGACAGCCGCGACTAGGGCGCCACAACATCTGGTCTAGGGCCGCCGCCCCAACTTACACGCCTCCTGGCTTACGAAGCACGGCAGAAAGAGAGCCACCTCCTACTTCCGCGTCAGAAGCTCCGCCATCTCCATCCCACATCTCGTCGTCATTCTGATGTGTCGGGCATGCATGGTCATCCTGCTGCTCCGAAACCATCAAAGCTCGAAGACGGTTTTCCCTGCACATAACCCCACCAGCAACCTCCAACGCCATCTAGAGCACGCGCGGCCGAGCTCCACTCGGCCCAGATCGGACCCAGAACAATCCGCTCAGCCATCCGCCTCCCTGCCGCGCCACGGCCTCGCCGCCAGCAGTCGTAGCACCAACGCGTGCCCCACCGCCTCCCATCGCCAGCGCCATGTCATGCTACTATTCCACCCCTAGCCGTGCCGCCAGGCTACTTCGAAAATCGCTCCAGGAGAATAAGGCTCCGCCGCCGCCGTCCGCCGCCCCAGGCTCATCCGGCCTGCAGCAAAGGGGATGGACGAAGGAGGAGGGGGTGGCGGCCGGGAAACCTAGGGTTCCACCCCGGGAGCGAGTTGGATACACCAACATAATTTCTTACGTCTCGGATGATTGCTTAGTTGAAAGTAACTCCTTTTAAGATGATTTCTTTGCAAGAAAGATAAAACATATGTTCCATTGTATAAATTCTATTGAATTTCTATTTTTTCACAATTCATATGCCAATTTGATGGAATGTACAATCACTAGTAGAGACCATACCTTTCATTATGTGCCAAAAATGGCATTAGTCCCGGTTGCACCAAAAACCGGGACCAATGCTATGCATTCGTCCCGGTTTTTGCGGCCGGGGCAGCGTATATCGCCCTAGGGGCATTAGTCTCGGTTGTTTAGGGGGCATTCATCCCGGTTCCTGGCAAGAACCGGGACTCCCGGTTCTTGCCAGGAACCGGGAAGAATGCCCCCTTGCCTATATATACTGCCTCCTAGCCCCCCTTCCCTCTGTTTTTTTTTTGCTTGGAGGAGTGAGAGAGGTGGGTGCTAGTGTGTTTCTTTTACTATGCACTCGAGCTGTTCGACGAAATAACCGAGCCACACTTAAGTTCATAGATAATGATATCTTCGACCGAGGTTAGCAAACTTATCCTTTTCATCTTTAAGTGATACAAAAAGTTATATTTGTCGATGCACTATGGTCATTTCGCTATTGAAGATGTTATTGCAATTTTTTTTGACAAACTTAATTATACGATGCAGATGGATGCACGACAACGATGGATGTACGCTGACCGACACACTTCCGAGTATAGGGCATGCCTGGATGAATTTTTCGGTGTGGCTCAGGCTCACACAGAGAATGGCTTTATGTGTTGCCCATGTGTTGACCGTTGGAACATCAGGGAGCACTCTTCCTTGAGAGTCCTTCACGGCCACCTTCTTCGGAGAGGTTTCATGCCCAGCTATAATTGTTGGACCAAGCATGGAGAAAGAGGGGTTGTGATGGAAGACAATGAAGAAGAAGAAGAAGAGGATCCTATGTTCCCTGAATACGGTGATACTGCAATGGAAGACAATGCAGAGGAATGTGGTGATCAAGAACGGGCATCAGATGAGCCCGATGATGATCTTGGTCGAGTTATTTCTGATGCAAGGGAAGACTACGAAAGTGAATTGGAGAGGTCGAAGTTGGACGACATGTTACAGGATCACAAAAAGTTGTTGTGCCCAAATTACGAAGATGGCAGCACAAAGCTCGATGCCACACTGGAGTTGCTGAAATGGAAGGCACAGAACAGTGTGACTGACAAGGCATTTGAGAGTTTACTTCAAATAATTAAGCCGAATCTTCCAAAGGATAACGAATTGACTGACAGTACGTACGGAGTAAAGAAGGCTCTCTGCCTTCTAGGATTAGATGTGCAGAAGATACATGTGTAACATCCCAGTGTTTGGGAAGTTATAAGGATCTAAATTTAATATATGCATTTGCGAAGCATGCATCTAAAAGTACGGGAAATTTTGGCGCGAAAGTTTGAACGGATCAAAGTGACCAAAGTTTCACTTGACATGATGAAATAGGTCTAGTTCATCTAGTCAAGAGTACATTTGGAATGAACTTTATAACATAGTATCAAGAAACCAAATCATCTGGTTACACAAACCATATATTGGTTTTGACCAAAACCAATTCTCAAAAACCTTAAACACAAGTCTTTAAGTGACTTGGGATAATTCACTAGGTATCTACAACTCAAAGAGGGGTGAGTATCTAAATCACATAGCTGATGATCATACTTTCACCAATGTGATCTTCTATAAAACAACAACTCCCTAAGTTATCAATTCATTTCCACAACATCTCTATAAATCATCTCATAACTATAAGGTGAACCATCACAAGTAAATAACAAAGGTTCAATAGAACACAACAGATACAAACTAGTGTTAACTCAAACCCACAAGTGGAAAATGATATAATAATTGTATTAACATATTTATCGAATATGTACATATCTCAGCAACCATAATAGAAGTATCTACAAGAAGAGATAAATCTTCTTAAACTACTGTTAAACCGTGACCATTGCACATGACCTTCCCAAACCTCTATATCTGAATTATGAATGACAAAGTTAATAAAGAGAAGAATATAAAGTAAAATCATGATACCATAGAAAACAAATAAACAACTATGACATAAGTCATTAAAATCCAATAAACTTTACATGCTCAATGTCTCATTCATCTTATACAAGTGAGTATCTGAAATCTCAACACATCAATGAATCATTTGATCAACTTATTATTAAGTCATCATCCCATAAGCATTTCACACTTTTATTCAAATAAACATTCAACAACTAAAGTATCTCTGATATAATTAATGAATAACAACAAGTTATAACCTCTACTAGAGGAATTGAATGGATAGCTAAGTAACACCAAACATATATGAACAAGCACATACCATATGGGAAATAAAATAAGAAGTATATGGAAGGATAAGAAAAGCATGAAATAACTCTTAATCAAGATCTTTCTACCTTGTCTAGATTATCTTGTTTTCCAATCTTCTCTAAATAATTCTTCAAAAGAAGCAATTCACAAGAAAGAAGGAATTATCACAAGGAGATATTCAAGAAGATTATTTAGAGTGTTCTAGAAGTGTTACTTAAATCTTCTATAAGAGTATTTGGAAACTCTTACATCTTGATATGATCTTATTAACTCTCTTGAAATAGTGCGATATTCCAATGTTAGTGTTATATAGAAGTAGTTTGGTAACAAGACTAATTACCTTGTTAACAAATCACTTTTGTATATTCAAACAATTGAGTGTCATACACAAACAAATAGAAAGTTGAATAACCTAGTACATCTCAGCCTATTGTATGTGAGTAGAAATTTGGAGGCAAGACTAGCTACCTTGTTAACAAATTCTTCTTATATGCATAGGGCAACATGATGTCATAATATAAACTCACATTCTTTTACAATAATCTAAGTAAAATCTTTGCTTGGAGTAATTGGATGTTTTCACCACAATGGTGAGACAGTTGAGGTTGGAAACCAAGAGAGGAACCTACCTGTAATGGACAAAGGTGATAACAGAAGACTAGTGGCAACTAGAGAGAAGAACATCAAGCAACAGAAGATCACAAGAAGCAACACTGCCTCGGTACGGGAGCATAAGGAATTATCTTGTGAATCACTAGGAAATATTAGAGAACCAATACCCCTATTCAGCTCATCAAAAATGAGGAACTCATTATAATATCTCAAATGGAAATAAATATCAAGTATGAAATAATAACCAGCCCTGTCATCCACATGTCTTGATGTGTGGAGGTTAATGGTAACAGGCTTAATACCTTGTTTTCCATATCCTTTTCATACATAAGACTAACAGATGATAACAAAAATTCATCTACATATAACCATGTAAAAACATACCTTATGTGATAAAAATATCACATAAGGATGTAAAAATATCACATGTTTCCTAAACAAACATGGGATAAAATACATACTGGAACCTATGTGGAAAACAAACAAGTGAGACTCCCGAAGGCACTCATATTTTCCATTAGATAAAGTACTAAAAACAGCAAACATGGCTTACACACACCTAAGTAAAATGTCAACCAAAATTGCTAAGAGTTCAATTATAAAAATTACAAAGTTTTACAAAAGAAAACAAGTAAAATTACTATCCAAAGTATATGGTAGGACTAGGAAGAATATTCCATATTTGGTGAAGTTTCCATAATGTCGAGACATCGTAGTAGTTTTCATAGACGGGGGTGCCATGAGACTACGGTAGAGACGTGGGGTAACGGGATCACGTGGTGGACAATGACACAGGATTTACCCAGGTTCGGTACGTCGCGACAGTACGACGTTCCTACTCCTGCAATCTCACTAATCAGGGCTAAAGCCTGTGTATAGAATTACAATGTGAGGTTTAGATCTAGCTATTCGCTGAGGATCAACTTCCCGGCGAATTAGCCTATATCTTCTTCTCTGGTTATCTCATCTCCCGTCCGGCTTTATATAATAGACGGATTAGGGCTTACAGAATAGGAAACCTAGAAGACTACGGTAACTATAACTTGGAAAGTAAGGAATCCGTCTTCTCCTCCAAGCCAGATCACGTGGGCCGTGATCCAGGTTCTTCTAGAATCCGGCTTCTGTGCGTCAGGCTACTGGGCCGCCCAATGGACCATAGCCCATTACCACTTGGGCCACCCTGGTAATCCGGCATTTATGACTATCATCTGACATACCCCTATTTGGTATTTATCCGACAGTAGTCCCCAAGAAGGATTATAACTCTGATTCGCCGTCTTTCGCCAAATGTACTTTGTCCGAGAAATATCGATCAGCAGTCTTGATTCTTCTTATTCTTCTTTTGAAAAGAGATGGTAACGTGAAACTCGGAATGCTGAAAATCCGGCTTTTCTCTCACAATCCTTCGCGGAGAAGGAACTTCCTACGTCAGCGCTTTTAATCATGCTGACGTAAGGGACGTCTGGGTTTCACGCGGGAAACCCAGTAATGTATCTCTGACAGATTCTCACGGGAAACGAGGAGATAGCCATCATTACCCTGTCGTTTCATTTCCAGGATTTTCCGGCGAGTGACACGCGTTGATCATCCAACGGTCAAAATAGCCGTTGGCATGTATCTTGACGGATTTCCGGCTATAAGTAGCCTTCTTCGCCCTCACAGAAATCCTTCCGCTCTCTCGCTTTCCACGCCATTACTGCGCCCAAGCACTCGAGCGAAGAACCAGTTCCGAACGCACACCACGCCCAGAGCACCACCGGAGACGAACTGCGCCGCCACCTAATGGCATCTTCACCGTCCTCTCCTGTTCACTCCGCCGCGCACACTATCGAGGAGATCATCAACAATCTAGATCCAAGGCTGGGCTCCCCGATGCGCGCCCGCGACGAGCCGGAGAAGACCGCGGAGTCCGCGGTGGACGGAGGTAATCCTTCCGCCGCCGCGAACCTTGCGGGTTCAAGCTCCGCGCCTACTCTGCCGTTTGCTCCTGAGACGGCGGAGGGAAAGATCACGCTTCTCGGCGACGAGCTCGCTGCCGCCGGAGCTAACGAAGAAACGGAATTTGTCGGCAACTGGAGTCTGAACAATATTCCTCTTCTCCTCCTTCCACGAATGGAAAGAGAAAGATTAATAGTTAAAGGCAAATGGCGGAACTCGGAAGGTAAACTCGAGCCCAAACCAAAAGACGGGGAATGCGTCCTCCTTACCTCTCACATCACGAGAGGTATGGGTTTACCGCCTTCCGCCTTTTTCTTAGACGTCCTTAACTATTATGGCGTCCAGCCGCATAATCTTACTCCAAACTCCATCCTCTATCTAGCTAGTTTCCAAGCCCTTTTCGAAGGGTACTTAGGAATAGCACCTAGTCTAGATATTTGGCAATATTTCTTTGAGGTAAAACATAACCTCACAGAGGGTATTTCCCCTATCTGTGGAACTATATCTTTCGCCCTTCGAAAGTTTAGAGAAGATTGGTACCCGAAGATGAAAATGCCGGAACCTGTCCAATCTTGGATGGGTTCTTTCTTTTACCATCAGGACATCCCATTCCCTGGTAAGGAAAACGGGGTTCCTCCATTCGTTAACTCCGCTGCCATCCCTCAAGAGAGCTGGACAGTTGAAGCAGTACAAACATTGCCGGAAAACCTGATGAAGATAAAACGGCGTATCGCCAAGCTTACTTCCTCTCAAACTCCTTTAACTGGGAAGGATACCGTTTTATGTTGGTTTGGACGCCGTATTCAACCTCTTTCCTTTCGTTCCCGGCTCCTTTGCGAATACGAAGGGCCAGAAGATAGTATGAGGGGAACAGATAAGTCCTACACCAAAAAATATTTCATAAAGCGGCTCAATCAACTAGTCGCCATCTGCGATCAACACGTAGAAAGTCTGGCAATTTATCACGTGGAGAGTCTGGCCCCTAAGGTGTTTATACTTTCCTTGCCTACGGGTTTTCCCCAAACTAACTTTTTTCTCTGACTTTTAACGCATCGTTACTCCTTCCTCAGTTCGACGAACTTGGAGGAGCTTATCTTGCTTCCGACACCGAGCTTAGCGATTTACATGCTAGCTTTTACAACAGTCGGAAACGTAAAAGGCAGGTGACTTTCGGAGACACGGTGACTGTTGACGGAATTCCCATCGTCACTTCCAGGTATTTCATTGGAGCTTTCCTAGTCATCATTCTCCACTGGTTCTTCGAGATTTTTCTTTCTCGGATGTTTTCCTTTCAGCCTTGCCCCAACTCCTCTGAAGACAAAGAAGCTGAAGAAACATAAAGCTGCTGTCAAAGGAGAATCTTCTTCTGCCACCTTAGGCGCGAGGAACAGAACGGAAACACAGATGGGTGGAAATCCTCAATCATCTGGGGGAAACGAAACCGTTCCCAATCTGGACAGCAATATCCGGATAAAGGAAGAACCATTCGACGACCTCGGATATATCCGTCCGGAGGCTAAGAGATTCTTCGCTCCTGCCCCTCTGATCCGTCCTTGGCCACAAGGCGGATTAATTGTTCGCAATGATTTCGTATTTTCGCCTCGCCAGGTCATACAAGATGGCCTTCACCATGTTGGGATTCTTTTCTCTGAGTATGCAAAATAATTCAACGAGACCTTGGCAAACTTGCGAGAAATGAGCCAGGTAATATCTCTAGCCCCGAAGCAATAAGTTGAAAGCCTGATTTCTTCTTAATGCTTCTTACTAAGCTTGTTTATACTTAAGCGTTTGGCTTTCATTTCCGTGTTTCAGCATTCTGCTGATGCCATAAACTTAGAAGTTTTTAACAAACTTAACATCAAGAATGAAGAAGTTAGAACCCTTCAATCTATTGTTGAGTCAAAAAACGACGAGCTGGCCTTATCTCAGCTACAGCTATCGGAAACAACAGGTATTTATTCTCTGCAGTTTTTTATCCGGAAAGTAATTTTTCTCGATTTTTTTCTAAATTCGGAATATTTTTCTTATCCTCCAGCCGCTTTAGCTAAGGCCAAAGAATTAGCTGAGGATGCCAGCAATGCCGCTCGGCTTCGTGAGGAAAACTCGAACCTTCGTAATGAGCTTATGAAGGTTCAAAAAGACCTGGAAGCCAGTAATCTGGCCCTTGGGATTGCTCAATCCAAGGCTTCTTTACAGGCAGCGGAAAATAAGTCTATTATCCAAGACTTGGAAAGTATGTTATTCTCGCGCCTGAAAGAAGGTACCGAAATCGACAATGTTCTTGGTAAGTTAGTTCCTTTTACCGATTTCTTCATGTCTTATTTTCTTTCTTTATTTTTTCACCTAACCTTTTTTGGTTTCTTATTCGAAAAAACAGGAAATTTTCCAGGGCTTTCTCGGACTGAGAAAATCCGAGCTTTTGGGGAGGTATGGAACGCAATCAGAGATGCAGGAATGCAGTTGATTAACAAGTTCCTTCCCACAAGTACTATAGAATTCTCGGAGGTTTACAAACTTCCGGGTGCCATCATGGAGGTGGCGGAGTCCAGGGAATCCATCCTTCGCTCCGCTGCACGGGGTGGTGCACGCATGGCACTTGGTCTTATGCGTATGCACTACCCTGGTGCAAAGTCTTGGCGCGTGGCGTCCGGTATCCCTCAAGGATATACGGAAAATCAGAGAACCACCATCTTTAATGAGATCAAAGGTCACGCCACCAAGATTACCTCTATGGTGAACATTTCCATCACCTATCCAGAAGAAGAGGTCCCTGCAGCCCCCGAGGATGACAGCAGCGAAGAAGACTCGGATGCTTGAAGGGATACACTTAAACTGGATGGTGGATTTGTACAATAGGAGCATTATTTTTACAATGTAATTCATATTGCAATGCTTCTATTCCGTTTGTCGAAACAAGAACTCCGCCTTTTGCAGCTTTGAATTATGAATTTCCTTGCAAGGTTTTCGGGTTTGACTATTCCTTCTAATTCTCTGGCGTATATTTTAACTGTCCTTAGTGTTTGAAATGGCTCAATAGCATTATGAAGCGTCATGCCGAGTAACTGGGTATAACCAATCAATTTAAACTCGGAAACATGGATCATACTAAAGGCATTTTTACTAACTAGCTCCAGTGACCCAACACATAAGCAATCAGATAATGCTTAGAGAAAAATAAGGAATTTTTTGAATGAAACTTGGGCACGCAGGCACAATCCGAGTTTCCTTTAGCCCTTAGCAGGCTGAAATCATTCAATTTTTAAACGCCGAGCACGCAGGCACAATTCGGGTTAACATTGAGTATTTTGTAAGATCATTGGGAAATAGATAAGGTGGAATCATGCTTTGTACTATAATGAACTTGTAAAAACATGGATTTCAGAATTCCGACAACTTTATTTCATGATCTCAAAAGATGTTTACATAGAAATTGAACTAAGTATAGAAGGGACGTAACTGCTGGATACTCCAAGGCCTCTTTGTCTCTCCCAGCTCAACATCTATCTTTCTCTTTCTTTTGCGATTCGGCTTCTCGGGATCGTCTTCCGTATCTCGAATGTCGACAAGATAGTATGATCCATTCTTCATGGCTTTACTTATGACAAATGGTTCTTCCCAAACTGGGGCCAATTTATGCTTCCTTTGTTGCACCAGCCTCAGTACTAGGTCACCTTCTTTAAAAGAACGATGCCTGATTTTTCGACTATGATAACGTCGTAAACCTTGCTGATAAATGGCGGATCTTTGAAGCACAAGCTCTCGTTCCTCTTCTAAGAGATCGACGGCATCCTGTCGTGCTTCTTCGGCATCTGAGTCATCGAAATCTTGCACTCTTGGGCTATAATGGATCATGTCCGTTGGAAGAATAGCTTCCGCACCATAAACTAGGAAAAACGGGGTTTGCCCAGTTGACATATTTGGCGTCGTTCGAATACTCCAAAGCACGGAAGGTAGCTCTTCTACCCATGCTCCAGCTGCTCTGTGAAGAGGAGATTCGAGTCTTGGGCGTATTCCTTGCAGGATTGAGCTATTCATTCTCTCAACCTGTCCATTGGATTGCGGGTGTGCCATAGATGCGAGATCTAGGCGAATTCCCGTTTGTCGGCAATATTTTGCCAACTCCCCAATGGAGAAATTTGTCCCGTTGCCTGTTATTATGCTATGTGGAACGCCATATCTCATTACTAAGTCAATGATGAAATTTCTGGCAGTTGCACCATCCAGCTTTTTGATGGGTTTGGCCTCCACCCATTTGGTATACTTATCCACTGCTACGAGTAGATGTGTAAGTCCACCTCTTGCAGTTTTGAATGGTCCCATCATATCTAGCCCCCAGACCGCAAATGGCCATGTAATGGGGATAGTTTTGAGTGCTTGGGCCGGCAAATTAGTCTGCTTGGCGTAGTATTGACACCCAACACACATATTAACTATGTGCTCAGCATCTGTCTTGGCTGTTAGCCAGAAAAACCCAGCGCGGAATGCTTTTTTAACTATGCTTTTTGATTGAGCATGATGTCCGCAATCTCCGGCATGGATTTCTACCAGTATTTCTCGTCCTTCTTCTGGTGAGATACACCGCTGAAAAATTCCGGAAGTACTGCGTTTATACAGACAATTGTCAATTACCACGTATCCTTTGCATCGACGCTGTATTTGTCTTTATAAGACTTCGTCTGCTCCCTCCGGGTACTTCTGATTGACTAAGAAGTTTAAATATGGGATTGTCCAGTCTGGTTTGACGAGCATAACTTCAATTGATTCGGAAGCCAGAGGATAATCAATATCTCCACCTTTTATGGATGGCTCGTGCAAATGCTGAACGAATACACCTGGTGGTAAGGTTTTTACCCTCTCTGGTCCCATGCGGGCTAACGCATCCGCGTTCCAATTTTCCTCTCTTTTGATGTGGAGTACTTCGAATCCAAAGAAACAGATGGCGAACTCGTCCACCGTTCTCCGGTATTCGCCATTATAGGGCTTTTGGCGTCCCAGGTTTGGTTAAGCTGATGCTGTAACAAATCCGAGTCGCCATAGCACAAGATGCGCTTTACTCCTATTTCTTTTGCAATATGCAAGCCATGAAGCAAAGCTTCGTATTCTGCCACGTTATTACTGGCGTTGAAGTGTATTTGCAATACGTACTCCATTGTGTCTCCCTTAGGGGATTTTAAGACTACACCAGCGCCAGCACCCTCCTTCATCTTGGATCCGTCAAAGTGCATGATCCAGTACTCGGACTCCGGCATTGGTGTTTTCTCCATTGCTTCCGTCCAGTCGGCGACAAAATCTGCCAAAACCTGGGATTTTATTGCCGTCCTTGGCTGATACTTAATGTCGAAGGCTGCTAGCTCGATACCCCATTTGGCTACTCGACCAGTTGCCTCTGCATTGTTTATAATGTCCCCTAGTGGTGCTTTACATACCACTGTAATGGAATGCCCTTGGAAGTAATGGCGCAGTTTTCTAGATGCGGAAAATACACCATATGCCAGTTTTTGATAGTGTGGGTACCTTTGTTTGGATTCGGAGAAAACTTCACTTATGTAATATGCCGGATGCTTGTCTGGTATGCTTTGTTCGTCCTTCTTCCGCTCCACAATGATTACCGCACTAATAACCCTGTTTGTAGCCGTGAGGTACAATAACATAGGTTCTTCGTCTTTTGGGGATGCCAAAATCGGAGCTTTCATCAAGGTTTCCTTTAACTGGGTTAACGCTGCATCAGCCTCTTCTGTCCACTCGAACTTGTCGGATTTTTTCAACAACTTGTAGAGTGGTAAGGCTTTATCCCCTAGCCGACTAATAAATCTGCTGACGGCAGCGGCGGAACCTGTTAATCTTTGGACATCTTTCACACACGTGGGCTTCGAGATGTTCAAGATGGCTTTGATCTTTTCCGGGTTAACTTCTATTCCTCTGTGAGAAACGATGAAACCCAGAAGTTTTCCTGAGGGGACCCCGAATACGCACTTTGATGGATTTAACTTCATCTTGTAAGCGCGCAAGTTTTCGAAAGTTTCTCGCAAATCCTCAAGGAGTGTATCTTTTTCCTTGGTTACGACAGCAATATCGTCCACGTAAACATGGACGTTTTTGCCAATCTGACTATGCAAACAACGGTGCATGCAACGCTGGTAGGTTGCACCTGCGTTCTTCAGGCCAAATGGCATGGTTACGTAATAGTACGTTCCGTATGGGGTTATGAAAGAAGTCTTAATTTGGTCTTCCTTTTTCATGCGTATTTGGTGGTACCCGGAGTATGCATCCAAAAAGCATAAAATCTCAGAGCCTGTAGTGGCATCTATTATTTGATCGATTCGCGGTAACGCGAACCTATCTTTTGGACACAATTTGTTCAAGCCTGTGTAATCTATACACATTCTAAGAGCAGTAGTGTCTTTCTTCGGTACTAATACCGGATTTGCAGACCATTCAGTGTGGATTACTTCCTGGATGAAATCTGCTGCTAAAAGCCGGATAATTTCCTTGCCAATAGCCTTCCGTCTTCTTCCGTCAAATCGACGGAGACCTTGTTTGACGGATTTTGAGCCTGGAATCACCTTGAGTTGGTGCTCAGCAAGTTCCCTGGGTACGCCTGGCATGTCAGCTGGACACCAGGCGAAAATATCCCAGTTCTCACAGAGGAACTTGATGAGCTCGCCTTCCTATTTGTCGGTCATCCCAGTCCCTACGACGACGAATTTTGTCGGATCTTTGGGATCTAGGATTACCTGTCTTGTATTCTCGGACGCCTTGAAGCTGTCTGCTGGCTTCCGGGTTTCTTTTCCTGCCGGCATTTCTGTCGGCGATACCTCCTTGGCCAGCTCCTTCAGTTCTTCCTTTGCTATGACTCTCTGAGCGCAAAGGGCGTTTTCTTTTTCCAGCTCGTTTGTCAGCTTGAAGTCACCAGCTATGGTGATTACTCCTCCTTTGGGTCCTGGCATCTTCATCTTGTTATAGATATAACAGGATCTTGCCATAAATTTGGCGAAAGCTGGACGTCCGAGTATTGCATGATACACGCTTTCGAACGGCACTACTTCGAAGGATACTTTTTCCTGACGGAAGTGATCTTTATCTCCGAAAGTGACATCTAGGGAAATTTCTCCTAGGGATCGTGCTTGTCTGCCAGGAACAATGCCATGGAAGCGTATGTTGCTGTAATTGAGCTGGGACTCGGATATCTTCAGATGCTTTAGCGTATCCAAGTACATTATGTTAATGCTGGATCCTCCGTCCATCAGCACTCTTTTTAGCCTAGTGTTCTGGACAATAGGGCTTACAACAAGAGCTTGTGTGCCGGGTTCAGGGATATTCCCGGGATGATCAGACTGATCCCAGGTAATTGGTGTATTGGAGTACTTCAAGAATTTCGGGGTTACCGGAACAATCGCGTTTATTTCTCGAAGCGTTCTTTTAGCCACCTTTGCTGATGGAGTTGCTAAGAATGTCAGCATTCCTTCTCCATCAACTCTCGGAAATTTGGGTTTGCCTTTTCGCTGTTGTTCCTGGATTTTTTCATCAGTGTCCGATTCACTGTCTTCTTTGTCAGCTTCTGGCTTTTGTTTGGGGAATTTCCTCTTGGAACTCTTCCCTTTATTTCCGGATCCTGCACTGCCTTTCATGTGCTTGTTCAGCCGGCATTGCGCGTTTGTATGGTGGGCTTCCCAAATTGTGAATGGTGGACATAAGGTTCCGACTTAATCCTTTCCCACTCTTCTGGAGTGTAGTTGATTGGATCTGGACTGCGTCCTTTCCACTTATTCCCTTTTTCACTTCCAAAGGCTATGTTGACCTCTTTGGGTTTTGTCGTTGTTTCTGGAGTTCCTTTTTTGTCAGAGCGAGAAGTTTTCTTGGCGAGTATCAGTGCGTCGATATTTCCTCCTCTTGCTCTGATGTCGTCTTCGGCTGCAGCCTGTTCGTTGGCGGTTGTAAGCATAGATCCGAGATCTTTGTGCTGTTTGGAACCAACCATGAACGGTGCAAGTCCGGGTTTTCAGCCATTGACGAAAGCATGCATTGCTTGTACGTCAGTTACTCCAGAGCAACTATTCTTCATTGCCGTCCATCTGGAGATGAAATCCACGTATGGTTCATCCTCAAATTGGGTGCAACGGTTCAGTTGGTTGATGCTGTTCGGGCGCTTATACGTTCCCCGGAAGTGCTGAGTAAATACTCGAGCCATATCATCCCAACTGTCAACAGTTCTTGATGGTAATCCATTGATCCAATCTCTGGCTCTGTCCAGTAACATTAGGGGAAGAAACTTGACAGCTTCCAGGTCTGTCCCATTGTTGATCTGGACGGCTGTATAGTAGTCTGAGAGCCAGGTATCCGGGTTTGTGCTGCCGGTGTATTTCTGGTACGTTGGACCGACCTTGGCAAAGCCAGAATGCAGGGTTATCCTTCGGATCCTGTCAGTGAAACACTTAGGTCCAAAGTATAGATCATCCTTTTCTGCTCTATCAATGTGTGTAGAATATCTCCCGGCTGAATGGACAGAAGGGGATCTGCTCCTTTCTTTTCCATTGTTGCGCGGACGCGCTTTTCCGGGATTGTTTCTATCTCTTCCGTGATCGCGCCCTTTTGGATTAGGCGGAGTTCTGCTCCTGTGCCTTTCTTTATCCTTAGGAGGTGTCCGGGATCTCTCACGTCTGTGAGGCGTATCATATCTTCCAACTTTTTCAGCTGGATTCCTCGGAGGTGGCATTATTTTGCCGTCATTCCGGTATTTTTCTTCCCGATCGTGGGGTTTGAGTCCACCTTTCGGGGGATGGGATCCGGTTCGAGACGCTTCATCCCTATTGTCGGGGTTTTTCTTGTCTTTTCTCGTATCCTCTTTTTTATCCTTTGAATTGTCCGAATCTCCAGGTTCTTCCGGTCCAGGTGCTCCAGCGGCGCAAGTAGCTGTTTTACATAGGGCGGAGTTATCATGCAGCCTCCCTGATCGCTCTTGGCCCCGCTGCTGTTGTTGCAATGCTTTTCCTAGGAACACATACACCCCTTGAAGTTTTTCACCGTTGGAGTACATGTCATTGTTGAGGATGGCGAACGCTGCTTCCGCGTTTTCTGCTGCGGTTTTGTATATTGGTTCGCCTCTGGCATCTTTGCCGTTTACCTACTTTTGCCAAGATGGGTTGTGGAACCTTTCTTTTGGCGGCAGTACTTCCGGTCTTACGATTCCGGGTAACCTTGTAGGTTTTAAGGCAGATCTATCCTTTCTCTCGTACTCCTCTATTTCTTCCTTCATGACCTTGATGTCATCCTGGGTTTTTTGGAGGTGTTCACGAGATCTGAGTAGATGTTGTTGTTGCCGTTGGAAATCTCGTCTCCTGGCTTCCAGCATCTCAGGGGGTTCGTTTAATCCCACTGGCGTTTGCAACATATCCTGTTCTTCCTGTTCTGTCATTGGCATAACAAGGATTTCCTTGGTTTTCTTCTCCGCAGGCTTTGTTCCGCTAGCATCTCCTATTTCCAGGTTTTCATCAGCTGCATCAGCCAATTTTTTCTTCCGGAGTTTGTATTGGAGCTTTTTGGCGGTTTTATGCTTTTTCTTGGAAGAGGGAGGCTTTTTGACAGGCTCATCTTCTGTCAATTCCTTGACATTAGGAAATACCGGAGAAGTTTCTCCGTCTTCTCTCTCTTCCTCTGGCGGAGGGGTTTTAGGGCTTTCCTGGCTGCCGGCATCCGTGACTTCAGCCGGTTTTGCCATTAGCACTTCATGGAATCCCTCTTGAAGAGATTTTACCTTTCTTTCGAAGGTATCCTCATCCTCATCTTCGGAATCGAAATTGTCCAATCCGGTTTTGGACTCTAATCTTGCCTCAATGGCGGCTAGCACTGAATCAGCTTCCGAGTTCATCGTCATATTGACGGATGTCGGATCTTCCACCTCTGTGATGGGTGTGTTGTTATCTGCCTCTTGCACGGGATTTCCGTCATCCGTGTTTTCGGCGACTTCGGATTGCACCATGCCGATAAAGTGTGTATCACTTTTTGGTCGGTGATCTGAGCAGAATCCGGTATCATAGTTATCTTCGACTGGGTAAAGGGCGGGTGGGAAATATTTGCTTCCACCGCAAAACCCCATTGCTTCTGCAGTTAGTTCGATAAAGATGTTAGCAGATCCGATCGGTAACACGCAGGCACTTACCAGGTGGTTTTGCGCCGGTATGTAGGATCCGTTGTCGAGGAAGCGTCCGACGTCGTCGTCGAACTCCAAGCTTCCGACAGTGATTGATCTTCCGATTCCGCCGAGTATCCCAGATCGGAACTTCACGCCTGACATCGTTTGCCCCACGGTGGGCGCCAACTGTCGAGACATCGTAGTAGTTTTCAGAGACGGGGGTGCCATGAGACTACGGTAGAGACGTGGGGTAACGGGATCGTGTGGTGGACAATGACACAGGATTTACCCAGGTTCGGTACGTCGCGACAGTACGACGTTCCTACTCCTGCAATCTCACTAATCAGGTCTAAAGCCTGTGTATAGAATTACAATGTGAGGTTTAGATCTAGCTATTCGCTGAGGATCAACTTCCCGGCGAATTAGCCTATATCTTCTTCTCTGGTTATCTCATCTCCCGTCCGGCTTTATATAATAGCCGGATTAGGGCTTACAGAATAGGAAACCTAGAAGACTACGGTAACTATAACTTGGAAAGTAAGGAATCCGTCTTCTCCTCCAAGTCAGATCACGTGGGCCGTGATTCGGGTTCTTCTAGAATCCGGCTTCTGTGCGTCAGGCTACTGGGCCGCCCAATGGACCATAGCCCATTACCACTTGGGCCACCCTGGTAATCCGGCATTTATGACTACCATCTGACATACCCCTATTTGGTATATATCCGACACATACCACATAAAAACATTACTATGTAGTGTTATCAAACTATTTTCCAAAAGGGATTGTATCCAAATCTGTCCAATCATGATACACCACCTTGTATCCACATGATTGGAGTGTGTACTTTTATTAAACATACCTAAGCGTAAATTTTCAGTCATTAAATAAATAAAATAAAGAGAAAACAATAAAACCACTTAATCTAGCACCCTAAATAAAAAATACAAATATTCTTCAAATTGACCAAAACAAAATATGGTGAGATGTGAAAATTGATAAGGAATTCAAATATGATTTTTAATAATTTTTAAGTTCACAAAAAGGTCCACAAAACAAGTCTTTCTTCTCAGTTTTGGTACCAGAAGGACCTAACTGTTAAAACACAAAACTTACAGGGGTTTTCTTAAAAAATGTTTTAATTCTTTGTTTCTTCAACCTCTGGCCAGAAGGCCAGAGACGTGCGACCGCCTCCGACGCCGTTGCCACCTCCTCCTAGCCGCCGTTCCGTGGGTATAAAGCCCCAAGAGACGTCTGCATCTCTCTCTACTCCCTCTCTCCCATCTCGCTCACTCTCTGTCTCTCCCTCTTTGCATGAACCCGAAACCCTAGTTCCATGGCCGCCGTCCATTGCCGTTGATTCCGGTCGTCCCCAGAGAAAGGGAGACGACCACGAGCTCCATCTTGAAATCCTATAGCCTCCACCAATCCTAGTTTGCAGGGAAGCCCGGAATCGGACGAATCGAATCATCTTCTTCGAGCTCGGCCGCCGTCGTTTTTTTGCTCGTCGCCATCTATTAGGACATCACCGAGCCGCCCTGACTACTTCATCACCTTGCCCTCGCTCCGGTGAGCAACCCCATGTCCCTGGTTTTCCTTCTAGTGGTCTGTAGCGAGTTGCCGTTGATGCAGTGTCACCGCCGCCGCGCCATTGCTCGTCGGCTCACCTCCTGCGACCATATGGTCGAAACGCCACCACCTACACGCTCCCCACAACTCCCTCGAGCTAGTGGAGTGCACCAATCGCACAAATTCACAGCCATTCGGCCAATTGCAAACCAACAGTAGCCATCCCCTCCGGTGATGACCCACTCATGACTTCATCATGACGTCATAAATTGAATTTCCATTTAGTTAAAATAAAACTGCCACGTGGACCCACCTGTCAATTTAAAACACAAAATGATTAATCTTATTAATTCAATAACTTTAAAAATACTTATCAGAAAATGTAAATAAAACATGTATATGTTCAGAAAATTAAAATCTATCTATTTATAAACTTTTAAAAAATGTTTAATAAAATTTAAAATTAAATATTTTCTTATTTAAATTAAATCATTTAAAATTGTAAAAAATAATAAATAATTCATAAAAATCAGAAAAATATAAGTTACATACCAAAATGCTCCATATGTCAAATGCAGCTTACGTATGATATTTTCAAAGTCATTTGACCAAGTTTTCATGTGTGCAATATTTTGCCTAGCAATTTAATACATTTAAAATTAATAAATTAATAACTTATTCAAACATTTCCAGAAACCATCAATTGATATACCAAAGTAAAGAGAACAACATTTCCAACTCAAAATATCAATTTAAAAACATTTTATTTAACCTCTAAACTTGTTTTTTATAAGTATACTGAAATTCTATAATGTTCTATTATAACGAGAAACTATTACCACAACATTATTTTCTTTATTAATGAAACCCTCATGTTTTCCCAACTACTAAACCTATCATCACTAGTCATTAGCAAGTATTGTGTTGATAGAGTAGTTGTATTAGTTCATCATTCTCAATCAAACTCTTTGTCATACGCTCTACACTTTTTAAATATAAAATAAAATGTGACTCTTATCTTTTCAATAGTTGTTTTCCATGTGTCATTGTCTTATTACCTAACCAAGTAATAACCACTTCTACCTAAACATGATAACAACTGTTTGCTAAGTAAAAGTGAAACATATGTAAGTCTAAAAGAACTAAGAACCACATCACCACAAGTAATAAAACATTTCACTTAAAACCTGTGTGATTAAGATATCGTATCAAACGTGGCTTACACTTTTAAGCTAGGGTGTTTTCCGGGGTAATTCACGATGCATCTCATTACTATGCATGCTACTTTGCTATCTTTTAGATGTCGGAATTGTCTAGGCGACCCTCGATCCCCGAAGACATTAATTATTATGGTTATTTCAATCTCAGGCAAGTTCATCACTTTCTCATATCCTTTGCAGTATCTCATAACAAACTATTTGCAAATACCCTATCGTATTATCACCTACTCTCAAAAGAATGCATGATCCTATTTTTATAATAATATGACTAATTGAATGGCTACCCGAGTGGTAGTGTTCTGTTTGGTGGGCGGATGGGACCATGGTAAGATGAATAGGTTAAAGGAAGGTTCCATCTGCATGGGAAAGTATTACCCAGGAATTAATCACAAATGCCGTCAGAACTCGATGCGCCGTAAATACCGCGTTAACCATGGGTCTTCTATGGGGGGAGTAAGTCAGTTGTGATCTTCTCTCATTCGCATGTCAACGGACTTCCAGAGACGTATGCTGTAGGTCTTGCGAGACTACATGCACATGGGTTGGAGCCCTTACGTCCCACGCACTCTGGGGTCTATGAGTGTCTGCCAGGGGCGCGTAGATCTCCATCCTGAGGGGTGGAATCAAGCGTTCAACCTGCTGGCGGAAATGGGTGGGCATGCGTTGTGCAGAGAAGCACGGTTTGGCTTGGACCAACAACCGGGCCCCACACCTGAGTGGGAGTGGACAGGAATGTACACCTGGTTGTGCAACATGGTCTTGGTCGTCCATGGGTAAAGTAACGCACCTCTGCAGAGTGTAAAAGGATGTGGCATGTTAACCCCTGTTCCGGGAAGGAACTGCGAACGCTACAAGAAAGGCAACTCCATGAATTTCTAGTCCTGTGATGGTCTTGCGGGCATAGTTTTCAGAATTAAAAGCAACCTCTTGAAGAAAGTTTTACAAAACCTTGCATTAGCTTATGACTCTTTCGAGTCTAAAGCTGTAGCTAGTGCATCAAACTACCCACTTTATCATGAACTTGTTGAGTAACGCTCGTTACTCATTCGTTCCCGTTTGACCCCCCTGCTTAGAGTTCAAGCCTTTGGAAGTCGTCATCGTGAAGCCATCGATACATCATGAAGCTAGGTGGAGTGAACTATTACTTAGTCGGTAAAGCATCATCATCGACAACACTGGTGGAGGAGAAGCTATCAAGATGTAGGTAGAGTCCATTCTTGGACTTAGCTATTACAAGCCATATATTAGGGCTGACATCAGCCGTAGTGGATTAGTTCTGAGCTAGAGTTCTTCTCCAGCTTGGAGCTTCGAATTGCTTCTTCTGATGTTTCATTTGCAGGAGATCTTCTTGATTCATCAAGGAGATTCTCAAGATTTTGTAATGAAGTTTGTATCTTATAGCTTTGCTTGGACCCGCTGTGTTTCTTTTGTACCACTCTAAGAGATGTAATATTCACGGATAAGTCCTTCTGTGAGTATTATGTCACCGACTTGTGCACTACACATGTAGTGGTGTGCTGGGTCACCACAGATGGTATCAGAGCGAAGTGACCTTAGGTTTAAAACCTTTTAGGAGATCTGTAGGTTGGTAAAGACTATAGGAAGCCATCTTATCTAAACCATATTTCCTACAACTATGATGATCATCCACTTGAGAATGATACGATCATACTTGTATAGAATCTTCTTACTCAATTTGAGTAAAGATACTTATGTATTTTCTTAATACCTAGGTATGAATAGTAAGAAGTCTAGCATGTATCAGTTTCAATGAGAAAAAGAGTTTTGACATAGTCAGAGATGATTAAGTCCAAGTGAGGATTACCCCATTCTATGAATGCATAGAATGGAGTAGAAAATGGTATTGAGTTAGTATAGGAGTCATCAAGAATGGATGCTGAGAATCATTAAGAGTTATTAAAACTTTGGTAGCTATGGGGTGTATATCATATCCTTAGTTATCAAGTTCAGAGGTGAATCATTATAGTGTATTATAGAATTAGGATAAGGCATAAGCATTGACGAAGCTACATTACTACCCCTAAGATGTGATCAACACCATGAAGGATCAACAGATGCTATGAGAAGCTTATCATAATCTACATTAAGTAATTCAATTTACATGGTACTTGTTCCTATATGGAACTAAGTTAGACAACAACTACTATAGGATCATTTGTCTTGGTTTATTCCATTGCAGTAAGGCATGCAATTGGAGTAATTACCTAGGCAAAGAGTGGTTGTGTAGACTAGGATTACAAGGTAATATATACCTACTTGTAGTGTATAGCATTTAAGAGCCTTGGTACTTGAGACGTTTTACTCTAAGTACTTCTATTTCAAAGGATTTTGATGCATGAGTGATAACTGCATTTGGGATTTATTGCATCTTATTTGGATCTTTGATTGACTAGATCTGTGCATGAAGTTGGAACTTGATGTGCAAATGCATGTGCAAACACTGAGTTCTATCTTGATGTTACTGGTCTAGAGGGTGTAGGATTAGTATGAGAGCGGTCTGAGTTATCAGCGGATGAAAGCATCTACCAAAGCTCTGGAAGTATGTGAAGTCAAGAAGGCAGAAATCAATAAAGCCACTCATGGGAATGGACCTCATTCACATCTTGCTTGGAGTTGGTGAGATACTTCATCAACACATGGTGAGCTACCACAAGTGATGCCAAGAAAATCACATGAGTACTTATATCCTAGAAGGAAACATGTAGAAGTTTGATAAATAAACTAGTTGGGCAGGATTTTCGAATCCTGCCTCCTCCCCTCCTCTTCTTCCTCTTCTTTCCATTCTCCTCTTCTACCCTTATCCCCTCCTCTTCTTCCCTTCTCCCCTCCACTTCTCCTCCACTTCTCATCTCCCCTTCTCTCTTCTACCTCTCCACTTCTCTCCTCCACCTACTACTCCACCTCCTCCTCCTCTACCACCACCACATCTCATACTCCTCCTTCTCCACCACCACCTCTCCTCCTCCTCCTACACCACCACCACCACCACCACCACCTCCGGCGAGCTCCTCCTCCTCCTCCACCAACTCCGGCGAGCTCCTCCTCCTCCTCCTCCTCCACAAACTCCGGCGAGCTTCTCCTCCACCAACTCCGGCGAGCTCCTCCTCCTCCTTCTCCTCCTCCACCACCACCACCACCTCCGGCGAGCTCCTCCTTCTCCTCCTCCACCAACTCCGGTGACCCCCATCCTCCACGCACCACGACCAAGCCACCTAAGCCCACGGTCACAACGACATCCAACGAGCTCCGGCGAAATTTCGAAATTTCGTCAAAATTCCGGCGGCCAGATCTAGATCTAGATCTAGATCTGGCCGGCTTTTTTTTTTGAAATTCAAAAAAAAAATCTGTGGCGCACCCCCCTTGGTGCGCCACAGAATTGCAAATTTCTGTGGCGCACGGCTGAGGTGCGCCACAGAATTGACATTTCTATGGCGCACGGCCACGGTGCGCCACAGAAAAAAATTCTATGGCGTGAATTTTGTGGCGCACCCCTCTGGCCCCTAGGTGCGCCACAGAATTGCAAAATGGTGCGCCACAGATAAGGCTTTTTGTACTAGTGACTTATAGAGTCATCCCATGGAAGTTGAAAACCAAAGATGTAGACGGACCATAGGAAATAACCAGAGGAATAGGTTGTAATCATCTGTAGGAAAAATAGTTAAAACTCGAGGAAACTCGAAGATATTTTCGCTAATAGATGAGTATAAATCAATGTACACTATGTTGTACAAACTTCTTTGAGCAGTATTTCTCTTGAGACCACTAGATTCAACCAAATGGAAATCTAACCATAGACATTATCTAGTGTATCGGAAGAATCTTATTGGTTATTCATCACCTGGTGGATGTACTAAATGTTATTTGGAGAGTTATGGGAGGTGGGTTTCGTGTATAAACGCAACACTCTCGGAATTTTCCAGCGATGTATTTCGTTAGAAGGAAGCCGAGAAATCCTGCAAGAAATCCACGCAGGAGATTGCGGACATCATGCTCAATCAAAAAGCATAGTCAAAAAAGCATTCCGTGCAGGGTTTTTCTGGCAAACAGCCAAGACAGACGCCGAACACATAGTAAACACATGTGCCGGATATCAGTACTACACCAAGCAGACAAATATGCCATCCCAAGTACTCAAAATTATCCCCATTACATGGCCATTTGCGGTCTGGGGGCTAGATATGATGGGACCATTCAAAACTGCCAGAGGTGGACTTACACATCTACTTGTTGCGGTAGATAAGTATACCAAATGGGCGGAGGCGAAACCCATAAAAAAACTTGACAGTGTGACTGCCAGAAATTTCATCATTGACATAGTCATGAGATACGACATTCCACACAGCATAATCACTCACAACGGGACACATTTCTCTATTGGAGAGTTGGAAAAATATTGCCGACAAACGGGAATACGCCTAGATCTTGCATCTATGGCACACCCACAATCCAATGGGCATGTTGAAAGAACGAATAGCTCAACCCTACAGGAAATATTCCCAAGACTCGAATCTCCTCTTCACAGAGCAGGTTGTGCATGGGTTGAAGAATTACCTTCCGTGCTTTGGAGTATTCGAACGACGCCAAATATATCAACATGGCAAACCCCGTTTTTCCTGGTTTATGGCGCAAAAGCAGTGCTTCCAACGGACATGCTCCATGATAGCCCAAGAGTGCAGGCTTACAATGACTCGAATGCCGAAAACGCATGATAGGATGACGTCGATATTTTAAAAGAAGAACGAGAGTTGTACTTCAAAGATCCTCCATTTATCAGCAAGGATTGCGACGCTACCATAGTCATAAAATCAGACACCGTACTTTCGAAGAAGGTGACCTAGTGCTAAGATTGGTGCAGGAAAGGAAGCACAAATTAGCCCCAGTTTGGGAGGGACCATTCGTCATTAGCAAGGCTATGAAAATGGATCTTATTATCTTGTAGATATTCGGGATACGGAGGATGATCCCAAAATACCGAATCGCAAAAGAAATTGAAAGATAGATGTCGAACTAGGAGAGACAAAGAGACCCTGGAGCATCCTCAGCAGTTACGTCCCGTCTACACTTAGTTCAATTTCTATGTAAACATCTTTGAGATCATGAAATAAAGTTGTCAGAATTCATGCATTTCTGTTTATTTTCATACAAAGCATAAGTCTATCTTATCTATTTCCAAATGATCTTTCAAAATACTCAATGTTAACCCGAATTGTTCCTGCGTGCTCGGAGTTATAAAACTGAATGCTTTGCATCCTAAGGAGGCTTAAGGAAACCCAGATTGTGCATGCGTGCCCGAGTTTCATACAATTTCAAAATTCCTTACTTTTTCCTAAGTATTATCTGATTATTTCTATGTTGGGTCACTGAAATTAGTAAGTAAAAATGCCTTAGTACAATCCATGTTTCCAAGTTTCGACTGATGGGTTAAACCCATTCACTTGGCATTAAGATTAAGTACTATTGAGCCATTTCAACACTAAGGACAGTCAAAACATATAAACCAGAGAACTTAGAAGGCAAAGGAATTAAAACCTGGAAAAACTTGCAAAGACATCAAATTTAACTACAAAAGAGGGATGCTTGTTTATACAAATGACAAATATCATTACCATGAATATTACATTGAGAGAATAGCAATGCTTCTATTTTTTTCCTGCTAACTACTCAGGAATCAGGCGGCCTCCTCAGAATCCGACTCCTCCTCTTCGCTGGTGCAGTCTTCAGGAGTTGTCGGAATCTCTTCCTCCGGGTAGAAGGTTGAGATTGACACCATTTGTGCTATCTTGGTAGCGTGCCTTTGATAGAGTCAAAGATGTTGGCTCGCTGCTCGCCCGTGTATCCTTGCGGGATACCAATCGCCATGCGCCAATACTTGGCAGTGGGGTAGTGCATACATATCAGCCCAAGGGCCATGCGCGCACCACCACGAGCTGCAGAGCGGAACCAGGACTCCTTCCGGTTCGCCACCTCCTCAATCGCCTCCAGAAGTTTGCTAACTTCCGAGAATTCTGCTGCTTTGTCGGGAATGTACTTGTTAACAAGTAACATCCCCACAGTCTTTAGCGTGGTGAAGATTTTCTCGAAAGCTCAGATTCTTTCAATCCGGGTAAGCGAGGGGCTCCCTTCTTTTTAAAACAACAAAGGAAAGTTAGAAAAAACAGAGAAGGAGAAGGAAAAAATACCAACAAAACTATAAGAAAAAATTCCGGTAAAAGTGTAAAAAACATACCGAGAATCCTGTACATTTCAATGCGTTCTTCAAGGCATGGATTTAGAGCATTCTCTAAGTGCAGGATGGTGGCCTTGTCGTTCTCGGCCTGGTTCGAAGCCTTGGAATCGGCAATTTCAACAGCCAGCTGGCTGGCCTCCAGATCTTTTTGGAGCTTCACGTTGATCTTGTGAAGTTCCATGTTCTCCTTTCGGAGGTTCTCGGCATTGCCGGTATCTTCAGCTATTTTCTTGGCTTTCGCCCAAAAAGCTGGAAAGCAAGGAAAATGAAGAGTTAAAACTCGGAAAAAGACTTAGAAAATTTTCTCACAAAATCAGCAGTGCGAAAATATAAGTTTACCTGCTGTCTTTCAGCTCATGCTGAAAGGAGGCCAACTCCGAGTCTTTCTCTTCAAGAATGTTAAGGATAGTTTTCACCTCCTTATTCTTGATGGTAAGTTTGCTAAAAACTTCCATGTTAATGTTTTTGGCAGGTTGCTGAAACATGGAAAAGAGATACATCGCATAAGTCAAGAAACAAACAAGGTCAATGATCAAAGCATTAAGTCAAAAAATCATACATTTGGCAAAATGCTTGGGGGATAGAGATATTACTGAAGGGGTCGTTGCATAGAAAACAAAAAAAAATCCTACGCGAGAGACACCCGAAAGGCCAAGATCTAATCTAGGAGATAAAAGCAACGGGCATAGAGAGAGTCTTAAGAAGAACATACCCTCGTAGACACAAAGCATTACGAGATCAAATCTCGTTGTTGGTGTAGTCGTACTCACACCGATCCCGATAGCGAGAAGATGTGCACCGCAATCCGGCGGTGCCTCCTTGATCGGTCACACGTACGGTTGATGACGACCCCCGTTCCCTCGATCCAGCAGGGAGGCGGAAGTAGAGGATCCCTCGGAACTCCAGTAGCACGACGAAGTGGTGGTGGTGAAGAATCCCACGGTCAGGGCTTCGCCAAGACGGAGACCATGGAACTGAACAACGGGTGAAGTGGAAGGGAGGGTGGGACAAGTGTGTGGAGAAGAGGAGTTCTCACCCTCCTCTTATATGGGAGGGGGAGGCAGCCCAAGAGGGGGTTCGGCCAGCCATGGTGGTGCCCCCACCTCTCCCCTCTTCATGTGAGTGGAAGCTCCACTCACACCCACTCATACTCCCATTATTTCCCACTTGGAAAATCCAAAGGTTTTCCTTTAATAAATAAACAAAACATTTTTATTTCTTTATTTATATTTGTTAATTTCATTAACAAACATTTGCATATAGCACCTCGAATCATTTGTTAATTCTATTAACAACCATTATGTCGTGGTGGTGTCACGGCAGATGCCATAGGATGGCTAAAGTTGTGGGGACGAAGGACGCTGGAGGCGCTCGGGGAGGGATCACGCGACGAGTTGCCGCGTGAGATAAGCAACTAGCAATGCAAACAACACGATCTACCCAGGTTCAGGGCCCTCATGTGGAGGTAAAACCCCTACTCCTGCCTTTCTCTCTGTATATTAGTATCTCACCGAGTAGCCACAGTACAAGTTTGGCCTTTAGTCGAGTAGCCACTCTCCTCTCTATGATGAACTAGGTCAAGAAATGTGAACCGATCCCAGCGTCTGTCCTCGTCCCTCACGCAGGAGGGGGCAGGGCACCTTATATACTTGGTGCCCAGCCGGATACAGCCAACTAGGAAAAATACAAACAGATGTCGACATAGTGTGCACACTGCGTACTTCCGGGTTCCCGCTGACAGCTTTGGCTTCCTGGTTTGTCCGGTGTGGAAAGTCGTTGTGCAAAACCAAGGAACCTATCTGTTATCACTGCCACGAACACAGAGTAGGTCCCCCCTATCCTGCGACGCCCTGCTGACACACTGTCGCGGTCAGGCACGCTCTCTGCAGATGAACAGTGCCAAAGTACGGACTCATGATACGCGGGATCCTGTGTCAGAACGGCTCCTTTGACTTCTGGCCCGAGTAGGAAACCGCCATTTCTACCCGGGCCAATTCTTCTACTCGGAGGAATGCAACTTCCTTGATTCTTCCTTTTGGCCATTCACGTGTAAGACCGAATAGCAGTCGACCGGGTAGCAGGTACGGGGTAGCCCTCTACTCGGCCAAACATCCCTTCTGGTCTTGCCCTTAGCACTAGCCTTTACCCTACTCGGGGGTAAACCCCCGACATTAGTCCCCGAAGCTGGTAGAGTCCTGCTAACTTCGTTCATTGGGCTCTGCCAGCTTAAAAACCAATCTTGCCTTTGATCCTTACGATGTCGAGTAAAACCTCCGAGTAGCCCTTGATCTTGTCTCGAGTTTCTTATCTCCCGAATAGAACCACTTCTCTTCTCTGTCACCGAGTAGAAAGACTTAGCGAAATCTTGAATCAGAATCTCTTTGTGGCAGAGCAGAATCCGGCTTTCCGCACTACAACTGGGCACGTGTCATGCTGCCATGCCCCCGACGCCTCGGTGCCCGGGATCTGACAGGCCACGCACCCAGTTTTCACGGCCTAGGCCCACTGGCCCGTTATGTCCCATCAAGCGCAGTAATTATCCACGATTGCGTCGTGGGATCAATTGCGGCCGTTACGCGCGTTCTGCGCTGTGTGCGTTTCTAACCGGCCCACATATCCCACGCCGCACGATCTTTGCCACGATCGATTCCATTACCTCCAATTGTAACGGCAACCCGAGGGGAGGTATAAATATCCCCTCGGTAACTCCTTCTTCCCCTTCCTGTCTTCACTCTCCCCTCGCCTCTTCGTTTCTCCGCCGCCACCGAACACTTCGCCGCCGTGCATCTCACCGCGCCGCTGCGCGTTTTCCCGCACCGAAAGGCCCGTCTTTTCCGCCAAATTCCACCAACTCACCACCAGATTTCCTCTCTTGCTCGATGGCTCGTGACAATGGCGCCCGCGCCGGGTGGGCTGGATCCACCGTCACGGCAGATGAGTGCCAGTGGCTGGTGAACACCCGGCGAGTTCCTCCCGGCGTCCGTTGCCGGCATCCCGATGGTGAGCTCGTCCCCACCCCGGAGGCGGACGAGCACATGGTGTTCCTCGCGCACTTCGCGCGGGGATTCGGGCTACCAGCATCGGATTTCTTCCGCGGCTTCCTCAATCACTTCGGGATCCAGCCGCACCACCTGCTGCCGAATGCGATGGTGATGCTCGCATACCACGCCGTGGTGTGCGAGGCGTTCCTGGGCGTGCTCCCCACGCCGATGACCTGGGCGCGCTACTTCTTCTTCAGGAAGCAGAGCAAGGCCAAGCCGGGTAGCACAGATAGCGGCCGCGACATGACCGAGACCGGCAGCGCGATGATGGTGCAGCGCAGCGGGACCAGCCATCCGCGCGTCAAGGGCCTTGACTCCGTGCGCAAATGGCAGAGAACTTTCTTCTACGTGAAGAACGTCTCTGTCAAGGAAGACGAGCTCTGGTGGATCGGATCAATCTCCCCCGGTGGACCAATTCGCCTCCTACCGGGCAGAACTGGGGGTACAAGCCACCACTAGAAGGTGACCTCAAGCAGATGAACACGTGCCTCGCCCAGCTGAAGGAAAAGGGGCTCAAGGACGACGACCCCATCGCCTGCTGGATTTCCAGGCGAGTGCTCCCGCTGCAGCGCCGCGCACACCTCATGTGCTACATGGGCGGCAACCGAGATTGCACTCGGACGACCACATTCGAGCTCAGCAACGCGGATGTGGCCGTCTGGGCACGCTCCATCATGAGCACCGGCCTCAGGGACAACTGGCAGTACGACTTTATGCCGTACAGCCGCACGAAGCCAATCAAGCGGGTTAGTACTCCTCAACCTGTTTCCTGCATACAGATTCCGAGTAGATAGCCTTCTTAGCTTGGGGTGCTTAGTATCCGCACTCTGTGCCGAGTAGGACACTTAGCCTTATTGCTTAGGCTTCATGTGCTTTATGTTTGCACGCCACGCCGAGTAGGACACTTAGCAGTATTGCTTAGGCTTCATGTGCTTTATGTTTGCACGCCACGCCGAGTAGGACACTTACTACTATCTGTTAGGCTTCATGTGCTTTATGTTTGCACGCCTCGATGAGTAGAACACTTTACTCTATTATGCTGCTCAACTGATTCGTGTTGCCTGCTTATATCTCCAGCGCCTTGCTCGCCGGCTCGCTGAGAGCGAGGAGCGCTTCGAGGCCAACTGGCACGAAGATCGAAAGGAGGACGACGAGGTCTCCTACGACACCGCGGACACCCTCTGTATCCCTCATGCCGTCCAGACGGGTAAGCATCATGTCGACGCGTCCATTCGGGACTGGTCCGAAGACGACCACGAAGGTGACCGAGTTCACCTTTGTTGCTGCGGGCAGCGCTACTTTCTCCTCTTTCTTGCTTCTCAACTGTTCTTCTCTCCTACTCTGCAGATGAGGCTAACGCTGACGAGGAAGAGGATGAGGACGCCCTTAACGTCGATCCTGTCGCGGTTGCTGCTCCCACCACTCGCAAGAGGGTGGGTAGCGGTGCTCAGGAGCCTCCTAGCAAGAAGGCCAAGAAGGACGAGAAGAAAGTCAAGCGAGTCTCCGGGAGACGGCCACCCCCTTCCCGCGCAGGGTAGGTTACTTTCTTCTAAATTGCATTCCGTTGTTGCTGCTTTTCGGTTTCTTCCTTCCCTCTTATTTTTCTGAACTTTCTGTTCTCTTCAGGGCCCCCTTGGACGCTGATGCTGCTGCCGCTCCCACCAAGTCCAAGAAGAGATCCGTCATCGACCTCGATGCGCTCATCGATCTCTCTGATGAGGACGAGACCAGGGCGTGGGACGGGGCGCGTGCGCCCTCTCCCGTGAAGGGTGAAGACGAAGACGACATCAACGTCCAGGGGATGTACATGGGTACCCAGAATGCCGAGCAGGAGCAGCAGGCCCGCGCGGAGCACGAAACGCAGGATGCTGCTCACGACGAGAGACCGCGTTCTCCCCCTGCTGCATCAGCCGGGGAGAACGTCGACCAGGACCTCGAGCAACAGGATCGTGCCGCCCTTGAGCGGCAGGAAGAGAATCAGGAGCAGCAAGACACTGATGCTGCTGCCCGAGATGACCCCGCGGCCCAGCCGCGGGTAGAAGGACAAGAAAATCAACCGCATGACCCCGCTGCCGAGCAGCGGGTTGAGACAATTGACGTGGAGCAGCACCTGCAGAGCCACGCGCAGCCGGACGCTACGCCGGGTAGCGAGCCCTTGGTGCTGCCTACCCAGCAGGGCACTTCATCTACCGCACCGAGCTCCCCGCCCGTGAAGAAGACCAAGACCACAGCCAGCCCTCCAGCTAAGCAGGCCACAAAGAAAACCGCTTCCGATGCTACTGGCAAGAAGGATGCAGCCGAGAAGAAGGCTACTGAGAAGAAAACTGTTGAGAAGAAAGCTTCCGAGAAGCAGGCCACCGAGAAGCAAGCTGCCCAGCCAGACGCCACTGTCCGCAGGAATCCCCCGCGTGGCGCTGCACAAGACTCTGCCGCGATGCCGCCACCTAAACCAACTGCGAAGCCTGCCGTGAAGAGTGGGCAGCTCACCATTGGTGCTTCCGGCAGCGCTGCAGGCGCAGCCGCTGGATCAAGCCTTCTCGACCCGCCTGCCTACCCGCCTTACATGTTGCAGATGGGCAAACAGTACGGCATCGGTCTGACCAAGACCGAGAAGCAGCTCGCCCTGACGAAAGGCAAACAGGCCCAGGCTGTGGATTCCAAGCTGCCGGCCAAGGACAAGGGCCATTCACTCTTCTCGCGCGAGATCCAGGAGACCGAGGTGACGTCCACGGGGCTCGAGCAGATGGTCGACCGGGTAGGCTTCATTGAAGCTGACTGGAACGGCGACGTTCTTGGCAACCAGCCCTGGCACGGCCTGGCCTTGGGCAAGCTGGACCATTGGCGCATTGACTGGAACAAGGCGGACATGGGCTACAATCCCATGACCATCTCGTCTGTCACCAGCACGCTTGCCGTAAAGCTGTTCGTCCACCACAAAGCTGCTGAGGACCTCGAGCAAACCTATGCGGTAAGCTTCGCTTGCCTGTTCCGAGTTGCATTTTTCTTCTCTTCTACTCTTCTCCTTCTTCTTATCCATCACCCAGTCCCCGAGATTCGGGCCGAGTAGACGGATACTCAACCGAGTTGCCGTCTTCTCGGGTTGAATCTTCAAAACATTGCCTAACTCCTTTTCTTTCTGCTTCTCAGAATAGCCTCCTGAAGAGAACGAACCTGTACCGGCAGTTGCTCTGGAATCACAGCATTGCAAAAAGGCGCCTTGAGGACCTAGAAGCAGAACGTAAAAGTGATGCCGTGACGGAGAAGGAGGCCCTGGCTCGCACTCTTAAGATTTCCGAGATCGAAAGTAAGCTTTTAGCTACGCGGTTCATGCGTTTCGTGTTTACGCCCGCTTATGCTTTCTGCTTTAACTGATTTTACCCTGCAGGTAAGTTTAAGGCAATGGCAGAGGAGCACAAGAACTGCCATGTTTTTGTTGAGAACGCTCAATCCACGATTAAGAAGATGGAGGGTGAGTTGCCATCATCCCGGCTTGTCTTTCTTCTTTCTTCTTCGCTACTCTGCTGACCTTGCTCCTCTCTTCGCAGAAGATCACAAGAAGTTTATTGAGGAGCATCTCGATTGCCTCAAGCCCGCCGAGGTGCAGCAGCAATTGGAAACCCAAGCCGTAGAGCTCAAGAGCCAACACACCACCGAGATGGAGCCGCTGCAGGTCCAGTTGAGGGCTGCCCTTCAGGATGCCCTTGATATAGCCGCCTCCTGCGCGAGGCACGCTAACAGTTGCTCACTGGGAACCCTAGAAACCCTAAGTTCTTGACCTAGCCCTACTCGGAGAGGA
Source organism: Alopecurus myosuroides (assembly GCA_028641055.1). Lineage (NCBI taxonomy): Eukaryota > Viridiplantae > Streptophyta > Magnoliopsida > Poales > Poaceae > Alopecurus > Alopecurus myosuroides. The sequence goes on from CM054057.1 coordinate 568,015,232, forward strand.
GAGAAAGGCTACTCGGTAGCGTTACCATTTGTACTGTGGCTACTCGGAGAGACATCGTAATACATAGAGAAAGGCAGGAGTAGGGGTTTTACCTCCTCACGAGGGCCCTGAACCTGGGTACATCGTGTTGTTCGTGTTGTGTGGATCTTACCTCACGCGGCTACTCGTCGCGTGATCCCTCCCCGTACACCTCCAGCGTCCATCGTCCCCACATCTTTAGCCATCCCATGGCATCTGCCGTGACACCACCACGACAGTTGGCGCCCACCGTGGGGCAACCAGCGGCGCTGGCTGGAGTTTCTGTTCGGACGGGATCTTCATCAGCGGAGCGCGTAGTTTGTGGCCTTGTCCACAGATTCGGCTCCTTCGACTTCGTCACCGACAACGCCGGCTGTTTCGGCGGCATGGCCATGCCCGAGGGCGGCTCGGTGATCTCCTTCGGCTCGCATCTCGTCTACGTCGCCACCGTCGCCAACAGCGCCTACCCCGAGCTGGTGCATGACGCGGAGGATCCTCCTGCGGTGGTTGCTGCTCGCGGAAGGCCTGCATGCAGCTCTGCATGCTGCGCTGAGGTGATGGTGACGGGCTTGGCGGCGAACACTGGCGCAGCCGCTACTGGCGCTGCGGCCGTCGTCGAGGAGATTGACGACCCGCCTGCTGGTGGCAGGAACCACCGGCCCTACGAGAAGGAGAGCAACCTGCCGCCTTCCACGTCTACGGTCATCCCCGCGTCTGCTGCGCGAACCGGCATGCCCACTCCCACCGACGTCGAGCTCCTGGCCGCGAGGGAGCAGCTCGAGCGGCAACGCCAGGAGCTGCTCGCCGAGCAGGCGGAGTTGGAGAAGATCAGGCTGGAGCTGAGCCTGGACCAGCTCGAGTACAACAAGGCCCACGGCTTCACGCCGGTCGCCAGGAGGCCCAGCAGAGTGGGCGCTACGCGGCGCAACCTGGGTGCCGAGATGGCGACAGTCGCGGAGGAACCCGCGCAGTCCGCCACCGCGAACACCTTCACAAGGCCAAGGTACAGCACACCCGCCAAGACGCTCAGAGCTGCGCAGGCGGTGGCTGCCGAGTTGCCGCGCCTAGATGGAGAGGCGCGTCTCAGGCAGCAGGAGAGGCTCAACGAGTTGGTGCTGGAGGCCGCCAGGCAGAACGAGGAGTTCCGCAAGGCCAACCCGGGAGCTGGAGCTTCGCAGGTGGTTCACTCGCATGCGGCAAGATCTAACGATCAAGCCTCATCTCCGCATCCTAGCCGCGAGAAGAGCCGCAGCGGGCGTTCGGGTAGAGACAGGCAAATGCAGGTGTATGACCCGGCTGCTGCCGCGAAACAGGTTGCTGTGCCGCAGCAGCCCGGGCAGGAACACAACACTGCAAGAGCAGGCTCCCAAGCCCATCAAGCTCAAAGCCGTGTCCGAGAAGCCGCGCGTCCGGGTACTTCTCGGCAGCCTGCAGCTCAGCCTACTCGGCAGAGGCAGCAGCCGCGCCCAGTGGCACCAGTCGCCAACCCGGTGGAGCAGCCCGCAGCAATGCAGGTGGATAGGTATGATGATGGCTACTCGGCTATGGAGATGGCTGGTTATGACATCCATGACCGTGTTGGTGAGCGCGTGTTGGCGCCTGGAGATGCAAGGCACCAGCTGGACCGTATCAGCTTGTCGGCGCGGCTTGAGAGCACGGGTCCTCCTGGCCCCGAGTGCTTTGGCCCGCGCATCATGAACGAGCCATGCGTGAAGGGCTTCCAGCTCGCAAGAGGCACCAAGAGCTACAATGGTAGCACCAAGCCTCAAGATTGGCTCAATGACTACGTCACCGCGGTCCACATTGCGGGTGGTAACAGGAGATGGGCGGTGCGCTATGTGCCGCAGATGCTAGAGGGTCCAGCTCGCACTTGGCTCAACAACTTGCCCAAGCACAGCATAAACTGCTGGCTGGACTTCTCGGACGCCTTCGTCAGCAACTTCACCAGCACCTACAAGAGGCCGAATAGGCCACAGCAGTTGTCGGCTTGCCGGCAGCGAGAAGACGAGACGGACCGCGAGTACCTTACTCGGTGGAGCACCTTGAGGAACACCTGTGAGGGTGTGAATGAGGCACAGGCCATCACTTGGTTTGCGCAGGGTTGCCGACATGGCAGCATGCTTTGGCAAAGATTGCAGAGGGAGATGCCGAACACCCTGGCCGAGACCATCAAGATTGCGGATCAGTACGCACTCGGTGATCCCACACAGCCATTGATGGACTCCTCTGAGCCGAGAAGGAACTTCAACAGCAGCAAGCGCAACGAGTTCCGCAACAAGCGCCGAGTAGATACTCGGTATGACCCTGAAGAGGTGAATGCAGTGAATGTCGGAGGCGGTGGTGGCCAAAGGCAGAAACCTGCTGGAGCCTACGGGCAGAACCAGAACCAGGGCCAAGGCAACAAGAAACCGTTCCGCACTGCGCAGCCGGGTAGCGGGAACTCCGAGCAGCCGAAGAAGTTTGTCTTTGATGACATGAAGGATGGCCCATGCAGCTTCCACACTCACCACCCCTCAAGGCCTGCGAACCATACTACTCGGTAATGCGAATGGTGGGATGTGATCAAGAGTGATGGCTTGCCTCCTCCTCCTCCTCTGCCAGCCGCAAATGCTACTGTTCAGCCTACTCGCGCACCCGCAACTCGGCCGCCAGTCTATCCGAGAAGAGAAAATGTGAACAATGGTTTTCAGCTCGGAAGCGGGCATGTGGATCTTACTTGCGAATCTCTGGCAGCCGTTGCACTTCCTCACAATATCTTCTGCTTGCTTCAAGGCCGTGAGCCAGTAGAAACCATGCCGAAAAGCCTTCTTTACCAAAGCCCGAGAAGAGGCGTGATGCCCACATTCTCCTTGGTGTATCTCCACCAGAATTTCTTCTCCTTCTTCTGGTTCCACACAGCGTTGCAGCACACCGGTGGCGCTTCTATTGTGCAGCACTTCTCTGAATATTGTGTAGCCCTTGGATCTTCTCTGAATTTGCCTTGCCGTAACCTCATCTTCTGGCAGGGTACCGTCCCTTAGAAAGGATAATATGGGCATAGCCCAACTCGGTGTCTCCCGCGTGGGAAACACTGGTTCGTCCACTTCCATTGGGACAGGTGCCACTGTCTGCTCTTTAGAGTTGGGAGCACTTCTCTGAAGCCCTGAACGATTGGCAAGAACTTCCTCAATGAATGCGACAGTCCCCGGGTTGAGGGCGGCAGTCCCCGAGTAAGGAAGGACAGTCCCCGAGTTGGGAGTGGCAATCCCCGAGTAGGGAGTGGCAGTCCCCGAGTAGGGAGCGACAGTCCCCGGGTAGGGAACGGCAGTCCCCGGGTTCTCTGTTGCATTCTCCCAGTCAATCTCCATGGAAACAGCTTCTTCATTTGGCAGAGAAGGAACAAATATGGATTCCGAGTTGGGGGATGGTTTGATGGATGGCTTTCTCAAATGCTCCAAGGCAATTCCCGCCGGGATGGACTGCCGAGAAGATCCCAACTTGGACAGCTCGTCTGCTGCTTCATTCTCTGCTCGGTGAATGTGCTGGAACTCGCAGCCTTCGAAGAATCCAGTCATAGACTGTACCAGGAAGCGGTATGATGCCATGTTAGCATCCAGAGCATCCCAAGTGCCAGAGACTTGCTGTACCACCAGATATGAATCGCCATAGCATATAATGCGCTGCACGCCAACCTCCTTGGCTACTCGCAAGCCATGTACCACGGCCTCGTACTCTGCAACATTGTTGGATGCCTTGAAATGGATCTGCAGCACGTACTTGAGTTGATCTCGCTTGGGTGACGTAACCACTACGCCAGCACCAAGGCCTTCTTTCACTTTGGATCCATCAAAGTGCATCTTACAGTAATTGGAAACTGGAGCAGAAGGCTCGTATTGCACCTCAGCCCAATCCACAAGAAATTCCGCCAGAATTTGAGACTTGATGGCTTCTCTTCTCGCGTACGCGGCCAGCTCGATCGCCCACTTGGCTACTCTGCCACTCGCTTCCTTGTTGCCCATAATATCCGAGATGGGGGCAGAGCTCACCACAGTGATAGGATGCTCTTGGAAGTAGTGCTTCAGCTTCTTGGCGCCCAAGTAAACGCCGTAAGTCATCTTCTGGTAGTGTGGGTAGTTCTGCTTGGAGCTGGATAGCACCTCACTGAGATAATATACTGGCCGCTGCACACTTTTGCCTTCCTCTTCTCGTTCCACCACAATGACCACACTGACTACCCGGTTGGTGGCAGCAATGTACAGTAACATTGTCTCCTTGGGTAGCGGACTAGCCAAGATGGTAGCGCTACCCAGCATTGCCTTCAGCTCATTGAATGCCACATCCGCTTGCGGCGTCCAGACGAACTTGTCGCTCTTCTTCATCAATTGGTACAAAGGCAAGGCCTTCTCGCCCATCCTGCCCAAGAATCGACTCAGAGATGCCAAGCATCGAGTGAATTTTTGCACATCCTTTAGGGATCTCGGTAAAGACATGCTCTCAATAGCTTTTATCTTTGAAGGATTGGCTTCAATGCCCCGACTAGACACCAAGAAGCCGAGAAGCTTGCCAGCCGGGACGCCAAATGTGCATTTACTCGGGTTCAGCTTCATTTTATACTTGCGCAAGTTGGCAAAGGTTTCCTCAAGATCGGCAAGCAGAGTATGTGTTTTATTCGTTTTGATGACAATGTCATCTACGTACACCTACACATTCTTGCCGAGCTGATCATGCAAGCATTTCTGCATGCATCGCTGATAAGTAGCACCCGCATTCCGCAACCCGAAACACATGACACGATAGCAATAAGCCCCGTACGGGGTAATGAAAGCAGTCTTTATTTGATCAGCAGGGTTGAGAGCTATCTGATGAAAACCAGAGTAGGCATCTATGAAAGACAAAAGCTCACAACCAGCAGTGGAATCGATCACCTGATCGATGCGGGGTAGCGAAAAAGGATCCTTGGGGCAAGCCTTGTTCAAGTCGGTGTAGTCGACGCACATGCGCCATGCGGTAGCAGCCTTAGGATCCTCCTTCTTCTTCTTCTCGACCATGACCGGGTTGGCTAGCCAATCCGGATGCAGCACCTCCATGATGAAATTGCTTATCACCAACTTGGTGATCTGATCACCGATAGCCTTCCTTCTCTCATCTCCGAAGCGGCGCATAGCTTGCTTCACGGGTTTGGCGTCAGGACGCACATGTAACGAGTGCTCAACCAACTCCCTCGGGACTCCTGGTAAATCTTCATTGGACCAGGCGAACACGTCCCGATTCTCACGGAGGAAGTGGATGAGCTCGCTTTCCTATTTCTCCGCCAACCCGGAGCCAATGATGGCAACGCGGTCAGGGAACTCCGGGTCAACCTGGACCTTCTTTGTCTCCTGGGACGCCTAGAACGTGGTCCCGTACTGGGAGCTTGGCATTCTGGGCGCAACACCTTGTGCTGCCTGCGCCATTGCCACCACTTCATGTATCTTTTTCTTCTCAGCAGCAATCACCATCGACTCTGCCAATTGGGAACCAGCAGACGCACACTCCATGGATTTCTTGTAATCACCAGAGATGGTAATCACGCCATTGGGACCAGGGATCCTCATCTTCAGATATGCAGTGTGAGTAGAAGCCATGAACTTGCTCAGAGCCGGCCTGCCGAGTAGGGCGTGGTAGGGGCTCTGGTGGTCAACCACCTCGAACTGCAGCCTCTCAGTGCGGCAGTTCTCCCTGGTACCGAATAGCACATCTATCCACACTCGGCCCATCGGAGAACAAGAAATTCCCGGCACAATGCCATGGAAGGTGGTCTTGCTGGGCAGCAGCATGTTCTCGGCGATCCCGAGCTTCTCGAGCGTGTCCTTGTACACAATGTTGATGCTGCTGCCGTTGTCGATCAGTACCTTGCTGAACCTCACATTCTTCTCGGGGCCCAAGAAGGTTGGGTCCAGTACCAAGGCGTAGCTACCCGGGTTGGGCATCACCTTAGGATGATCTGCTCGGGACCACGTGATCTCTACGTTGCACCAGTGCATGTAGTGAGGGACAGCAGGGATCACAGCATTGACCTCCATGGCACGCCTGTGCTGCGATTGCTTGTCGACAGGCTCAGAAGTGAAGATCATGTAGCTCTCGTGGTGCTCTTGGTACTGGTTGCGGCCTCCATCATCATTGTTACCATTGTTGTTGCCCTGGTAGTTGTTGTTGCCTCTGTTGTTGTTGCGGTAGCCCTCATTGTTGAAGTAGCGGTTGGATCCTAAAGCCACTTGGTTCACGTTTTCTCTTCTCGGAAATGATGGAGGCCGAGCTGCGGGTGCGCGAGCAGGTTGCACATTGGCATTCGCAGCTGGCAGAGGAGGAGGAGGAGGCAAGCCTTCATTCCTGATCAGATCCCACCACTCGCACTGCCGGGTAGTGTGGTTGGCAGGCCTCGAGGGGTGCTGAGTATGGAAACTGCATGGGCCATCCCTCATGTCGTCGAAGACAAACTTCTTCGCTGGTTCCGAGTTGCCGCTACCAGGCTGAGGAGCACGGTATGGCTTCTTGTTGCCTTGGCCCTGGTTCTAGTTCTGCCCGTACTGGGCTCCAGCAGGTTTTTGCCTTTGGCTACTCCCAACTCCGACAGCCACTGCATTCACCTCCTCAGGGTCATACCGAGTATCTATCCGGTCACCCCTACGCTTGTTGCGGAACTCGTTGCGCTTGTTGCTGTTGAAGTTTCTTCTCGGCTCGGAGGAGTCCATCAGGGGCTGAGTAGGATCACCAAGCGCGTACTGATCCGCAATCTTGATGGTCTCCGCCAGAGTGTTTGGCATCTCCCTCTGCAACCTTTGCCACAACATGCTGCCATGTTTGCAACCCTGCGCAAACCAAATGATGGCCTGGGCTTCATTCACACCTTCACAGGTGTTCCGCAATGTGCTCCACCGAGTAAGGTACTCGCGGTCCGTCTCGTCTTCCCGCTGCCTGCAAGCGGACAACTGTTGCGGCCTATTCGGCCTTTTGTAGGTGCTAGTGAAGTTGCTGATGAAGGCCTCCGAAAAATCCAGCCAGCAATTGATGCTGTTCTTGGGCAGATTGTTGAGCCAAGTGCGAGCTGGGCCCTCAAGCATCTGCGGAACATAGCGCACTGCCCATCTCCGGTTGCCGTTCGCGATATGAACCGCGGTGACATAGTCATTGAGCCAATCTTCCGTCTTGGTGCTGCCATTGTAACTCTTGGTGCCTCTAGCAAGCTGGAAGTTCTTCACGGACGGCTCGTTCATGATGCATGGGCCAAAGCACTCAGGGCCAGGAGGTCCCGTGTTCTCGAGTCTTACAGACAGACTGATTCTGTCCAGCTTGTACCTGGCATCCGTGGGTTCAAGCACACGCTCACCCACGCGATCCGTGATGTCATAGCCGGCTAGCGCCATGGCTGAGTTGCCATCATCATACCTGTCTGCCTCCATGGCCACAGGCTCCTCTACCAGATTGGCTACCCGGGCAGCCGCACGCGGCTGAGCAGCAGCTGCCTGTTGAGGCCTTCGTCGGGCAGGCTGAGCAACCTGTTGCCGAGAAGAGCTCGGACGATCTCCACCCCGTGTTTGGCTATGAGCTTTATGGGCTTGCAAGCCTGCTCCAGCAGAGTTGTGTTTCTGACCGGACTGTCGCGGAACAGCGAGCTGTTTCGCGGCAGCAGTCGGGTCGTACACCTGCATTTGCCTATCTTTGCCAGAGTGCCCACTCCGGCTCTTCTCACGGCTAGGATGCGGCGATGAGGCCTGATCGTTAGATCTGGCCGCATGCGAGTGCACCACCTGAGAAGCTCCAGCACCCGGATTGGCTTTCCGGAACTCCTCGTTCTGCCTAGCAGCCTCTAGCACTAACTAATTGAGCCTCTCCTGTTGCCTAGCGCGCGCATCGCCCTCGAGATGCGGCAACTCTGCAGCTACGGCCTCAGCAGCTCTAAGTGTTTTGGCGGGAGTGCTGTATCTAGGCCTAGTGGAAGTGTTTGCGGTGGCAGACTGGCTAGGGGCCTCTACAACTGTTGCCATCTCGGCGCCTAAGTTGCGACGCGTAGCACCTACTTTGCTAGCCCTCCTAGCAACTGGCGTAAAACCGTGAGCCTTGTTGTACTCGTTCTGATCTAGACTAAGCTCAAGCCTAATCTTCTCCAGCTCCGCCTGCTCAGCGAGCAACTCCTGGCGCTGCCGGTCGAGCTGCACCTTCATGGTCAAGAGCTCAAGATCAGTGGGAGGCGGCATACCCGTCCGCGCAGCAGACGTGGGTATTGTCGGAGTAGTGGAGAGGGGGAGGTTGCAGTCCTTCTCGTAGGGCTTGTGGGTCTTCCCGCCAGCACTCGTGCCGGCGAGATCCTCGATGACGCCCGCGGCGGCAGCCGCCCCCTTTCCGGCGTCAGCCGCCAGGCCAGCCATCATCAACTCCACGCTGTCCGCAGAACGACCAACCGGCCTTCCGCGGGCAGCGATCACAGCAGGAGGATCCTCCGCGACCAGCACCTCCTCCGGGAACTTGCGGGCGACGACGGTGGCGACGTAGACCAGGTGCGAGCCAAAGGAGAGCACCGTGCCGCCTTCCGGCATAGCCCTGCCGCCGAAATCGCCGGCGTTGTCGGTGACGAAGTCGAAGGAGCCGAATCTGTGGACCAGGCCACAGACTACGCGCTCTCCAGTAGCAGAAGTAGATCCCGTCCGAACGGAAACTCCAGCCAGCGCCGCTGGCTGCCCCACGGTGGGCGCCAACTGTCGTGGTGGTGTCACGGCAGATGCCATATGATGGCTAAAGTTGTGGGGACGAAGAACGCTGGAGGCGCTCTGGGAGGGATCACGCGACGAGTTGCCGCGTGAGATAAGCAACTAGCAACGCAAACAACACGATCTACCCAGGTTCAGGGCCCTCGTGTGGAGGTAAAACCCCTACTCCTGCCTTTCTCTCTGTATATTAGTATCTCGCCGAGTAGCCACAGTACAAGTTTGGCCTTCAGCCGAGTAGCCACTCTCCTCTCTATGATGAACTAGGTCAAGAAATGTCAACCGATCCCAGCGTCTGTCGTCGTCCCTCGCGCAGGAGGGGGCAGGGCACCTTATATACTTGGTGCCCAGCCGGATACAGCCAACTAGGAAAAATACAAACAGATGTCGACCTAGTGTGCACACTGCGTACTTCCGGGTTCCCGCTGACAGCTTTGGCTTCCTGGTTTGTCCGGTGTGGAAAGTCGTTGTGCAAAACCAAGGAACCGATCTGTTATCACTGCCACGAACACAGAGTAGGTCCCCCTATCTTGCGACGCCCTGCTGACACACTGTCGCGGTCAGGCACGCTCTCTGCAGATGAACAGTGCCAAAGTACGGACCCAGGATACGCGGGATCCTGTGTCAGAACGGCTCCTTTGACTTCTGGCCCGAGTAGGAAACCGCCATTTCTACTCGGGCCAATTCTTCTACTCGGAGGAATGCAACTTCCTTGATTCTTCCTTTTGGCCATTCACGTGTAAGACCAAATAGCAGTCGACTGGGTAGCAGGTACCGGGTAGCCCTCTACTCGGCCAAACATCCCTTCTGGTCTTGCCCTTAGCACTAGCCTTTACCCTACTCGGTGGTAACCCCCCGACACATTCAACGAAAACCCCCTTGAACTATTTCAATTTTCCCTGAAACAATTTCGGTGCTGCTCAAAATATTCTTCGATATTCCGTATCCTCTCAAACGCTTCATCAAACCTTAAGTGTGTCACCCTACGGTTCGCGAATGATAGACTAGATCGAGAATCCTCTCCGATCAATAATCAATAGCGGGATCTGGAGATCCGTGATGACTCCTATATATTCAACGATGACTCTCGTGATCGTGTGAACCATCAACGTCGTGAACTATTCCCTTTGTCTCGCGATATTTTACTTGTCCAAGATTCGATAATTGGTATCAACCATACCTTGTTCAATCTCGTCACCGACAAGTACTCTTTTCTCGTTCCCATGATATAATATCCTTGTGATCATATCACATGCTTGCAAGCGGTGTCGATGTGATATCACCGAGAGGGCTTAGAGTATATATCTCCGTCATTTTGGATGGACAAATCCCATTCTTGATCCATGATCCTCAACTAATATATTCCGAATACCTAACGGCACCTTTATAGTCACCCTGTTACGGTGTGACGTTTTATGACATCAAAGCACCCTTCCGGTATCAGTGATGGGCATGATCTCATGGTCTAAGGAATAAGTTGCTTCTTATAGTCACCCTGTTACTTGATTGTATTGTTATCTTGATATTGGGTCTATGTTCATCACATCATTCTTCCAATGACATGACCCCGTTATTAACAACATCCAATGTTCATGATCATGAAACCTTGATCATCTATTAATCAACAAGCTAGTTAAAAGAGAGGCTTTACTAGGAATCATTGTTTGTTTATTAAAAAACATGTATCAACGTTTACGGTTAATACAATTCTAGCATGAGAAATAAACATTTATCATAAATAAGGAATAAGATAATAACCATTTTATTATTGCCTCTCGGGCATATTCCCTTCAGTCTCCCACTTGCACTAGCGTCAATAATCTAGTCTGTAAGCACTTAACATATATGGCGTTCAAGTGTTTTTACCATGCTTCGCATGTGGTCAACATCATTAATAAGATCTAAACTGTTCAGGTCCTATTGTATTTGCATTTTCTTTGCGTCTACATGCATCCTTTATTCTCTAATGAGATGGCTTTGTATATATTTGGTAAATCGGTGAAACCTTAATTCCTCAGCTTAAACCAATGTCACTAACATTGTAAAAATGTAGCTACATAGTGTCAGCATTCTTGGAAATTCACCAAGTTCCGGTGAGACCTTAATTCCTCATCTTAAAACAATGTTACTAACATTGTGAAAATGCAGCTTCATAGTGTCAGCATTCTTGGAAATTCACCAATTTCAATAAAGAACTCCTTGACACAAAATACGCTTATTATCTGTTGTCAACACAACGATATACATAGCCTTTGTTGTAGTATCCGTCACAATACTTCAATTTTGAAACTCTTTCAAATCCAGCATGGAACTTTCTTCCAGCCTATTGTGCTACCCTTCATTACATATTTTAATTGAGATAAAATTATTTGTATAGATGACAAGACTATTAGTGTAACATATTAGAACTAACATTTTGTCATTACTACATAGGAAAACATATCCTTATCATTTCTAAAATGACACAAGGATCTCTCCCACTGTTGTCTAATCATCATATGAATTATCCTGCTATAACATTTTATATCATAGAACTCATCTGGTTGTGTACATAGCATGGAAATATGACTCAGAAATCTCAATTTCAATGATCACTACAAGAAATATGCTGATACATGACCCTTTTATAATGATCGTGGATGAATTGGTCATATTTCTATGACTATTTCAAACCAACTGGTCGTTAGCTATTTAGAAGGGTCCAAAGATGAAAACATAATGACTATTTTGGTGAGAAAAGTCATGATTTCATTAGACGAATTGGTCATAATACTGATACATTCCACCACGTCATCATTTTTTGTCGTCCTAGTTGTCTCATTTTGGCTTCCGTAGTGCTGAGTTGTCACACTAAAGCAAGCCATGTAAGCATGTAGGAGGTTGCCTCATCGGTGTCATGCAGTCCGAAATGCATGCAGCAGGTGTCTAACACGTGGAACCCACCGGAACCCACCGAAGTGAAAATGCAGAAAATATTGGGCGGGGGGAGGGCTCGAACCCACGCCCTCGCGCGCAGCACGCAACGCGCCTACCAGTAGATCACGGAACCGCCTCTGTTAGAGTAAGACATTGAACTCTTTTAAACATTATAACTCGACCTAGGCTGCTGGGCTGGGCCGAACGCGTAGGGAGGGATCTCGGCGCTTCTTGGCTGGGCCTGTCGCGCAGGTAGGGGTTGGCCACGCTGCTCGCTGGGCCGGCCGGCTTGGGAGGATTTTAGTTTTCTCCTTTAGCATTTCTTTTGTCTTCATTTATAACTTTTGGTTTACAACTCCAATTTCAACCAAATAAGTTTTGATTTTCTAAAAACAAAATCTTCTGTTATTATAGACTATTAAGGAACATTTTTAGTCAAAATAAAAATAAAAATACCCCTCAGCTTTATATATTCCTTCATATAGGGTTGTGAAGATTCTTAATTAAATTTTTGGATTACTCTTTTAAATTCAAATGCAAAATACAAAATGCAAGGTTTTAAAATTATTACAATTTAATTATATTTTATGGTTACTAGGTCACATAAGATGACACATTGCGAAAGTTATCCATTTTTTTAAACATGTTTTGAACCTTTTATGCTGGTTTCGGAAAAAAGGTTAAAACGGGGGACATGACCGTTCGTAGCTAGAGGTTGAATCTTGATGAACTCTTGGTGTATCTATGTTGAAATAGGTACTTGGGTACCTAAAAAAGATTTTTTGAAAAAATAAAGAGAAAACTACGAGGCACCTGTAGTTCAAATTTAGCCCGGTTCAGCGGAATCGGCAGAAGTTTGTCTTTTTCAAAAGAGGTGTATATGAATATTTTTATATGATGCAATTTGGTTGTTTGTAGATAAAATATGGTATAATATCTTTATAATTTTGCTTTGTACAATTTTGTGTATGTGCTTCACAAAAAAACCGTTTTTTACACTCCGGAAATGGAAAATGATGTTTTTATTCAACGAAAAATAAAAATTTATTCGTAAACATTGTTAGTTGTTCCAATATGCATCTTTGTGTGGAATATGGGCACATTTAAACAAACTATGCCATGAATGTGGCCATAACATCCGGCATTTGGCCCGAAAGCCATGAATCTTCTTAGGAGATAGCTCATTTCTATGAACACCTTTTCAACCCAATTGTCCTATTCAAAGTTTATTATTTTTGGTGGATACTAGGACATATATAATAACACCAAGCGACGGTCTTGCATCATATCGAGTTTTGTTTTGAATTTTCTGGAATTTTCTTAAGCCGGTTTTGGAAAACGGTCAAAACGGGGGACATGACCGTTCGTACCCAGGGGTTGAATCTTGATGAACTATTGGTGTATCTATATTGAAATACGTACTTGGGTACCTAAAAATGTTTTTTTCAAAAAATAAAGAGAAAACTACGAGGCACATGTAGTTCAAATTTAGACCGGTTTCAGCGGAATCGACAGAAATTTGTCTTTTTCAAAAGAGGTGTATTTTGAGCTATTGAGATGTAGGAAATTTGTTATTTGTAGATCAAATGTGACATATTTGCTATATAATTTAATTTGTACAGTTTTGTGTCATATTTTCGATAGGTGCTTCACAAAAAAAACATTTTTGACACTCCGAAAATGGAAAATGATATTTTTATTCAAATAAAAGTAAAACTTTCTTCGTGAACATCGTTAGTTGTTCCAATATGCATCTTTGTGTGTAATATGGGAACATTGAAACAAACTATGCCATGAATGTGGCCATAACATCCGTCATTTGGCCCGAAAGCCATGAATCTTCGTAGATAATAGCTCATTTCTGTGAACACCCTTTCAAACCAATTGTCGTATTCAAAGTTTATTATTTTTTCTGTACACTAGGACATATATAATAACACCACGTGAAGTTCTTGCATCATTTCGAGTTTTTTTGAATTTTCTGGAATTTTCTAAGCCGGTTTCGGAAAACGGTCAACACGACGGACATGACCTTTCGTACCTAGGAGTTGAATATTGATGAAATCTTGGTGTATCTATGTTGAAATAGGTACTTGGGAACCCAAAAATTATTATTTTTAAAAATAAAGAGAAATTTACGAGGCACCTATAGTTCAAATTTAGCCAGAAATTTGTCTTTTTCAAAAGAGGTGTATATGAATGTTTTTAGATGATGAAATTTGGTTATTTTTATATAAAATACGGTATAATAGATTTATAATTTTGCTTTGTACAATTTTGTGTCATAATTTGTGTATGTGCTTCACAAAAAAAAACCTTTTTTACACTCCGAAAATAGAAAATGATGTTTTTATTCAAAGAAAAATAAAACTTTCTTCGTGAACATTGTTATTTGTTCTAGTGTGCATCTTTGTGTTGAATATGGACACATTTAAACAAACTATGCCATGGATGTGGCCATAACATCCGTCATTTGGCCCGAAAGCCATGAATCTTCATAGGAGATAGCTCATTTCTGTGAACACATTTTCAACCCAATTGTTGTATTCCAAGTTTATTATTTTTGGTGGATACTAGGACATATATAATAACACCATGCGAAGGTCTTGCATCATTTCAAGTTTTTTTGAATTTTCTGGAATTTTCTAAGCCGATTTCGGAAAACGGTCAAAACGGGGGACATGACCTTTCGTACCCAGGGGTTGAATCTTGATGAACTATTGGTGTATCTATGTTGAAATAGATACTTGGGTACCTAAAAATGATTTTTTGCAAAAAATAAAGAGAAAACTACGAGGCACCTGTAGTTCAAATTTGGCGCGGTTTCAACGGAATCGACATAAATTTGTCTATTTCAAAAGAGGTGTATTTTTAGCTATTGAGAGGTAGTAACTTTGTTATTTGGAGATAAAATATGACATAATAACTTTAGAATTTTAATTTGTACAATTCTGTAATATATTTTTGGTAGGTGCTTCACAAAAAAAAACCCGTTTTTCGACACTCCGAAAATGGAAAATTATGTTTTTATTCAAAGAAAAATGAAAATTTCTTTGTGAACATTGTTATTTGTTACAATATGAATCTTTGTGTGGAATATGGTCACATTTAAACAAACTATGCCACGGATGTGGCCATAACATCCGTCATTTCTCCTGAAAGCCATGAATCTTTGTAGATGATAGCTCATTTCTATGAACACCTTTTCAACCCAATTGTCGTTTTCAAAGTTTATTATTTTGGGTGGATACTAGGATATATATAATATCACCACGCGAAGGTCTTGCATCATTTCGAGTTTTTTTTTGAATTTTCTAAGCCAGTTTTAGGAAAAAGTCAAGACAGCGGGCACTACCTTTCGTAGCTAGGTGTTGAATATTGTGAAACTATTGGTGTATCTCTGAAGAAATAGGTACTTTTGTATCTAAAATGATTTTTACAGAAAATCATTAGCAAATTACGAGGCACCTGTAGTTCAAATTTGGCCCGGTTTCAGCTGAATCGGCGAAAAATTGTCTTTTTCAAAAGAGGTGTATTTTAAGCTATTGAGATGTAGAAATTTGGTTATTTGTAGATAAAATATGACATAATAGCTTTAGAATTTTATTTTGTACAATTTGCTAACATATTTTTGGTATGTGCTTCGCAAAATAAACCATTTTTGACACTCCGAAAATGGGAAATAAATTTCTTCATCAACATTGTTAGTTGTTCCAATATGCATCTTTGTGTGGAATATAGGCACATCTAAACAAACTATGCCATGAATGTGGCCATAACATCCGTCGTTTCGCCCGAAAGTCATGAATCTTCGTAGATGATAGCTCATTTCTGTGAACACTTTTTCGAGATAGTTACTGTATTACAGGTTTATTATTTTTCATGGTTACTAGGTCACATATGATGTCATCTTGCAAAGGTTATCCATTTTTTTGATTTTTTTCGAACATGTTTTGAACCTTTTATGTCGATTTTGGAGTACTGTCAAAACGGGGGACGTGACTGTTCGTATCTAGGTGTTGAATATCGTGGAAATCTTAGTGTATCTCTGATGAAACATGTGTTGAATATGTCGACGCATGGGGACCACGACGATTAATGGCTTCTAGTTCGATGATATTCCATGCATTCTACTATTTTCAAAAGAGGTGGAGAGAGAGCTCTTAAGATCTATTAATTAGGTTTGTCATGTTTCCCGGTGAACTGAAATAAGATGAAAATTCTTATATTTTGTATATGAATCTACCATATTTGTCACATTTGCTAAACAATGTCTACCTATTTCTCCAGTTTTTTTTATTAATTATGTTTTTACAACAAAATCTGAAAATTGTACTACCAAACCCCCCCCCCCTTTCTTTTTACCAAAATTACCTCCTAAAATTTTCTCCTAAAATTTGGGACACTCCGGCGGGAACAAGCGCGCCTAAAATCCCCCTCTGCCAACGTTGGGCCCACCACTCACCCAATCCTACCGGAGGAAGACGACCAATTCCCCTCTCCTCAGATCCAATCTCAGTGCACCTCCTCCTGCTCCGGCCACGAGCGAGCATCTCCCTCCTGCTCCGGCCGCCCAGACCCAAACCTCCTCCTGCTTTGGCCGTCCCGAGCCAGATCCCCCGGGAAAACCCTAGATCTCGCCTCTCCTCGCAGCCCGCCCCCCGATCTAGATCAAAGCCTCTCCCTGTATCGTCTCTGGCCACCGTCTCTCCTCTCCCCATATCGCCTCTGGCCACCATCAAAACTATGCCCGTCCCCTCCACAGCGGCAAGCTTATGCGGCAGTCGATAACCGGCTCCTGCTCCAGTTTATCCCCGGCCATCTCCGTACTACGAGCCAGAGCATCTTCACCTTGTCCACAAGATCTGCCGCCAACCTCTCCACAAGATCCAGCATAGAAGACCGAGAGCGGCGGCAGCCATCTCCTTCCTTCGAGACTCCCTACTCGTCATAGACGCAACCCGTCATGGCCGCCGACGTCGATGGACCCCACAACGATCAAGGTGGTGGGCGGTGGCGAAGCAGCGGCAATTGACGCTAGCAGGTTAGCGTGCAAGCTGCTCAGCCTCTGGCCTGGGAAGTGTCACTCGCCGCTCAGCATCTAACCAAGACGCCTGCACGGAGCCAGACCACCACCGTCTACCAGTTCGCCGGTGACGACATCCTCGGGGAGCAGCACGCGACCCGTGGTACGAGATACGCATAGGAAAGCTGCTCGAGGACCTCGACGCCCTCGCTGTCCCCATCGCCGTTCAGGTATCGTTGCGATTCAGATCCTCCTATGTTCCTTTTTCCATACATGAATACTGCAACACAAACATTGTACATATACTTGTTGCCTTGGATTAAATGATAATGCTCGTTTCATTATGACCGCATCCTGGTAGAAACCCCCGTCTCACCCTCACCCCCTTTTCCTATTAGATTTGTTTTCTGTACGCCCACACTGTTCGAGGACATGGTCAAGTGCATCCTCCTTTGGAATTACCCTTTTCTTTCCTCTGTATCTGTGGAATTTGGGATCATTAGGTTATATTCCCTTGCGATGTGATATGCTCGTTCACGGTCCAAATCAACTCCTTGGATGTTCTATTACAGTGGCTTTAA
Organism: Alopecurus myosuroides; assembly: GCA_028641055.1. NCBI lineage: Eukaryota > Viridiplantae > Streptophyta > Magnoliopsida > Poales > Poaceae > Alopecurus > Alopecurus myosuroides. The sequence goes on from CM054057.1 coordinate 568,032,493, forward strand.
CTTTTTCTTCTCGTGATGCTAGGCATATTGCGCTGTCTCGTTTTACCTTTTTGTGAAGAGTGAAGAGTGTGTTGATTCCTTGACTCGAGTCAAGGATGCCAGTTTTCTAGATTAGCTTCTTGCTACCAAGTAAGCTACTTGGGTACACAAACCAGTGATAGATAGAGATACTTAGCTTCCTGATGCCAGTAAGATATTTGGGTACACAAACCAGTGATAAACAGAGATAGTAGCCACACTACTCTGTTGTGATAGGAATTTCATATGGATACACACATAGATTTTACCTTTTTTGCATATATACTCTCCAGCCAGAACCTGTGTCTTGTCCTTGCCATAGAGCACATAGTCCTTCAACACACATTTTTTTCACTTGAGGTCCATAGCTTGGAACTGTTGTTTGGTTTAAGTTTTTCTTCTCATGCTTGTACCTGTACTTGTTGGGGTGGCTGCTATTTTACCATCCATTTCTAATATATGTTTATATGGTTGTTCATGTAACATAATATAACTTAGATGTTTTTTATTCTGTCTAGACCTTGATAATTATACTTCAGGAAATTAAGAATTTGTCCCTTCTATAGCTTGTTGTCAATAACCATTCCTATTGTGTTTTTGACGATAGAGTATTCACTGATAGTAATGTCACCTTATGGTTTTACTATTATTTCCGTACACGGGTGGCCTAGAAATTAACATATTATACTATTTATCTGTTTCAGTCTATTAAAGCAGATGGAGTAGTAATGCTTTGGGGTTCACTAGATAAGTGCCCGAATGATCCCATTCCTCCTCTTTCTAGTGCAGTTTCCTATAATGTTCACCATGATACCTTGTTCGCAGCCTTATGCATATGAAGCACCAGTCTCTCTTTGCAATGCTTATGTCTGAACGAGTATTTTTGCATTAGCAGAAATGTAGCTATTGAGAAAACTCTCACTCCCATTATCATCTTGTGTTTCAGTTTCCAGGCTAATGATGTTGTCCTAGAGCCCACATCCGTGCAAACCTTGAGCTGCTCCTATCGGCAATTGCTCATGTGGTGTTTCTGCTTCTGGGCTGGCTGTTGTGTCGAGCTGCTGCTGGCAAGCGCTCTGGAGCTTCCCGGACTGCGCCCTCGAGCTACTGCTGCTGGCTACAACTCCCACCAGTACGCATCCCTGTCTTACCGACCCGTGCCTCTACGGAAGGCCCACCTAGTGTTCAGGATGCCACCGTCCAACCCATCAGCTGGCAGGGCGCATCCTTCAATATCATATGCTGGCAGGACGCCGCCATCGATCCGGTACGTGATAACTCCCTCCTCTCATGTTTAGTTTCAGAAACAGGGCACTGATTCCATTTCACATCAATGGAAGGACTTGAGTTGAGTTCCACTGCCAGTTAGGTCTGGTGATGCACTTGCGTTGAAGCAGTAGCCTAATCCGCTCAATGTGTGATTCTCAGGTCACCACTAGCGGCGGTTCTCTCTGACTGACAGCGCCTCTCTACCTATCTAGGCATTAAAAAGGCAAGTCTGGATACCATATGTTGTTAGTTTATTCTGTTGTTAGTGATAATTTGTTTCCAAGTTCTTCCAGCACATGTAATTAGTTGTTGAGCACTTACTTACTGTATTTCTACCAGTTTTTCAAGAAGGAGCTTCATATATTTCTGTAGATGAAATGCTAAAAGAGTTCGAGTCACGGACCAGATATTTGGGCAAGCTACCACAACAACAGATGAATGCGGAATGTATGTAAAGTGTTCATTTCCACATGTTCTGTGAGAGCATATTCTCTGTTTTGTTTCTTGTTGTATGATATTCCACTAGTAGTCTTGAGTCAGATAAAATCTGTTGGTTTAGTTTGATAAAATTCATGGGTTTATGTTGAAATTGGGTACTAGAACTCTACTGGGCATTTTACTTCCATATTGCAGCTTGTATTCACGTTGTTGATCTTGATGCACTATACAATTCACATATTTATCCATATTTTGGTTTCTTGGTGCCATGATATCTCCACTAGTAGTCCGGAGTTAAATGGATTGCCTACATTTTTTACCTATGAGAATTTTTCAATGAAAACAATATTCGTAATTAATTAGAGTCTTACATCTTTAATGCATAATCGGCGCACAATGCAGGAGGATGAAGCATCTAAGTTCTCCTGGACTGATCCGTTTTGTTGCGCGCAATTGGAATGACGCAACGCTCTGCCTGGTGCTGGTTGGGAAGGGCTTTGCATGTTTTCCTTGTGTAAACTGTGTGTAAGAATGTACTGTTTTGTTGAGTGTTGTCTGAAATGAGATAATTGCGATGGCACTAAAATGATTTGTTTTGCTTCATTTCTCCTGGTTGAAATGAGAGAATTGAAATAGCACTAACATGAAATATTTTGTGTTTATCTTGTATAATATTGTTGGATGTTCAAATTGTATGCCTGGAAGTTTGTATTCTGGAAACAACAAAATGCCACAGCCCAAACTATAATAGTGTTAAAGTGGGCAGTCCTGAACAGTAATGGACCATAAAAGGCCCAATCTAAATTTATACGTAGAAGGACCAAATCGAAAATTACGTAGATCTTTAGGAGGCAAGGCCCAAAATATATTGGTCTAGAATCAGTCCCACAAGATTTTTCGCCCAAAAATCAGATAGAGAAAAAAATTTAAATGGGCTAAATAGTTGGGCTTGGCCCGTGTAGAGGAGCACTATGGACTGGGCTGATTCTGATATATGACTTTCTCATTTGGTCATGATTTTGCCACGTAGGATTGGCCACGTAGGATCAGACGTGGCTATGGCAGGACATGCCATGACCAAAACAATCGGTTGGTCATGCAGAGCTATATGACCATCCCATTAAAAGGGTCATTGACGATCTAATAAGATGCTCGGTATGTGACTTTCAATTTTTGGTCAAAAAGGGGTCGTGAATGAAATCATGTGACCTTTCGGTGACCAAAATTGAGGGTCATGTATCAACATATTTCTTGTAGTGGATGCTCATCATGTGTCAAAACACTTGAATCTTGCTCAATTATTTTCCATGTGGCAAGAACTCCTTCTTGTCATTTCGATATTGACTTACTTCAATATTTCATCTATGTAATTTGGCTTCAATCATATCATGCGCTTCAATCCATCTCTTATAGATATCGATTCCCAATATCTTATAAGCCTTTCATCAATATGAAAATCTTAACCGTGTTAATTTAAAAATACATATTTTCCAATCAACCATATGTCATCTACATAAAGTATTGGAAATATGTCATAGTGCTCCCACTTAATTTCTTGTAATTCTACAAGAATATTTATCATTCATGATGCAATCAAACTCTTTTTATAACTTCATTAAGGTAAAGATTTCAACTACGTTGTGCTCACTTCAACCATTGAAGTGTGCATACCTTTCTAGCAACCTTTTGAATTTTACAAAACTCTTAGACTGTGTCAAGTACACATCCTTGATCAAACTTCCCCGAGAGGAGAGTTGGTTTTGTTATTCAGCTTCCATATCATAATATGTAACTTTGCTAGAACTATCCACAAAGACTAAGCATCACTACGTAACATCAAAATCTTGTAGTAGTCAACTCTTTGAACTTCGTCGAAAACAACTTTTCAATAAGTACAACTTTCAAAGGATATTAAAATCCATGTCTTTGTTCCTATATAGACCGTTTTGCTATCGTTAGGCATCAAGCCTATCGAAAGGACTATCAAGTCACATACTTGATATTCATACAAGGATACTATGGCGGATATAATGACTCGTAGTCAATTTTACGAAGTCAGGGCCCATCATTTGCTTCCTTTATAAGGTCCAGGTCCTTTGTTGTGAAAACAACAATTTACTCTTAAACCATAAGTTGGTCTAAATACAAAGTTATAGGAATTTTGTGGTTCAGTTCACAAACTCATTTGAAGTATCTACAACATTTGTAGTGTCTTCTACTTAGTCAAAATAGGAAACCCCGGAACGACTTCAAGTGATGCGCTACTCTTAACATGATAAAAAAAATTCTCTAATCTTGTTGAGTTTGTACTGTCCTCCCACTCACTTGTTTCGCAAGAACTACTTTCTCGAGAAATCAACCCTTTGTGACAAACAACATTTGTCTTTTGGTTCGGTGATAGGAGAAATACCCAATGTTTTATTTGGGACAATCTTATAAACATATATTTATCCTATTTTGATTGTAAACATTTTACACATGCTATGCATATCAAAACTTCAGAAAATGACAATTCGGGTCACTACCCAAACCATATCTTATATGTTGTCAATTTTAACGGATCATGATGGTGCTCTTTTCAGTGTAAAAGCGGTTGTCCTTAATGTATAAACTACAAAATTATAATGGCATTTTTATTAATCTTACCATGTCAAACAAGGTTTGATTTTTTCTTTTGAATAATCCAAACTAATATGGGGTATTCGAGAAGTATAAGTTGTAGAACAATTCTGCAACTCCTCAGATGTTTTGCTAAACTTGTAACTCAAACTTTATCCTTTATGATCCAATCATAAATACTTGATTATCTTGTTACAATGATTTTTACTTCATAATAACAACCATTTGAACCAATTCAAAATGTCAAACTCCGTTCTCTTTAAATATATATACTCACATATCTACTCAAATCATCGACGGAATTTTATGAAGGAAAAATTAATCCACCATACTTGACTACACATAATGGACTATATACATCAATATGTATAATATCCACTAAATTAGTCTTCCATTCTACTTTGGCCTATGATCGGAATTTTAGTCATCTTTTGGAAGAGGTCTCACAAGCGTCAATTTATTCAAAACAAAATGACTCCGGAAGTCCATCAATATGGAGTTCCTTCATGTTTTCCTTTCTGATATGAACTAAAATGGTGGTGTCACAATTTAAGTGAAACTCTTTTACGTCTTGCAAAGTTTAGCATTTAGTCTTATAGATGTTTACTTTACCAACATGATTCATATTACCATATCCATCAATTATGGAATATGGTCATAGTTTGAACAATCTCATTTGTTCTCGCAAAAGACCAGAAAAAATAACAACTTATTAAGTTCTTAAAATAAATCTTGAATGTTTGGCTCGATACGACAATGAACACAATAACACTTTATTTATGTTCTTGTCATAATCGATTCCACATCTATTACTAGTTCCTTTTAGGCCCTTGTATTTCTTGCATTGCGTTGCTTTGTATGAAAAATCATACCAACCAATATGGTATCAAAATACCCAAAAAAAAAATTTACTTTGTTAACTAGTAATACATCTATAACTTGTATATCAAGCATATACTCCTGAGCTAGACTTTTCCAGTTATCTTCTTTTCTGCCATATATCCTTTTGTAATTCTATTTTAAATATTCCCTTTCCTTTACATAAGAATCATTCAACATCAAACAATGCTAGTCTTACTAGCTCATTTTCTTTGGCGTGTTAGTCATATACTATCACCCATTGAGTTATACTTTGAGTTTGATTGTTCTACTAATATCACCATGTTAATAGTATTATTCTAGATTCCACTCTTAGCAATCTCCAAATAAGGTAAACGACTTTACCCATACTTTTAATCCATCCCATCATAACAATTTTATGATTAAGCTACTATAGCTCGAAGGAATGGATATAGAGGTTAATTTTTAGCGTCCAACTTCTTGGAATATTCAAACGCCTAGCGTCTTCAATCATTGCATATATTCAAATAATATATAAGCATACATTGTCACGCTAAATTATACTCAGTCATGTTGCCACAAATAAGTTTCTAGATATCAATATATCTTTCACTTGATTGTTTCTGAAAACAACTCTTTTTAGTTCCTAAATCACCTTGATCAACAAAACATTCTTTTGAAGATAAAGTAATACAGAAGCAACCATGACTCTGGATTCTAAGTAGGAATAATTTGCTCTCTAGATCAATCAATCATTAATCATATGGAGCTAGGTAGGAAATATGAAAATCTACAATAGGACTCAATTTTAAATTTCACTAATACGGTACCAATCTTAAATGATTTTTATCAGATCATAACAGTTATATCTCAATTAACAATCTAACTGTAAGATAGTTATGTGGATGCCAATGAATACTACAATTTGTGCAAATTCACTTTGATTGGTTGTTCATGATAAATAAGTTCGACTTAATTCAAAATTATACCATGAACTCCAACTCAAAAACAACATCCATCTTAGTCGTCTTTAGTGATTACACGAACCAAATTCACTACACCAAAACCGATCATCACGTGAGATGATGTAGCTTCAAAGGCGAACATCGACATGTTCATCATATCATCCATATGACTCATGCTTTACCTTTCGGTTACGTGTTCCAAGGCCATGTCTGTACATGCTAGGCTCGCCAAGTAGAACCGTAGTATTGCGTGTGTTTTGAGGCCATATATGTACATGCTAGGCTTGAAAACATCCGTTGTATGCGAACGTTGAGTCTATCACACCCGATCATCAAGTGGTGTCTCGAAACAACGAACTTTCTTAACGGTGCAAACTTAAGGAAGAACACATTATTATCTTGATATTAAGTGAGAGGGATCATCTTATAATGCTACCGTTGCTATCTAAGCAAAATAAGATGCATAAAAAGGATTAACATCACAGACATCACATGTAAGGATAACGTGATATGATATGGTCCTTCTTGCACTTGATCTCCATCATGTGCATCATGGTATGATCTCCATCATTCCGCCGGCGTGGTACCAAGTTCCATGGCACCCCAATCTTGATTGTCCATCAATAATAAGACAACCATATGGATACCTTCCGGTATATCAATAATTTACAAAAGAGATCATCTCATAATCAAATTTGTAACATTGACCATATCACACCACATGCCCAACAAAAACTAGTTAGACGCCTCTAATTTATTTTTGCATATTTTACGTGGCTTAGGGCTTTCGAGGATAGAACCGTTCATACCTATGAAAATCAACCACAATGTTGATAAACATATTTTTACCAACCCTTCGTAGATTAGATCTTAACTATAGTTGGAGAAACGGACACCCCCTCAGCCACAAGTGAGACAATTCTTGCATACATAGTACACGTAAACTTAGTCTAGGGCAGCTTCATCCAACTATGCCACTAAGATCATAAAATACTCAAGGAGACAATAACATGATCATCAACTCCCACATACACCTATGTGTTCTACCCGTACAAAACATCTACGCATATATCCGGCTCTGATACCACTGAAGGGGTCGTTGCATAGAAAACAAAAAATTTCCTACGCGAGAGACGCCCGAAAGGCCAAGATCTAATCTAGGAGATGAAAGCAACGGGAATAGAGAGAGTCTTAAGAAGAACATACCCTCAAAGACACAAAGCGTTACAAGATCAAATCTCGTTGTTGGCGTAGTCGTACTCACACCGATCCTGATAGCGAGAAGATGTGCACCGCAATCCGGCGGTGCCTCCGTGATCGGTCACTCGTACGGTTGATGACGACCTCCGTTCCCTCGATCCAGCGGGGAGGCAGAAATAGAGGATCCCTTGGAACTCCAGTAGCACGGCGACGTGGTGGTGGTGAAGAATCCCACTGTCAGGGCTTCGCCAAGCCGGAGACCATGGAATTGAGCAGCGGGTGAAGTGGAAGGGAGGTGGGACAAGTGTGTGGAGAAGAGGAGCTCTGACCCTCCTTTTATAGGGGAGGGGGAGGCAGCCCAAGAAAGGGTGCGGCCAGCCATGGTGGTGCCCCCACCTCTTCCCTCTTCATGTGAGTGGAAGCTCCACTCACACCCACTCATGCTCCCATTATTCCCTACTTGGAAAATCCAAAGGTTTTCCTTTAATAAATAAATAAAACATTTTTATTTCTTTATATATATTTGTTAATTCCATTAACAAACATTTGCATATAGCACCTCGAATAATTTGTTAATTCTATTAGCAACCATTCAACGAAAAACCCCTTGAACTATTTCAATTTTCCCCGAAACAATTTCGGTGCTGCCCAAAATATTCTTCGGTATTCCGTATCCTCTCAAACCCGTCATCGAACGTTAAGTGTGTCAACCTACGGTTCACGAATAAGATAGACATGATCGATACTCCTCTGCGATCAATAATCAACATCGGGATCTGGAGATCCGTGGTGACTCCTATATATTCAACGATGACTCTCGTGATCGTGTGAACCATCAACGTCATGAACTATTCCCTTTGTCTCGCGATATTTTACTTGTCCGAGATTCGATCATTGGTATCAACCATACCTTGTTCAATCTCGTTACTGACAAGTACTCTTTACTCGTTCCCATGATATAACATCCTTGTGATCATATCACGTGCTTGCAAGCGGTGTCGATGTGATATCACCGAGAGGGCCCAGAGTATATCTCTCCGTCATTTTGGATGGACAAATTCCACTCTTGATCCATGATCCTAAGCTAATAATTTGTAAATACCTAACGGAACCTTAATAGTCACCCTGTTACGATCTGACGTTTGATGACATCAAAGCACCCTTCCGGTACCAGTGATTGGCATGATCCCATGGTCTAAGGAATAAGTTACTTCGTATGCAAGATATAACAATATAAACTAAATGAATTGATCGTATTGTTATCTTGATATTGGGTCTATGTTCATCACATCATTCTTCTAATGACATGACCCCGTTATTAACAACATCCAATGTTCATGATAAGGAAACCTTGATCATCTAGTAACCAACGAGCTAGTTAAAAGAGAGTCTTTACTAGGAACCATTCTTTTTTTATTAAACACACATGTATCAACGTTTCCGATTAATACAATTCTAGCATGAGAAATAAAAATTTATCATAAACAAGGAATAAGATAATAACCATTTTATTATTGTCTCTCGGGCATATTCCCTTCAATTACCCGGCTCATTTTTTGGAGACTTGCCAAGTTCTCGGTAAACTCCTTTACATAGTCAGCAAAGAGAATTCCGACATGGCAAGGGCCGTCTTGGATGACCTGCCGAGGCGAGAACACGAAATTATTCCTAACAATAAGTCCGCCTTGCGGCCAAGGACAGATTAAGGGAGCTGGAGCAAAGTACTTTGTCGCCCACGGATGAATGTATCCATGTTCGTCAAAGTGATATTCTTGTTTTACCTTGAATTCCGGGTCAAAGGTGGGAATGGGCTCCTCCTTCGGGACATTCCAAGGAACTCCAACTTCCGGCTCCACTCTTTCCGCCCTTTCCCTCGTGTCCGTCTCCGGCGCAATAGGCTGGTTAGACTGCAAGGGGTATTCTTCTTCCCAAGCAGCCAAGTTCTCCTCCTCCGCCGCAATCGGAATATCAGGTGCAGTAGTAGGAGAGGGTTGTGCTCCTCTCCTAGCAACGGACTTTTGTTTCTTCCGGCTTTTTGGCTTCGAAGTGGTAGGAGCCAGGCTAGAAAGAAAAAAATCCGAGAAGTAAGAATTTCGAGAAAGAAAATTCATGCAATAAAAAGCATAGAAAAGGAAAAAAAAACCGGGATTTCTTTACCTGGATGTTGCGACGGCAATGCCATCAAGATCAATTACTTCTGGAGTGGCGGAGGGCTTCTTGCGCTTCCGTCCGCCTGCAAAGTTGGCACGCATAGCGTCCAAATCGGCATAAGTGGCAAGCTCCGCCTCAATAAGATCGAGAAGCTGCAAAAATAAGCAAAGTCCGGGTAAGGTCAACATCCGAGAAAGAGGAAAACCAAGAAAAATGCTCAAAGAGAGAATATTACCTTTGGAGCTCGATTGCCAGCATGATACATTTGTCGACTTTCTTCATACTGGTCCCGAGTGGACACCAGTTGATTTAGCCGCTTCTTGAGGTCTCTTTTCGACAAAGCCTTGTTTGTCGCCCTCAAGGTGTCCGCCGTGCCCGAGTATTCGCACAGTAGACGTTTGCCGTGATGGGCCAAAGGCTGAATTCGTTGTTCAAAAAGGGCATGAAACCCGACAATGTAGAGAATAGAGTTAGGAGGAAGATTGTACGGCTAGATTTGGTAGTGGTTGGGAATTTGGAGAAAGAAGGCGGGTGGCGGAAAACCCATACCTCTGTTTATGTGCGAGGCAAGGAGAACCCGTTCGCCGGATTTCGGAGAAGGCTCCGAGTCCTTCTCGTCATACCGCCATTTGCCTTTCAGCACAAACCCCTCATCCTCCATCGACAGAAGAAGGGATGGAACCACATTTCAGTGGCTCCAATTCCCGGAGTTCTCCTCTGTTTCTTCTTCACCGCCGGCGGCGCCAGGGACGGCGCCCTCCTCGCCCCCGGCAGCAGTGTTTCCCTCTGTGGGCTCCGTGACGAGAGGTGGAGGAGGAGGAGCTAACGACGATGGAACGTCCTCGGCCGTGGGAGGCTGATCCCCGCGAGCTGCGTCGTCGCCGTTTCCCTCCGGCGTGCTCGCGGTAGCACGGACAGGGTAGTCCAATTACGGGTCGAGGTCATTGATGATTGACTCGATGTCCAGGGCGGCGTTGGTCCCGTCCGCGGCGCGGGGAGATTTTCCGTCAACCATTTTCGGGCGGCGCGGCCGTGAGCTGGATCCTCCGATGGATTTTTTGGGGAAGGTGAAAGAACTCACTCTCTGCTCACTTGCTCGAGCTTTGGATCTGGTTCTAGCTATGGCGCTGGGGGCTTCGAGGAAGAAGAGGGAGCGGACGAAGAACCGGAGGCCCCGAGGCGACTATTTATAGTCGAAAGCAAGCTGAGATTCGTTACAACGGCTATTTTAGCCGTTAGATCATCAACGCGTGTCACGCCCGTGAATTCTGGGAAACGAGGGGACGGGGTGATAATGGTTATCTCCTCGTTTCCCGCGAGAATCTGTCAGAAGATACGTTTCAGGGTTTTGACAAAACCCAAACGTCCGTGATGTCAGCACGATTTCATCGCTGACATCATGAAGTTCCTTCTCCGCGAAGGCTCGTGGAAGAAAAAGCCGGATTTGGTGAAATCCGAGTTCTGTGTTATGAAGTTTTTGGGAAAATAAAGAATCGAAACAAAGCGCCAACATTTCTCGGAAAAGAATGCAAATCGACGAAAGGTGGAAGAATGAAGTCTCAATCCTTCTTGGGGGCTACTGTCGGATATATACCGATTAGGGTTTATCTGGCATTGTCCTAAAGAGCCGGATTACCAGCGTGGCCTATTGGTAATGGATCACAGCCCATTAGGCGGCCCAGTAAGCTGACGCGCAGAAGCCGGATTCTAGAAGAACTCGGACCACGGCCCAAAGTGGTGTGGCTTGGAGTAGAAGACGGATTCCTTACTTTCCAAGTTAGATACTTTCCGTAGTCTTCTAGGTTTCCTTTCTATAAGCCCTAACCCGGCTATCTATATAAAGCCGGACGAGAGAGAAGACAGAGGGACAATTAGCTAGAAGCCAACTCGCCGAGAAGTTGATCCTTTTTGGAGTTAGCGAAAACTTACTCACATTATACTTTGTATACTTCAGGCTTCAACCCTGATTTAGTGAGATTGCAGGAGTAGGAACACCGCCTAGTTGCGACGTACCGAATCTGGGTAAATTTGGTATTCCTGGTTGTCGTACTACCACGTTCCCCCACGTCTCTACCAGTAGTCTCATGGCACCCCCGTCTATGAACTCTACTACGATGTCTCGACAATCTCTCTCTCATGTGTTGAGAATTCCAGCTTCTTATACAACTGTGGCGTCTAGTCCTAGACGACGAAACACTGCAGAACTGGTATCACCGTATGTGTGCGCGCTCTAAGAGGGGTAACACGTGAGACTCTCACTCTCCTAGATCAAGGTGTTGGATACGGGGAGTCGACAACATCCTTTCCCACAGTTTTGTGCGTGAGAATTTTCAACAGACTTCATCGACATCTTCACCGACATCTCTTGTGCTTCTACAGTGTGGGTTACCCAATCTCGAGAACTAGATCTGGGGATTATTATTCACTTATATCTTCGTAAATAGATCATGGTGCTTGCGTAGCTTGCATGACGAAATTTTTAATTCTCGTACACTTAACTCAGTATGACAGCCGTGTAGGAAGGGGCGCTAGAGGAAGATGAGGAGGTCCTGGAAGGCTCCGCGGCCGTGCTGGACGCCACGACGCTGGTGACTGCTAGGGAGTGGCCCTCCCCGAGTTCTTCCTCCTCCTCCACCAGCTATTGGGCGACGTGTTGAGCATGCCGGAGGGAATATCGAAGCTGCTCGCAGGCTACGAGCCCCCTTCTTTTTGCTCCAAATGGAGGACTGTCCGAATGTTGTCGAGGCAGTCATGGTCAATAACCGCAGACATGTTCCTGGGGAACGGGTGGGGGAAGCTCACCCGCCTGCAGCAGCTGCAACATGACTGGCTGCTCAACCTTCTGTTGTGCTGCGTGCTGTCGACAATGTCCACGACGATGTTGAACCTCTGGACCAATCTCAGGCCGCCGTGCTTGCGCATGTCCGAGGGCCCCGGGTGCGGCCACCTGTCGAGGCTGAACTTGGGCATGAAGTCGAACACGAGCGCCCTGAACTCGTCGCCGGCTGCATCGACGCTGGAGCAGCAGGTGAGGATGCTGATCAGGTTCCGGTGCCGCGCGCTCCGCAGCGGCTCGCACTCCGACAGAAAAGTTTTGGACGCGCCCACTTGCCGGAGGTCGAACACCTTCACCGCCACGGTCACGTCCTCGTGTGCCGTCGGGTTCTTTTTCGTCTTCAGGGAGAGCGTGCCCCGGTATACGCACCCGTATTTCCCGGCGCCGACGAGGTTGTCCTCCGCAAAGCCGTCGGTGGCTTTGGACAACTCGGCATCGGTGACCCTCGGAAAGAAGTTGCCGTTGAGCACACTGCGGCTGCGCGCCGACGTTGTTGCTGTTATGGACTTTCTCTTGCGCCGCCGCAAGAGGACGGTGAGCAGTATGGCCAAGCACAGAGCGGCAGCGATGATGGGCAGAGCGATCTTGACGATCAGGTAGCCTCCTTGGGTGGAATCAGAGTCCCCGAATGGTCGGCATGACGGCAGACGAAGCTGTGGGACGCCGCCGCAGAGCGCGCTGTTGCCGAACATCTTGAACCCGGTTGCGTTCGCAAACACGCCGCGCAGCGGTACCTTGCCATCAAGGTTGTTGTCGGACACGTCGAGCTCGATCAGCGAGGTCATGTTCTCCAATCCCACCGGTACGCCGCCAGACAGGTCGTTCTGCGAGAGGTCCAGCTCCTGCAGCCCCGGCATTTGGCCGAGCTCTGCCGGGATGGCGCCGGATAACCTGTTGCTCGACAGGTTCAGACTTCTGAGCCCCTTCAACCTGCTCAACGACGGCGGGATGCTTCCGGTGAATCGATCCGTTCAAAGAGTTGTTGCTCAGGTCCAGGCTAAGGAGCGCGGTGAGGTTGCCCATGGCGGACGGCACCGGCCCGGTGAGCTCGTTCCCCCGCAACAGTAACCCTTGGAGGTCCTTTAGCTTCCCGATTCCGTCCGGGATACCGCCGGTGAGGAAGGTATACCCAAGGTCCAGCATCTGCAAGCCGACGAGGTTGCCGATGCCCGGCGGTATCGATGCTATTGCCCTCGAGGCTCAGCGTCTGCAGCTTCGTCGAGAGGCGAGCGATGGAAGGCGGCATGGCACCGGAGAGACTGTTGCCGTCAAGGACTATCTCGTACAGGTCGGTGCAGTTCGTCAGGTTGTCTAGGAACTCCCAGCCGCCGGCGTCGGTCGCCGTGAGCTTGTTGTTGGACAGCTGCAGCGAGTTCAGGCAGAGCCTACCGATCTCGGTCGGCACCTGTCCGGTGAAGCTGTTATTGGCAAGGCTGAGTACCTTCAGCTGGGTAGCGTTGGCGAGCGACGCCGGGATGGCTCCGGTGAGGTTATTGCCACCGAGGTAGAGGTACATGAGGTTCGGCGAGTGCACGCCGGCATCGCGCGGGAGCTCACCGCCAAGCGCGTTGTTGACGAGCGCGGGACTCTGCAATGATGACATGTTGAAGAATCCCTGCGGGATCTCGCCGGTGAGACGGTTCCCGTAGACGCTGAAGAGCTAGAGTTGTGGGAGGCGCGTGAGGGCGTCGGGGATGACACCTTCGAGGAAGTTCTGGTAGAGGTTGAGCTGCTGGAGCGTGGTGAGGTTGGCGAGCTCCGGCGGGATGGTGCCGGTGAGCGCATTCTGGTTGAGCGTCAGATAGACTAGCGCCGGCATCTCGCCGAGCCAGGCAGGCACGCCGCCGGTGAGGCGGTTGCCATTGAGGTAAGCCACGGTGAGGTTCTCGAGGCCGCGGAAGTCGGGGATCTCGCCGGTGAAGGCGTTGTCGCAGAGGCTGAGGAACTGGAGGCTCCTCAGCTGGCCTAGGGTGCCTGGGACGGCGCCGGACAAGGCGTTGTCGGTGAGGTTTAGGAATTCGAGGTACGCCACGACGCTGGTGACTGCTAGGGAGTCGCCCTCCCCGAGTTCTTCCTCCTCCTCCACCAGCTATTGGGCCACGTGTTGAGCATGCCGGAGGGAATCTCGAAGCTGCTCGCAGGCTACGAGCCCCCTCCTTTTTGCTCCAAATGGAGGACTGTCCGAATGTTGTCGAGGCCGTCATGGTCAATAACCGCAGACATGTTCCTGGGGAACGGGTGGGGGCAGCTCACCCGCATGCAGCAGCTGCAATATGACTGGCTGCTCACCTTCTGTTACGCTGCGTGCTGTCGACAAAGATGTATTACATCACCATGCTCCGGCTGCCATGCTGCCAGAAAGTAGCGATGACGAGCACAAAAGCAGCAATAGTGAGGGCAGCAACGACGAGGAGTAAGAGTATCTAGGGCTTAGATGCAACGCCTAATATGTTTTTCATCCTAAATTTGTAATATATACTCGCTCCGTTCCAAATTAATTGTCACAAAGTTGGACAAAAGTGGATGTATCTAGACATATTTTAGTGTTAGATATATCCACTTTTGTCCAATTTTAAGATAATTAATTTGGGATGGAGGGAGTACAAAATTTGAATGAAATTGTAAAAAGATGTCTAATTTTTATGTGATCAAATTTTCAGGTTTGTTTGGGGTGCGTCGCTTTGGGCACGACCCATTTACAACGGTTATATGTCGGGAGGCTCAAAGAGTGCACAATTAGGATGCTGAAATAAATTAAATGTTCAAAAATAAATAAGTGGCTGGAAATAAATTAAATGGCTGGCCGTGGGATGCTCTAGCGTGTCTGGGTTCTCCAAAATTGTGCCTCGAATTCGAAATCGATCCCGCGCACATGGTCCAAGGGCGGGGTGCGGATAAGCACAGCGCTGTGAACGTTTTCGCAGAAAAAAAGAGAAAAAGAAGCTGCAAATTGCTACGCGCACACAGCACCCATCTCTTGTGCCTCCGCAATGGCCGACGCCCAGGCCATCCGCCGTTGGGTCGCCTCCGCCGTCGCGCTCACCCGCCTGCCAGCGGTGGGCTTCGAAGTGTACTACTTCCCTCAGGGCCACGCGGAGCACTGGTACCTCCCCCCTCCGGAGGCTGCCCAGCTCAGGGTCGCCTGCATCGTGGACTCCATCGAGCTCTTCCCCGCCGGCGAGGAGCCGTACGCCCGCGTCTCCCTCACCCCAGCCAACCACGGTAACCTTCCCGCCGCCGATCCGCGCCCCGAACCCGACATCTACTTGTACTACGGCAAGGTCCTGCTGCATGGCGACATACAAAGGGCCTTCCTTGCCGTGTCCAAGAAGTGCGCCGAATCGCTGTTACCCACGTTCGAGAACGGGAGCAACATCCCCATGTCCGATGTGAGAGGCCATGTGTACAACTTCCAGCATTGGACAGAAGCGTGAACTGAGGGCTGCTTGGGGAAATTTGCCGGGAGGTTTCGTTCGGGACAAGGGGCTGAAGGTGGATGACAGTGTGCTGCTCATCCGTCGCAGCAGCGACCAGCGGTTCTTCATCGAAGCGCGCCATGGCCAGCAGCACCCCGGCATCCATGGGTTGGAGGAGGGCCAACATGAACTGGATGAATCTACTCGTTTGGCGAATCAAGGCTCCCAGTTCACCGTCACCTACTACCCAGGGAAAGGTTTCGGCTCGCCCTTCGTGCTGCCTCGAGGTGCCGTGGAGGAGGCGATGGGGAAGCAATGGGATGCAGGGATGCAGGTGCGCCTGCGGGCCAAGGATCTTGTGTTGCACGCAGAGGCCCCCGAGGGCGCCAGGCAGTTGGAGGAGATTACCGGGAGGATCAACACGGTGAACAACGACGAAGTGTGGCGCCATCTGGAGGTTTGGGACCTGCTTCTCTCTTCTCTATCGCTCATTCATCTACTCCTGTTCGTTTACAATCCTGTTTCAGACTGCTACTGTAGTTACAATTGTACAAGTTGCCTTTCATGGTTATATATATGTGGACCTTGATGTTTACAATTGTGTTTCATGGATAGGTGATCGTTGAGCCGTCTGGAACTGCGATCAAAATGAATGCGTGGGAGGTTGATGCTGCCGCAGCCGCCCAACCGCCTGCTGCCAAGAGGAGGAGAAGCCTCAGACTCATGGGCTTCGATATCATTGCCATCTGCCTATGATCTTGGGTGAGCCTTCTTGAGTCCTGAATGCCTAATTGTGTATGTTTTGGATGAAGCTGCAATTTGTTCAAAGACACAAACAATATATATACTAGATTGAGAAGTAGTGTTGTGATAGACAAACTAGATGGGTTTGAATACATTGACAAGTAGTTTTGTGATGGACAGAGATGAATCATCTCTGATACTACATTGAGAAATAGTTTTGTGCTGCACCCTGGGCAATATATATAATAATTGGAATATGCATGGGCGTGGTAATCATATCCCCTGTACACTACACGCTCTTTGTAAACGGTAGGAGTACTTGTCGTCTGAGCTTGCATGGAAGCTAGAACAAATTACTTTGCTACTATTACATAGAATGCATATGTTCTTATAACTTGTTTACTGATTGGTCTTTTCATGTGCTTCCTGCAGATGACATGCCCTCTGTTGTTCAGTCATTTCGTTCTAGTACTTCTTTTGGGTTGGATCAAGACAATGAGAGATTCTGGGGCATGGAGAAGTAGCTGTAATTAGGAGATCTCGACTGTTTTGGCTACTTGTCAGATGGGAGCCGGTGTTGCACCTTACTGCTGCAACTATTTTTTGGTCAATCCTCTCTTTATCTCGTGACACTATGATTCTTGTGTGAAAGGCTTAATATGCATGCTGATCTGGGATCAAAGGATTGCGACAAGACATGATGGAGATAGTCCTAATCTCTTTACTTCCTAGTTCTAGAACTACTAGTCTCAATTGTTTGACCTACTTTGATGCATCTACTGCTGCAACGATTTTTTATAACCATTTCGATTTCGTGCTGCCGTATGATTGGTATGTGATAGTCTTAATTTGCGTAATGCTCATGCTTTAGGCTGCTTACGGAGAAATACCTATAGAATAATAATGTCTATTATTAGTAGTTCACATGGTAGACTTGGTTAGTATACTAGTACTATTTCTGTCTAGTTAAAACCTTTTTGTCTGAACAGAACAGAGGAAGACGATTACTCCCTTTTATTTCTGGCCGAGGGAGGAATACTTCACTCTGGATTTTATTGAGTAGTAAAGCACAAAAATCATCGAACTTGTTTGTCAATTTCGGTTTCATAAACCGAATTCCGGGAAGTGGGATTTTTGGGTCATGGAATAAACTTTGGAACTCCATCAACGATCATCGGTTATGATACATGCACGTATTTGCACACGTGCAAGTTCAACAATTTGTTAACCTATTTTCTATCCCACATAACAGATACTCCTTCATTTAAAAAAAAATCATAGAATTTTGAAGAAAAAATCAAAATATTTTGGTGAATTCTAAATTTAGTGTTCAATAAATTTTAGCAAAAATTAAATCTAGAACGTGGAATCGAATCCTCGAATCACCGTGAGGAAAAAAAATGCGGTCTGTGTTGGTACATAGTTTTCCATGACTGAAATTGTCAAATATGTCGTTTTCCTAAACTTTTCTAAAATTTCAATGGATACGGCTTTTTTTGTTGTTCCCTATCATAAATCAACAATTTCACGAAAAAATAAAGTCACGCTTTCACCCCTACCGCTGGTGTTGTTGCAGTTCTGGTTCTCCAAATATTCATTTGCAATTCTGAAATGGCGCATGTATGTCTAAATTAGATACTTATGAAGATACACAATTCATCCATTAATTCATTGGTTAGTAGGGAAAACAAGTTCAGAAAACAGGAACATCTTGTTCCACTAGTCAGGATTGTCAGCAGAGGATGGATAATCCTATATGCGTATTTTTATGCTTTCAACACGGGAGGTTTGTGTGTAGCACAAGCACGAAGGCAAGCGTCTCTAATGAGGTGCATCTCGGCGGCGGCCTCCGTCATTCTTATCCTTTCATACGGCGCTCGCCGGCAGCAGCTGAGCCCAACCCTGATAGCGGAGACCATGCAGTCCCTCATCGTGACACGCACCTCGCTGTCCTCGGAAAACGAGGACACAGTCGACACGGTTGAGACTGAAACCGCAACGTTAGCCTCCACCATCGGCAGTAGAGCTGGGTCGAGGATATGCTCGATTCTCTCCGGGAACGCCGCCACGACGAACTCCACTAGTGTCTGCCCTTCCCCGAACCCGTCGTCGGTCGGCGCCTTGCCGACTAGGATCTCGAGGAGCGTGATCCCGAAGCTGTAGGCGTCGCCGGCGACGGACACGTTCCCCGTAGTACCATACTCTGCACATCACACCACAAGAGTTTCAGACAGGTGATCACGACATGGGATGGCGCAGAAGTAGCGTGAGAGAGACATACCCGGTGCAACGTAGCCGATCGTGCCCCTGATGCCGATGGTGCTCTCGGTGCTTCCGGCACCGGCGGCATCAAGGAGAAGCAGCTTGGCAAGGCCAAAGTCGCCGATGCGCGCGGTCATGTCGTCGTCGAGGAGCACGTTGCCCGGCTTCAGGTCGCAATGCACGATCGGTGGGTCGCAGCTGTTGTGGAGGTAGCTCAGCCCGTCGGCGATGTCCACGGCGATGTTCAGCCTCTGGACCAAGCTCAGGCCGCCGTGCTTGCGCATGTCCGAGGGCCCAGGGTGCAGCCACCTGTTGAGGCTGAAGTTGGGCATGAAGTCGAACACGAGCGCCCTGAACTCGTCGCCGGCCGCATCGACGCTGGAGCAGCAGGTGAGGATGCAGATCAGGTTCCGGTGCCGCGCGCTCCGCAGCATCTCGCACTCCGACAGAAAAGTCTTGGACGCGCCCACTTGCCGGAGGTCGAACACCTTCACCGCCACGGTCACGTCCTTGTGTGCCGTCGGGTTCTTTTTCGTCTTCAGGGGGAGCGTGCCCCGGTATACGGACCCGTACTTCCCGGCGCCGACGAGGTTGGCCTCCGCAAAGCCGTCGGTGGCTTTGGACAGCTCGGCATAGGTGACCCTCGGAAAGAAGTTGCCGTTGAGCACGCTGCGGCTGCGCGCCGGCGTTGTTGCTGTTATGGACTTTCTCTTGCGCCGCCGCAAGAGGACGGTGAGCAGTATGGCCAAGCACATAGCGGCAGCGATGATGGGCAGCGCGATCTTGAGGATCAGGTAGCCTCCTCGGGTGGAATCAGAGCCCCCGAATGGTTGGCATGACGGCAGACGAAGCTGTGGGACGCCGCCGCAGAGCGCGCCGTTGCCGGACATCTTGAACCCGGTTGCGTTCGCAAAGACGCCGCGCAGCGGTACCTGGCCGTCAAGGTTGTTGTCGGACATGTCGAGCTCGATCAGCGAGGTCATGTTCTCCAATCCCGCCGGTACGCCGCCAGACAGGTCGTTCTGCGAGAGGCCCAGCTCCTGCAGCCCCGGCATTTGGCCGAGCTCTGCCGGGATGGCGCCGGATAACCTGTTGCTCGACAGGTTCAGACTTCTGAGCCCCTTCAACCTGCTCAACGACGGCGGGATGCTTCCGGCGAAGAGATTGCTGTCAAGGTCGAGGAACTCCAGGCTCTGGCAGCTCCCGAGCTCCGCCGGCACGTCTCCAGTGAACCGGTTCCCGGAGAGCGCCATGCGCGCGAGGTTCACGAGCTGGCCTACCTCTCTCGGCAGACTGCCGTCCAGCTGGTTATGCGAAAGGTCCATCGCCGACGACAATGACGAGAGGCCGAGCAGTTCTTTGGGCACGTTTCCGGTGAGTCCATTGCCAGAGATGTCGAGCAGCGTCAGTTGCTTCAGGTTGCCGAGGCTGGGAGGAATCGATCCGTTCAACGAGTTGTTGCTCAGGTCCAGGCTAAGGAGCGCGGTGAGGTTGCCCATGGCGGACGGCACCGGCCCGGTGAGCTCGTTCCCCCGCAACAGTAACCCTTGGAGGTCCTTCAGCTTCCCGATTCCCTCCGGTATACCGCCGGTGAGGAGGTTATACCCAAGGTCCAGCATCTGCAAGCCGACGAGGTTGCCAATGCCCGGCCGTATCACGCCGGAGATGCGATTGCCTGCGAGGCTCAGCGCCTGGAGTTTTGGCGAGAGGCGAGCGATGGAAGTCGGCATCGCGCCCGAGAGATTGTTCCCATCGAGTTGGATTTCGACCAGGGCCTTGCAGTTCGTCAGATTGCTCAGGAACTCCCAGCCGCCGGCGTCGGTCGCCGTGAGCTTGTTGTTTGACAGCTGCAGCGACTGCAGGCAGAGCCTGCCGATCTCGATAGGCACCTGGCCGGTGAAGCTATTGTTGGCGAGGCTGAGGACCTGCAGCTGGGCGGCGTTAGCAAGCGACGCCGGGATGGTTCCGGTGAGGTTATTGCCACCGAGGTAGAGGTACATGAGGTTCGGCGAGTGCGCGCCTGCGTCGCGCGGGAGCTCGCCGTGGAACGCGTTGTTGACGAGTGCGAGACTCTGCAACGATGACATGTTGAAGAATCCCCGCGGGATCTCGCCGGTGAGACGGTTCCCGTAGACGCTGAAGAGCTGGAGCTCTGGGAGGCGCGTGAGGGCGTCGGGGATGACACCTTCGAGGAAGTTCTGGTCGAGGTTGAGCTGCTGGAGCGTGGTGAGGTTGGCGAGCTCCGGCGGGATGGTGCCGGTAAGCGCATTCTGGTTGAGCGTCAGATAGACTAGCACCGGCATCTCGCCGAGCCAGGCGGGCACGCCGCCGGTGAGGCGGTTGCCATTGAGGTAGGCCACGGTGAGGTTCTCGAGGCCGCGGAAGTCGGGGATCTCGCCGGTGAAGGCGTTGTCGCAGAGGCTGAGGAACTGGAGGCTCCTCAGCTGGTCGAGGGTGCCTGGGACGGCGCCGGACAAGGCGTTGTCGGTGAGGTTTAGGAATTCGAGGTACGCGAGGTCGGCGACGGCCGGGGAGAGCGTGCCGACGAGGCGGCGCGAGGAGACGTCCAGCACGGTGACATGCCCCGCGTCGCTGCAGTTCACCCCGGTCCACGTGCAGATGTTCGCGGAGCCCGTGACGTTCGTCCACGACCGGAGCGCGCCCGTCGGATCAGACGTTACGCCGGCCTTGAACGCTAGCAGCGCGTCCAGGTCCGTGTCCGCCGCCGCAGCTAGCCACACCAGGGAGAGCAACACTACTGTGGCAACAGCTGGCGTCGCCATGATCGTGCGTCACGTCTGTCCTGCCAACGGGCGCGTCGCCGATCAGGTTTTTATGGATGAATTCACGGACTAAATGGAGACCCAAGGAGTAGGTCCAATGGCCAGGTGTGCGGACAGTATATTGTCAAACGGGAGACGCTGACTGTAAAAAGACAGAAATTAATATATCTTGCTTGTTGCTTCCACACTGACACAAACCAAACTCAACGACGGCGTGTTATGTATAACTGTGCACGGTTAACTGAAAACCGAGAAACCGAACCGAAAAAACCAAAACCGAACCGAAATTATGGTTATTTTGGTTTCCGGTTAAGGTCACGGTTAGTAAAATAGCTAACCATATGCATGTGGTTAATACGGTTAATAACCGAAAACCGAATGGTTAACCATTAAAAAACCGAATGCCATTAACATGTACTTGTTTGCTACTTTTATTAACTTTATAGGTTACTTGTAGCATGTGATTTGCTACTTGTATATACTTTCATTAACTTTTATGGGTTATTTGGTTACATTGGACCATATGCGTATTTATTTTATAGTCTATTCCATTATTTTAAAATATATAGGCACCAAAAGAAATTGTCATTTTAAAATTCGCGTCAAGTTTGGTTAATTTGGTTATTACCGAAACCGAACCGAAATTAAATGGTTATTACCGAAACCGAACCGTATTCTCGTACAAAACCGTATTTACCAAAGTATTGAAACCGTACAAACTGAAAAACCGTATAAACCGAACCGAATTAACCATATTAACCGAATGCCCAGCTATAGTGTTATGGAAGCAAAGCAGGACTTGGTATATGCACATTATTTTTACAAATACATCCCTACACTTCATTATTGTAAAAAATAACCTCTATAAACGTAATTTTTTAAAATTGATCCTGTAATGAATGTGTGTCCTCTTTCTTTTGCTTCCTCTTCACCTCAGGAGAGGGGTAGCCAGGCCCAGGTTACACTGGCCTTGGCCTTGGGCGTAGCATTAAAATTCCATTGTTGATTGTAGCTAGTGCAGCTACAGTTTGCACTTTAGCATGAAGATGGCCTGGCCCTCTGCTCCATCCTAGCTACGCCAATTACCGCTTTCCGTCAGCCCCGGCATAGTACTTTTCTCCATTTTAGTTGGTGGGATGTTACTTCCCGGCTTTTCAGGTGTTTTTAGCAAAATTTGTAGAGATGGTATTTTTTGATAGATGGTGATGTGCAGCTATATTTGTAAAAAGAAAAAAAACCATGCACGAATATCATGAGTGATGTTGTTGTATGCTAAATACTCTATGCGTGTGTGCGTAAACTTTTTCGACAGATAATCGATGGGAGTAATTAGATATATAGAACTTTGGTTTGTTGAAGATACTCTTAATATTCAAGTAGTTTTGCTCGTCAATTAGTTGGACTGGGCATAGTTGCCACGTCACATTGTTCCCCGCGTACTTGATTGTGACGGATTGTTTGGACATGCATGATTCCCGGTTCAAACTCGTCGCTAGCATCTATTTTGTGGAAATTCTTGTTTGGCTCCGGAGACCAGGGAATGTTGCAATTATTTGTGTTAAAACAACTGCTTATGGTAATTAAGTGGAAGATAAACGGTATTGTCCCTATCACTCTTCCTATCACTCCTTTAAAATGCCTCTCTTTAGTGCACAGACACATCTCTGCGTCATACTCTCTCATTCCAAAATAGATGACTTCTATTTATCCAAACATGCATGTACGTGTAAATGGAAGTCATCAATTTTAGAACAGATAGAGTAGTTTCCTTTGTCATCGTCAGATAGGAACAGAAGGTGTGGTTGGAAGCCTACATCCAAATTTCCACCCATTGAGAGTAGGCCATGGGCAGGGCCAGACCTCTACTTTGTTGGCTGGATTAGGAAACAACCTCTACTTTGTTGGGTAGTTTGCACTAATTCATTTCGGGCTCAACTGAAACAACTACACCTTGTTTCATAATCTGCATGAGGCCCGCCGTTGTTACTGGTGTTCAAATCGGATAAGCTTACTAGTGTTCGATCATACACACTAATCTAGAATAACAAGAACATAACAATGACCACAATGAAGACGATGATTATGTAGTTTGTGATCCTACTAACTTGGACCTGATTTCCACTTCGGCTACTACCTCATTTGTTACTACCTCATCGGCCACTACCTCATCTGCGTTCAGGAAGTTGGAGTAGTTCATCCGTGTCTCCTCCAAAGTATCAAACCCTTCGTATATGTTGTTCGAGAAACCTTGATCACTTGTTCCTGAAATCTCCACAACGAAGTGTACACTCAGGATGCCTTCCTCGGTACATGACATACCAGTTCATCTGCAAGAACACAAATATCACAATTAACAAAAAATCATCATTATAAGACACATCAATCAACATCCTCACAAGCATCACAGATCACACAACAGATCATAAACCTAGAGGATCATGCATGATCATTACCAAAAGAGAATCACAAGTTCATCCTATCACTATGGTGTTAACCTACCCCCACATCAAAAGTGGATGTCATCTTACCACAAACACCACCATGAGCAGAAAGTTCACCATCATTTGAGGGGTTAGTATATACCATATCTTAAAAATATATAGGCCATACGAGAAGTTTTTAATCCCTAACTAACCTAAAATATATATCAACATCATCATTAGGTCATATTGTCATCATCATGTTGTTGCTCGCACCTCCACCAACACAATGCACCCTCAGTCTTTGCAGTACTTAGCTAGAAAGATTATGAGTGAAAGGGTCATGTGCTGCTCTGCCATGCCAACAAAGTTGACAACCTATGATTTTTGGTCGACGGGGTTGCCGAGAGCCGCCATTAGGGCCTCCTCAGTGAAGCCAACGGCCTCCATGACCGCCATGTACATGTCAGGGTGCATGTCGTTGCCTTGCTGTCCCTGACGGTCTGGACGGCCTCCTTCAAAACCTCTCTTATGCTTGTGAAGGCCCGGTCGTCACCTAGATCTCCGCTCTTCCTCTTCCCTTTATGATCATGTATGTGTACCTATTTGTCTAGAAGACCATCTAGGATGACGGTGTAAGACTCCTACCGCGTCTCAGTATCCTCCTGTAGTGGTGTGCCGTGGGGATCACCTGAGCCCATGAAAAATTTGTCGGTGGAAAGACCGGACGAGAAGATCGTTAACATCTACGGGTAGTTTATAATGGTCGTGTTGAGAAACTCCGCATCTGACGGGTGATACTAATATTTGAAGGGACAATTTGTTAGTAGGGACAATTTGTTACAAGAATCGAAGAAGGGAAGTGTGCTAACCATGATGTGCCCCTAATATTGTTCCTTCTCCGGGATGATCATGTGGCTCTCCTCACACTTATGTTCACCACTCAAGTCTTGGAGCTTGCTAACCTGGAGCCACCTCATCCTCCAGTTCGTCAGGTTGTTATACACCTAAGTTGAAGTGACTCGGACCCACAATGCACAAAGAGAGCCTTAGCACAATCAATGAAATCGACCTCTTTAAAACCCTTGTCAGTCCTCACTCTATTCTTGATCAGGGTGCACATATGTTCAAGAATGAAGGTGGACTCAAAGAGAAGCTATTTCATGGTTCGCTTCACCTGGGCCTCGCTCTTTGGATTTTTTATTGCATTGTTGCAACCATAGAGCTCACTACCTCATGCACACACGCTACCAATCGACATACAATCAACCATGGCACTCTGAGACAAGGGCTGTGAGGCGTCTAGATAGGAGAGTATCATAGAGTCACCACAGACGACTAGTGACTGGCTAAAGTCGTTGTTTAATGAAACCTACATCGAACATTGTCAAGACATCGTAGTAGAATTCATAGACGGGGGTGCCATGAGACTACGGGTAGAGACGTGGGGGGACGTGATTGTGTTAAGGACAAAGACACAGGGTTTTTACCCAGGTTCGATACGTCGCAATAAAGCGGCGTTCCTACTCCTGCAATCTCACTAATCGGAACTAAAGCCTGTGTATGCAAAGCACAATGTGAGGTTCTATTAGCTGCTCGTCAAGGATCAACCTCTCGGCGAGTTAGCCAATAGCTTCTTGTCTATCTATCATATCTCCCGTCCGGCTTTATATAATAGCCGGTTTAGGGCATACAGAGTAGGAAACCTAGAAGACTACGGTAACTATTAACTTGGAAAGTAAAGGAATCCACCTTCTACTCCAAGCCAGATTACGTGGGCCGTAATCCGGGTTCTTCTAGAATCCGGCTTCTGTGCGTCAGCTTACTGGGCCGCCCAATGAACCGTAGCCCACTACCATTTTGGTCACCAGGGTAATCCGGCACTTTAGAACACCATCTGATATACCCCTATTTGGTATATATCCGACAGTAGCCCCCAAGAAGGATCGAGACTCCGTTTTCGCCGTCTTTCGCCAAATGCATCTTTTCCGAGAAATATCGGCCTGCAGTCTTGATTCTTCTTTTTCTCCTTAAAGGATGTTGTAACGTAAAACTCGGAATCCAGAAAATCCGGCTTTTCTCGCACGATCCTTCGTGGAGAAGGAACTTGTCGTGGGATAATCACGGCAGACGTTACCAGGGGTAACTTATCTTGGGGTAAATCGACTCTGGTGTTTGGGAGAGGGTTTAGCTCGGATTGGACACAAGGATTATCCCGGTTCGACCTCTCCATTGGAGATAATAGCTTACTTCCAGCTGGGATCTTATTAGCTATTGATCTGGAGGCTTGGACTGCAATGTCGCCGAGACCCCAAATCTAGGTTTACAAATATCGCCGAGACCCCAAATCTAGGCTCGGGCTGACTCTCGCCGAGACCCCAAATCTAGGCTCGGGCTGACTCTCGCCGAGACCCCAAATCTAGGCTCGGGATGACTCTCGCCGAGACCCCAAATCTAGGCTCGGGCTGACTCTCGCCGAGACCCCAAATCTAGGCTCGGGCTGACTCTCGCCGAGACCCCAAATCTAGGGTTACAAATACCAGCTCTCGTATACCTTGAATCTAGGCTCGGGCTGACTCTCGCCGAGACCCCAAATCTAGGCTCGGGATGACTCTCGCCGGGACCCCAAATCTAGGCTCGGGCTGACTCTCGCCGAGACCCCAAATCTAGGCTCGGGCTGACTCTCGCCGAGACCCCAAATCTAGGGTTACAAATACCAGCTCTCGTATACCTTGAATCTAGGGTTTCTACTCGAAATCTCTTAGTCTCTATGACCTAGGAGCCTGCTTATATGGGCGGCTGGTCTCCTGGTCGTACAAGGTAAAAACTGGGTCATACCATATTAAGAGTCCTAATCTAGGTCTCCTTCGTGACCTCCAAGTCTTGAGTCTCCAACTTGTACAAGGTTTCCAGGTATTCCAGAATCTCCCTTCTATAGCATCTTCCAAAACTGAGTTACCCCCTGACTCCTCTGGCCGGGTCTCCTTCCTGACCAGACCTCGCCTCCTGGCCGGGTCTCCTTCCTGACCAGGCCTCGCCTCCTGGCCGGGTCTCACCTCTTGCTGGTCATACTTTCTTTGTCCTTAGGGGTACCAGGTTATCTATCCCCCAACAGTAGCCCCCAAGTTTAAGCTGGATTCGAGCTTGTCTTGTTCTCCTTCATAATCTTGATTTTAGGCATCATGTTTCAGGTGAAGCAGTGAGCTCGATCATCCAGGTTAAACTCCTGAAATAAGACAAATAACTATATAAAAGGATTAAACCCGGTTATACTTGTTAGACCAACTCATTTTGGCGGTCCTTTTTATCACCATATTTTTCTTCCTGGGTTCATACGCCTCCAGGTTTATCTCAATAACATCCCATAAATCATGTTTCTTCCTGGGTTCATATGCCTCCAGGTTACCGAGATAGTTCCTCTCAATATGTCGATGGTTTAGATGACCCTTTTGCAAACCTTTAACTGTAAGCCAGCTTTGGCATGGATTATCACTGTTGTACTCACTCTGTAAAACAGGGTCAGTTAAGTCCCCATGGGCATCATAACTGATTGAGATTACAGGAGAACAAACAGGCCATATAAGTGCGAGTCACATCGAGCTTAAGCAAGATAGGCAAGGATTATACTGGCGGTATAAAAGCAAGGTCTTAGGATTGCAGCTACAAACTATTCAAGTAAGAGCCCCCAAGACCCGGATCAATGTTTATAAAGTCGGCATACATGGTTTGCGAAGGACTCTTGGGCACGCATGCGGTAAAGTCGGCATACATGGTTTGCGAAGGACTCTTGGTCCAAGAGCGTTTCGCAATCCTATGCGAAGGACTCTTGGGCACGCTAACTGAAGTTGCGAAACGCTCTTGGACCAAGCTAATATGAGTTTTAGCGAAGCACTTTGGGCAACAGTAACTGAAGTTGTGAAGCACTCTTGGACTAAGCTTGTACTAATAGGATATTTCACAATATTGCGAAGCACTCTCGGGCCAAGCTAATATAATTTTTTGCGAAGCGCTCCTGGCCATGCTAACCGAAGTTGCGCAGCACTCTTGGGCTAATCTTAATATTTTGCTGTGAAGCACTCCTGGGCCTCGCATAGCAGACCCGGCCGATCGTGACGATAGATCCGGTTTCCAGCTGATCCGACTCTGGCCCCCAGCCAGAATCATCGACGATCTTCTCTCCTTCGGGATTGGTGATGATCTCGCCGATGACGAGGTCCTTCATGCTTTCCCGAGCTTCTCCCGTGATGTAAACACCTTTGGACACAGGCCCCACGATGGGCGCCAACTGTCGTGGGATAATCACGGCAGACGTTACCAGGGGTAACTTATCTTGGGGTAAATCGACTCTGGTGTTTGGGAGAGGTGTCGTGGGATAATCACGGCAGACGTTACCAGGGGTAACTTATCTTGGGGCAATTAGAATATGGTGTTTGGGAGAGGGTTTAGCTCAAGGGAAATCATGCTGATAATCGATCTGGTAGTTCTGGCAATCAAGTCGCCGAGTCTCCGATCTAGGTTTACAATCTCAACTCTCGTATTACAGGGGATACTCGAATAGCTAGTAAAACTCGTGTTAATCTAAGCCTAGGAGCCGGCTTATATAATACCCGACCCCCTGGCTTCCTATCCAAGGCATACTCGGAGTCCTACCCAGTCACCGCATACAAACCCTAAGTTTCCTTATCGAAACCCACAATCCGGGTTACGAGGCCTACACTCTTGGGCCTTCTAGAAACTCCTTTTCCTTAAGCCGGGTCTTGCGCAGCTTCCTTTGGGCCGAGTTACACCTGGACGTTAGCCTACCGGGTTATCATCCCTCCATCAGTAGTCCCCAGAATAGCCTGGGCTTCGTAGGATCCTCCTTGAAGCGCATGCTATTCCCTGCAAAAATAATAAACATACAAGTTCATAAAATACCGGGTTAGGATGCTTTGATAATAGCTAGGCCTAACTCCACAGGTGGTCCATATAGTAACCCGGCTTTATCCGAGTCCAACGTCGTTTTCCCGGGTCAACACTCCGAGGAAAACACAGAAGACACGGCTCACATTGTTCATTAGTTAATTCGAATATCGCGAAAACGATCTGCTATGATTTTTTCCGGAAATCTCGTAACGGGAGCATTTACTGCTTATCCCAAAAAATCCGGTCGGGTATCCTTTTCCCGAAATTTTGGCTCCCACTCCCTAGACCTAGGGCTCCCCACCCGCACCTATAAATAAGTTCTTTTTGGGGCAACCCTAGATCGAGCACTCCATTTCCCCATCTCCTTCACCCTCAATTTCCCTCGGCACTCTCTCGTTCGAGCTCAAGGTCGCGCCGCCACGGAGTCCACGGGCACGCAGCCGGAAGCGAGCCGCCGCCGTCTGCGCTCTACATCAGCTCGCGCCGCGCCGCCGTTGGCCACCGCCGTCGCGCCCCCGTACAACTCACCGGAAGATCCAAAGGGCCACCGCGGCTGCGCCATCTGCCGCCGCCGCGCTCTCCTCCCGATCCCACCGGTAAGTCATTTTCTTCCATGGATCTCACCTTCAATCTTACTTGAACTAGATTAGATTTAGATCCGCTCTTAGATCGTTTTCTTGCTCCGCATCAATTGGATAACCCATGCTTCATTCTTTCACAACCAACACTCAAGCTAGATCCAATTGTACACCTCACAATGCACCTTTATTACTTGTAGTCACAAATTTCCCTGTAGATTTTTCCGCCTAGATCCAATCTGTCAAGGTCTCTCATAATTGCTCTTTTGGTTGATCGGATAATCAGTCATTTCCGGGTCTTAGGTTACTTACACTCTGCACTTTTATCTCCTGTTTTTAGACTACGCACATGGCACCCAAAACCAGTATGAAGACGAAGGGGAAGCAGCCGGCGAAGGCAAAGCCGACTCAGTCTATATCCGCCAATTGGGCAAGGTCCACTGTGACCAAGGCAAAATTGGATGAGCTCGCACAGTCGGGCGTCCTCCCCGCCTGGGAGGATATCCACTGGCACGTCCCTGGAGAGGATACTCGGCCCACTCCGGGTCTCGATGAGGTAGTGATCTTCGTATAGCACGTGATCCGGGGTTTTCGCCCCCCGGGTCACCCTTTCTTTCGTGAAGTACTAGATCACTACAAACTCCGAGTGTTTGATATAGGTCCCAACTCTATGTTGAACATCACTCACTTCATCGTTTTGTGCAAATCATATTTATGGATTCCTCCGAATCTTGCACTATTTCTTGAACTGTTCCAATGCAAACCGTGCCGCGAAAGCGGTGACGGGGCCCTCCTGGCTCGCGGGGGGGGGGGGGGGGTTCCATTCAAAGGAGAAAAAACTCATTAATGCCAACTCTTAGCCTCAATTCTCGTCTTAAGCACTGGCAAAAGACGTACTTCTATTGCCAGGATACTTCCTTATTCGGTGAAAAACCACTGCCGGGTTTCTCTGAAGATCTTCTCGATCTTTCCGACAATCTTAAGTCTTTCGCTTCTGAGTCGGATAGGCAGTCCATCCAACCCCTCCTTGCCAAGCTTGCTGTTCTGTCAGCCCAAGGCCTTCTTGGGCTCAACTTAGTTAAAACTTGGGTAAACTTCCGAATCCAACCAAATGCCGTCCGACCCAAGCTGATGTGCGAATATTCTGGGCATGTCACGGATTCACTCCGTTACTCACTGAGGAACTACCCGGCCGGTGACACGAACAAGATAATCAAGAGTTTCTTGACCGAGAAAATGGAAGTGATCTGGACTATAGCCGGCTTGGAGCCATTTACTCGCGATAACCCGGCTCCAGCGGTAAGATTCGGCCCTTACTCTTTATTCTTGTACCTTTATCTGACACAGTCACTAACCTTTACCATTGTGCCTTTATCTCAGGAAGATAGCGCTTTCTGGAAGATCGAGACCCCTCCCCCTTCCGAAAACTCGGAAGAGGACGAAGAGCCGGCTGATTCGGACGAAGGTATCACCCGGTTTTCACCCATTTCTATTCCTGCTAACTTATTTTTTCCAACTTGTTTTCCTTTTTCTGATAATACACTATGCTCTCCAGGGTTGGAGGACAAGGATGATAAGGAGGATAAGGAGGAGACCCAGTCCGATGAAAGTGAAGCTGAGACGGACCTAGGAGCTGAGGCAAAGAGGAAGACCCGGACAGTTGTTTTCAAGGTTCCTTACTCCTCCATCGCCTCCAAACCGTATTCATATGCTAACCTGTGCAAGCTTAACCAACAATTGTCCGGTTCATCATGCTTTAAGGAACCCGCTCCAGTCAAGCGCAGGGTAACCCGGAACTCCCCGGGTGAGGACCCTCTCAACCCGGGTATCCCTTCGTCCCCAGCCCTCCGTGCCGGTATTCCCCAAACTCGTCCTTCCAATTCTCCTCAAAAACACCCTTCTCCCAATCATCCACTAGCTGGACAATTCCGGGTCTCACTTTCAGACCCTTTGTCATCTTCCTCCGGATCTAGCAACTATCTTCCACCAGACTTCGTGGTGAACACCGGGTAAGCTGCACTTCTTACTATTTGATATACTGATTCTTTCTATAACCGTCACTCATCATGTACTAACCGCATCTTTTACTTTCCTTAGATCCAAGGTCACAAACAGTGACCCGGACGATATGGATCTGGATAACCCGGAGCTGGATGACCCGGTAGATACTGCGAGGGCCGCGGCTGGCGGCGTTGAAGAAGAAGATAGAGAGAAAGACTTGCTGAAAGACCGGCTGAGCAGGAGGCCGAGTATCCTATTCCATCACACGGATCCGGAGGTGACGACGTCGAGGTCCTGGACGCGAGGAGGGGCGAACCCACTCCTAACACCCAGGCAGCCCGGGTATCCCCTCCCAAATAGGAAAGGACCCCTCCTCCAAGCAACCAGGCCCCCAGTTCTTCCGGGGTAAAACTTGATGATCAGAGCTTTGAGGAAATGCTAGGCGCTCTGTTTACTCTGAAAACTGATGAAAAGGGCATTCTAGAAGCCATGGTAGCCAAGCACCGGGTAAATTACTAACACTGCTTGTATATTCGCCTAGTCCCCAAGTTCCGAGTGAACTTATGCATAATTTACTCGGAACTTCTTATACCATTTCCGACTAATATTTTCTTTTGTCCGACTAACATTTCCTTTTCTTTCCACGCAGGCATACATGGCCCAGTCGGAGGAGGTGTTGGCTAAAACCAACAAACTCCACGAGGTGGAGACCAAGCTGCGAATCGCTTGAAGCTGATGCCGAGAAACTGGAGAAAAATGTGAGGAAGTATAGAAAGAGAGCCCACACTCCAGAGAGCGAGCTGACGAGGCTTTCCACCCAAATTGCCAATACTTATCGCACCTTGATTGGTAACAATTTTCAACTGAATAACCATAACCCGGATTTCTCATTATGCTAGACACTCGGAATTTCTGGCTTTAACCTTTCTGTTACTCTACAGGGCCGGATGATGAGATTCCGGATGAAGATGATATCAAAAAGTTGAAAACCTTAAAGGCCGCAATCCGGCAACTCTGTGCTGGCACCAAATGGGTTTTGCAAGCTGTGAAGTGGCCGGGTACCGGGCACGGTGGTTTGGACACCTTGCTTGATGCATGCTCCACCATCCCAGAGTGGGTCGATCACTGGAAACGCTCGTCTTGCCGGGTTGGAGTGACCCGGGGGCTTGCTCTGGCCAAGGCTTACTTTCCCAAGCTGGAGCCGGCAAAGCTCGTTGGCGGGTTTCCAGAATTCAACAACGACGGCTCCAAGTTTTCAGCCAAGAACTATAAAGCCATTCACACGGAGGTGCGTCACTCGGCGAGTCTGATCGCCGACAGTCTGGATTTGAGCCGGATGGTTCCACCATACGATGCCGAAGACAAGCCGATTAAGTCAGATCCGCCTAAGCCTTATGACATGCTGGCACGGTGGAAGGCGGAGGCTGCTCAGATGAGGGAAGAAGCCGCGAAGAAGAAGGCTGAGGCCGATACTGCGCCTGCTACCTCTACTCCGGTTGTCCCTCCTCCAGCGTGCGTCGGTACTGCTGCTGACCCGGACGCTGGGGCCGCGAAGACCGTCGATGAGAAAGTCCAAGACCAAGACCCGGCTGCCAAGGACAACATTAAAGACTCGACCCAGGAGGCCGAGTGAAGTTTCATCTGCTACTGCCTCAAACATTTTATTCGGCCAATGGGCCTCTAAAACAATTATTATTTTGATACGCCTGTGCACTTTTCGGTACTACTTCGTCGGTTTGTAATACGTTAAAAACCTTAATAGCTTTCGTGGCCCTTCTGGCCTTTTGCATGAATTTGATATTTCCTATCTTTGAACTTTTCATTGTTGGTTTTCCGACTTTCCGCTATTTTTCCTTTTGTGAAACTCGGTTTCTGGGTCTCGAGGGTTTTGACAAGTGGATTTTTCTAAGTCCCCAAGACTCGGACTTTTGGGTTTTTAAGCTGAATAGCTAGACAATTTGTTACTTTTTTCAAATTCTCAAGTCCCCAAAGCCCGAATTTCCGAGTGTAGGGGTTGGAGTTTTTTTCGAAAGAACAAATTGTTTCTGCTAAGGCCCGAAACCTAGAGTTGCTCACATAGGTTTGAAATTATGCTTAACATATTTTGAGTTTCCGGCTATTAACCTTGTACTCTACATAACTTGTGGTTTAGATGACCCTTTTGACCTTCTTTTACTATAATCCGGCTTTCGCGTGGATGATCAATGCTGCTATAACTGTATAAAGACAGGGTCATGCAAGTCCCATTGGGCATCATGACTGATTGTAATTACACGCTAGCAAAGCATGCCACTTTTTTGCGAGTCACATCGAGCTTAAGCAAGAAGAGTAAAGAAAATTTTGGCTCTATTGTCCGGTTATAAGCTTGCAGCCGTACTTATTACAATTAACTAGCCCTTATAACTTAGTGGCATCATGGCCGAGTCTTTGAGTTTGCAACTGTGCTATTCAAGCAATCAGCCCCAAGACCTAGATATATGTGACTTACTAAAAGAACTAATACACTAAGAACAACAAGTAACACTTACCTGAAAGAAAATAAGAAAAAACAACGGGAATATAAAAACTTGACAAGGGACACACAAAAAGGAACAATATTATTGTTTAACCATCTCTTTATTGATATGAGAAAAGTTAGGTCAGCAAGCCGCCTCATTAAAAACCCTCCAGTCCCCTTAGGTACCCTGGATAGGAAAAGAGTGCGTCTGAAACCTGCTGCCTGTTACATCGTGCAATTCCACTTGTGAATCTAGCCTATTCTAGGTATAGTAGGGACGCAGCTGGGCCACGATCCATGGTCTTTCTCTTTCTTGCATAGATGAAGTGGTATGGGCGGTGTCATTGACAGTAGCCGACTCTTCTCTTGCATCTATCAAGTAATACGATCCATTGTGCAGATTCCGGCTTATAATGAATGGTCCTTCCCATGGTGGAGATAGCTTGTGTTTTCCTTCCTTTGACTGTACCAGGCGCAGAACCAGATCTCCTTCCTGGAAGACCCGGGTTTTTACTCGCCGGCTATGGTATCTCCGCAAATCTTGCTGGTATATGGCTGATCTCTCCAGGGCTTGTTCTCTCTGCTCTTCTAGCATATCCACGGCGTCCTGCCGGGTCTTATCGTTCTCCACCTTGACGTAAGCCGACACTCGAGGCGAATCATGAATAATATCACTTGGCAATACTGCTTCTGCACCATAAACCATGAAAAACGGGGTCATCTGGGTAGATCTGTTAGGTGTGGTGTTAATTCCCCAAACCACTGATGGTAACTCCTCAACCCATGCGCCAGCAGCTCTGATGCACGGGACTCGCAGCCGTGGTTTTAATCCACGAAGTAACTCCTGATTTGCCCTCTCCACTTGTCCATTAGCCTGTGGATGGGCCACTGAAGCTATGTCCAGGCGGATGCCATTGTTTCCGCAGAATTTTTCCATCTCGCCTAAGGACATATTGGTTCCATTGTCCGTTATTATGCTGTGAGGATACCCAAACCGATAGCTAATCCTTTTCAGGAACTTGACTGCCGTGACTGCTTCACAATTAGTAACCGGCATAACTTCGACCCACTTGGTAAACTTGTCAATAGCCACCAAAAGATGTGTCTTTTGGCAAGGTGACATGTGAAAGGGGCCAACCATGTCCATACCTCAGACGGCAAACGGCCAGGTTAGCGGGATGGTCTGCAATTCCATAGCCGGCACATGGGTTTGGCGAGCGTACCTTTGACATCCATCGCACCTTTCCACCAAGCGTTTCGCATCTGCTAGGGCCGTGAGCCAGAAGAAACCATGTCGATAAGCTTTGGCCACAAGGGATCTTGTGGATGCATGATGCCCACAATCACCTTCGTGGATCTCCTTAAAAATCTGCCGGCCTTCTTCTGGTGCTACACAGCGTAAAAAGACTCCTGCTACGCTTCTTTTATACAGCTCCCCATTGATAATAGAATAGCCCTTTGCTCGCCTCAGAATTTGCCTTGCTAATACTTCCTGTGTTGGTAACTCGCCCCGTGATAGGTAGGCCAGAAACGGCTATGTCCACTCGGGAACAACACGTATTGTGGCCACGAGCTCCAAATCCGGGTCTTGGTTAGCCACCTCTTCCTCAGACTTGGTTTTAACCGATGGCCGCCATAGCTCGTCCAGGAAAACATTGGGTGGAACCGGCTCTCTGTGCGAGCCGAGTCTTGAGAGCGCATATGCTGCCTCGTTCTTTCGTCTGTCAATACGCTCCACCTCATACCCGGAAAAACACCCGTCAACCCTGTCCACCTCTCTGCGATACGCTGCCATAGTTGCATCTTTTCTATCCCAAGTTCTCGAGACCTGCTGTACCACAAGATCCGAATCTCCATAGCACCGTATCCGCCTGATGTTCATATCCTTAGCTACTTTCAATCCATGCAATAATACCTCATACTCGTCCACGTTGCTGGAACAATCAAAGTGAATTTGTAACACGTAGCTCAACTTGTCTCCTTTGGGTGATGTAAGTACCACCCCAGCTCCTGATCCCTCGTACTGCATAGAACCATCGAAGTGCATTACCCAAGACTCGGAACTTGGTGTCATTGTGGGCATGCTAGTGTGTGTCCAATCATTGATGAAATCAACTAAGGATTGAGATTTGATTGCTGACCTGGGCTCGTAGTTGATGTGATAATCTCCCATCTCGATGGCCCACTTGGCTATTCTACCTGTTGCATCTGAGTTTCTGATAATATCCGACATTGGTATAGAGCTAACCACTGTTATGGGGTGTTCCTGGAAATAGGGTTTCAATTTCCGGCTGGGCATGAAGACCCCGAAAACCTGGATATAAACCGGCTCAACGCTGCTACGCATCCTGTAAGCTTCTGAACATGCTTCAGGTTTTCCGGCTTTTTCAGGCTTTGGATAGCTTTGATCTTGTACGGGTTTGCCTCGATCCCTCTTTCTGAGACAATGAAGCCGAGTAACTTTCCTGCTGGGACTCCAAATACACACTTTGTGGGGTTAAGCTTCATCTGATACCTTCTCAGATTCTTGAACGTTTCCTTTAGATCATCAATGAATGTTTCCGCTTTCCTTGTCTTGATCACCACATCATCCACGTAAGCATGAACGTTGCGTCCAATCTGATCCTCAAAGCACTTCTGAATACACCGCTGGTAAGTTGCGCCAGCGTTCTTTAGTCCAAAAGTCATGGTTTTGTAACAGAAAGCCCCAAAAGGGGTTATGAACGATGTTTTCTCCCAATCTTCCTTTTTGAGCTTGATCTGATGATACCCGGAATATGCATCCAGGAAGCATAATAAGTCACTTCCAGCCACTGCATCTATGATCTGGTCTATCCTTGGAAGGGCAAACGGATCCTTTGGGCAATGCTTGTTGAGACTCGTGTAGTCTATGCACATCCTCCACTCGTTGCTCTTTTTCATTACTAGAACCGGATTTGCCAACCAATCTGGGTGAAATACCTCCATGATAAAGCCGGTTGTCAATAGCCGAGCAATTTCTTCTCCTATAGCTTTCCTTCTTTCCTCATTCATTTTCCTCAGGCCCTGCTTCACTGGTCTAGACTTGGGATCAACATGCAAGCTGTGCTCCGCTAACTCGGTAGGGATACCCGGCATATCGCTAGGCGTCCAAGCAAAAACATCTTGATTTGAACGAATAAACTCCACGAGTGCTTTTTCCTGCTCATTTTCCAGGTTAGATCCTATAGCAAATTGCTTAGAGGAATCACCTTCGACAAAGGCCACCATCTTGGTATCTTGTGCTGCTTTGAACTTTGCTCTCTCATCCTCAGTGTTCGGCCTCTTCAATGTTGTTCTGTCGTCCGGGTCTACTTGAGACCGGTAATATTTGAGCTCTTCCTTTCTGCAGGCCTGTTCTGCCATTGCCGCGTCTCCTTCGTCACATTCAGCTGCTATGATCCGGTTTCCATGTATGGTAATGGTTTGCTTGGGACCCGGGATCTTTAGCTGTAGGTACACGTAACACGGCCTGGCCATGAACTTAGCATAAGCCGGCCTTCCGAATAGGGCGTGATAAGGGCTGCGCAACTTTACCACCTCGAACGTGAGCCACTCCACTCGGAAATTGTCCTTTGATTCTCCGAAAGCGACCTCCAAAGTAATCTTTCCTTCAGGACACGCCGAATGACCCGGCACAATCCCGTGGAAAACTGTAGAACTTTTCTATAGCTGGGACTCCTTGAGGCCAATGCGTAAGAAAGTTTCCGAGTATAAGATGTTGATGCTACTTCCGCCATCCATCAAGACTTTTTTCAGCACATAACCATTGACCTGTGGCGCAACCACCAATGCTAGCACACCCGGATGCTCTATTGTTTCCGGGTGATCCCTTCTGCTCCATGTTACCTCTTGATCCGACCATCGCAAGTATCTCGGAACAGCTGAATTGACCGTGTTCACTGCCCGTTTGAGTATCTTTCTATCTTTGTTGGAAGTTCCTGTAGTATGCATGTGATACTGTCCCAACTGCTTGGGGTTAGCTTGGAAACCTCCAGCTCCTCCCTGGTTATTACCCGGATTACCGCCTCTTGGGTTGTCGGCTGGGGGTGGGCCGTTGCCCTGGTTTCCACCTGGACCCGTTCCTCCTCCCCGGCCTGCACCTCGCATAACCTTATTTATTTCCTCGTTCTTCCATCTCTGTAAATCCACACACTGCTCCAATGAATGATTAGCCGGCCTACCGTTCCTGCTGTGTCGCGGGGACGGCATCCTCAAGGCATCTAAGTGGTTAGCCGGCCTTGGTGGTCCCTGGTAATTTCCATTAAAGTTTCCTCCGTTGAAATTTCCTTCTGCTCTGGGTCTTGAAAACCCGGCCTCTGTGCTAGCGACAAACTCGGAACTTCCCTCATATGGGCGCTTGTTCTGGTTGTTTCCATTATTCCCTCCATTGTTACCCGGCGCAGATCCATTGCCGGGTCTTCCACTGTTGCTTGCGTTCGCTTTTGCTTTCTTATCATCAACATCCTCTTCTGTGGTATCTGTGGCGGCGTGCTTGTTGCACGCGTCCATTAACTCTCCCATCGTAACCTCTGAAGCATTCCAACTAGATTTCATGCGCGTCAGTTTTGCACTAAGGGTGTGTACTTGCATGTTTTTGCCATAGCTTGTAATGCATCCTTTGGCTGAATATCCGTAGACGAGTGGAGTATTTCCATGACCCGGCGCACCCAACTGCGCGCCGACTCTCCCTTCTTCTGGACACACCGTTCTAGATCATCAATAGTAAATAACTTCCTGCACGTTCCATGAAAGTGCTTGATAAATGCGGTTATCAACTCACCCCATGACTTGATAGATCCTTCGGGTTAGTTGTTGAACCACAAATTTGCTGCTCCTTCTGACATCATTAAGTACATGAACTTGGCTTGAAGATTTTCAGATGCGTTGCGAATTGACATGGCCATCTCATAACTGCTCAACCAGGTTTCTGGATCCATAGTCGGCTCATAGTTCACCACTTTACCCGGTTCCTTGAATTTATCCGGGTAAGGCTCAGCTCTGATGTTATCCGACAGACACTTAGGGCCGGCAAGATTAGTCGGTACTGGCCTTACTCGGGAAACATGCGATCCTGCAGGGGGCACGGCGGGGCGTGCCACTGCCGCTGGCCCGTGTACCGCAGACCCGGCCGCGGCTCGCCTGGCTCTGGAACTGTCCACAATAGCTTGTGCTGCTGATGCTGCTGGTGCCGCCTGAACACGGGGAGGAGGCGTCATTTGCTGCTGCTCTGCCCTCCGTCGCACTGGACTTGTTTAAATATTGCCGTTATTACCATGTTGCCGGCTGATATACGGTGTTCCATGCATTCCACTCCTATTATCCGGGTAATTGACTTGCTGAGCCACTGCTGTACGCAATAGATCTATCGCCCGCCGGGTCTCCTCCGCATGGGGCGACTCTCTTACGGGTATGCGATCCAATGCCAATGTTGCTGCATATACATTGTCCATGGGGTTGTTGAAGTGACCTGGTGGTGTACGAAATCGTGATGGTGGTGGTGGTGGCGTTGTGTTGCCAACAGCAACCCCTGTCTGCAACGTGGGTAACCCGGCTTGTACGATTGCCGGCTGTCCTCCTCCAGTCGCAGGCTGATGTACGGTTTCCTGATTCACAACCGGAATTGGTTGATCCTGGGGTGTGATGAATAATGTGGCCGGGTTTAAAGTTCCACCCGTTGCCGGTAATCTCGTTTGGTATCTCTGATGCATCCTGGTTGACTGATCCTGGAGCCGGTTCTCCAATGCTTCTAACTCGCGTTGGCGCGTGGCTATCCCTTGCTTTTCTGCTTCCACGTCCCTCCTTTGTTGCTCCAATGCACGGCGGGCTACATCCAGATCCCTAGCACGTGCTGCTGCGTTTTTCGGGGTTATTACCGTAACTAGCACCGTGGGATCCAGGAACAGGTTGTTACTGAACAGAGCCGGATGTTGTGGGTTTGAAGGACCTGCCCCTGGTGTTCTGTTCGCCATGAACCCGAACATATTTCTCTGCATCTCGCTATCCGCCGCCCGGCTGGTGACCGAAGCCGACTCTCCGTCAACCCGGGTCAGAACCGGGTTTCCGTCAGCCGGGTTTTGCTGCTGGGCCAGCGCTCGCGCCGCTCCGACCGCGGCCGTAGTCACGTTCCCCTGATTTAGATTGGTTGCAGGGGCCGTGTAGACCGCGACCTGGCGCGCGATGCCTGGTGAAGACTCATATTCCTCCTCATCACAACTATCCTCTTCGTACCGGTCCTCCAGCAGGTGCAGGATAGATTCGGTGTCATCCTCTCTCATGGCCCGGCCACGCGGGGTCCATGCCGGCTCCTCCGGCTGTTCCCTCTTCGTGGTGGGCTCTTCTATCGGATCTACCGTCCCGACCGATTCTTCTCCATCCGACTGAACGCAGGTCGCTTCTCCTGACACAGAATCACATCCAAAATCATCAGGGATTGAACCGGACGTACGTACCATACCGATGAAGACGTTGACCCGGCCGATCGTGACGACAGATCCGGATTCGAGCAGATCCGACTCTGGCCCCCAGCCAAAATCGTCCACCATCTTCTCTCCTTCGGGGTTGGTGTAGATCTCGCCGACGACGAGGTTCTTCATGCTCTCCTGAGCTTCTCCCGTGATGTAAACACCCTTGGACGTAGGCCCCACGGTGGGCGCCAACTGTCGTGGGATAATCATGGCAGACGTTACCAGGGGTAACTTATCTTGGGGCAATTCGACTCTAGTGTTTGGGAGAAGGTTTAGCTTAGGGGAAATCATACTGATAATCGATCTGGTAGTTCTGGCAATCAAGTCGCCGAGTCTCCGATCTAGGTTTACAATCTCAACTCTCGTATTACAGGGGATACTCGAATAGCTATTAAAACTCATGTTCATCTAAGCCTAGGAGTCAGCTTATATTATACCCGGCCACCTGGCTTCCTATCCAAGGCATACTCGGAGTCCTACCCAGTCACCGCATACAAACCCTAAGTTTCCTTATCGAAACCCACAATCCGGGTTACGAGGCCTACACTCTTGGGCCTTCTAGAAACTCCTTTTCCTTAAGCCGGGTCTTGCGCAACTCCCTTTGGGCCGAGTTACACCTGGACGTTAGCCTACCGGGTTATCATCCCTCCATCAAGCGGGTTTAGCTCGGATTGGACACAAGGATTATCCTGGTTCGGCCTCTCCATTGGAGATAATAGCTTACTTCCAGCTGGGATCTTATTAGCTATCGATCTGGAGGCTCGGACTGCAATGTCGCCGAGACCCCAAATCTAGGGTTACAAATATCGCCTAGACCCCAAATCTAGGCTCGGGCTGACTCTCGCCGAGACCCCAAATCTAGGCTCGGGATGACTCTCGCCGAGACCCCAAATCTAGGCTCAGGCTGATTCTCGCCGAGACCCCAAATCTAGGCTCGGGCTGACTCTCGCCGAGACCCCAAATCTAGGCTCGGGCTGACTCTCGCCGAGACCCCAAATCTAGGCTCGGGCTTACTCTCGCCGAGACCCCAAATCTAGGCTCGGGCTGACTCTCGCCGAGACCCCAAATCTAGGCTCGGGCTGACTCTCGCCGAGACCCCAAATCTAGGGTTACAAATACCAGCTCTCGTATACCTTGAATCTAGGGTTTGTACTCGAAATCTCTTAGTCTCTATGACCTAGGAGCCTGCTTATATGGGCGGCTGGTCTCCTGGTCGTACAAGGTAAAAACTGGGTCATACCATATTAAGAGTCCTAATCTAGGTCTCCTTCGTGACCTCCAAGTCTTGAGTCTCCAACTTGTACAAGGTTTCCGGGTATTCCAGAATCTTCCTTCTATAGCATCTTCCAAAGCTGAGTTACCCCCCGACTCCTCTGGCCAGGTCTCCTTCCTGACCAGGCCTCGCCTCCTGGCCGGGTCTCCTTCCTGACCAGGCCTTGCCTCCTGGCCGGGTCTCCTTCCTGACCAGGCCTCGCCTCCTGGCCGGGTCTCACCTCTGGCTGGTCATACTTTCTTTGTCCTTAGGGGTACCAGGTTATCTTTCCCCCAACATAACTTCCTACGTCAGCGCTCTAATCATGCTGACGTAAGGGACGTTTGGGTTTCAGGCGGGAAACCCAGAAACATATCTCTGACAGATTCTCGCGGGAAACGAGGAGATATCAATAATCACCCGTCGTTTCATTTCCCGGAATTTCCGGCGAGTGACACGCGTTGAACATCCAACGGTCAAAAGAGCCGTTAGCACGCATCATGACGGGATTCTGGCTATAAGTATCCGTATTCGTCCTCCGTGGAAATCTTCCGCTCTCACTCCGCACGCCATTTCCAGCGTCCAAGTTCTCGCAGAGCACTTCCCGAGAGCACTCACGCACCCAAGACCTCACCGGAGCGACCTAGCGCCGCCACTCGATGGCATCTTCACCATCTTCCCCAGCCCGCACCGTCGCGAAGGATATCGATGAAATAATCGACACGATGGACCCGCAACTGGACTCACCAGTGCGTGCTTCCGGCGACGAGCCGACGAAGACCACGGGCACTACGGCGGGCGAAGAAAACCTTTCCGCCGCCGCAGATCTTGCGGGATCTTCATCCGTGCCTACTCTGCCGTTCGCGCCCGAAACGGTGGAGGAAAAAATCGCGCTCATCCGCGACGAGCTCGCGGCCGCGGAAGCCGCAGCGTCCGCCGCCGCCGGATCCGAAGAAGAGTCGGAAACTGCCGGCAACTGGAGTGCCAGTAGTATTCCGCCATCCCTCCTTGCGACAATGGAGAAGGAGGGACTCGTGCTGAAGGGAAAGTGGCGACTTCCGGAAGACGAGACCGAGCCCATGCCGAAGGACGGAGAACGCGTCCTCCTCTCTTCCCACATTCAGAGAGGTATGGGTCTTCCACCGTCCGCCTTCTTCCTCGAAATCCTTGCACACTACAACATCCAACCTCACAACCTGCCACCCAATTCCATCCTCTATTTAGCCGGATTTCAGGCCCTTTTTGAGGGATATCTAGGTATAGCGCCTAGGTTAGATTTCTGGCTTTATTGTTTCGGGGTTAAGCGGAACTCTTCGGAGGGCGCACTCCCAACTTCCGGGACCATTTCCTTCACTCTTCGGAGATTCCGAGAGGATTGGTTCCCCAAGATTAAAACATCAGAATCCGTCAAGTTTTGGACGGGTTCCTTCTTTTATCATCCCGACGTTCCACCTTTCTCGAACACCGCCGCTGTTCCCCAAGAAAACTGGGGAACTGAAGCAGTTCAAACCCTGCCGCCGGATCTTCTCAGGATCAAGCGGCGCATCGCAAAGCTCGTCGCTTCTGATCCGCCTCTAACCGTCATGGACACAGTCCTTTGCTGGTTGGATAGGCGGATCCAGCCCTTGGCCAACCACGGCGCTCGCCTTCTCTGCGAGTACACGGGAACCGGCGACAAGATGCGGACAACCAACAAAGTTTGGCCCGCGAAAGATTTGCGGAAACGTGTGAACCAATTGGTCGCATCCCGCGACCAATACGAAGAAAGCCGGCCAATGTACACGGCCGAGAATCCGGCTCCCACGGTACGATTCTTAGCTTTTCGGGGTTTAAGTCCTTTTTGTTTACTCGGTTTTTGTGTTTTTATCTCAGCTTTTACCTTATTAACAGATTGCCGAGCTTCCTGAGTCGGAACTTGCTTACGTCGCCGAGCTGGAGGCATTGCGTGCCACCTTTGCCGGTGGGCGGAAGCGCAAGAAGATCTCCGCTTCCCAGGAAGTCATTGATCTTGACGGGATCCCCGTCGCCACCTCCAGGTTCGGACATCTGGGTTATTTTTCCTTGTCGGAATTTTTACTTTTGCCTTCGGAGTTTATACCTTTCTGGCATATTTCTTTTTTAGCCTGCCTCCCTCTACTCTGAAGCCGAAGAAGCTGAAGAGGCATAAGGCTGTGGCCAGCAGAGGCCCTCATCCTTCTCCCGCTACCGCTCTGAGTACGCCGATCACGGCAACAGAAGAGCATGCCGCAGCCCCCACCACCGAGTCTTTGCAGACCAGCCAGCCCGTTGTGCCGGAAACGGACACGAGGGAAAGGGCGGTCCCTGAGGTGGGAGGTCCTTCTCGGATAACTGAGGAGGAGATCCCCACCTTCGACAAGGATTTCAAGAATATCAGCGATGGCCTTAGCACGGCGGGACTCTTTTTGCTGAGTACGCAAAAGAGTTCACTGAAAACTTGGCAGGTTTACAGCGGATGAGCCAGGTATTATCTCTAGCCCCCAAGCAATAAGTTAAATGTCTGCTTTTCTCTTGATGCTTTTCAATATCATGGTTGTTTCATCGTATAACACGATGTTTCATTTCCGTGTTCCAGCAAACCGCTGAAACCATAAACATGGAAGTTTTCAACAAAATTTCCGTCAAGAATAAGGAGGTTAGGAACCTTCTATCTATTCTTGACGTGAAAGAAGCAGAGCTGGCATCATCTCAGCTACAGCTGTCGGAAACAAGAGTGTAACATCCAAGTATGAAAACATCCCTTAGTGGTTCAATTTCTTGTTTACTTTCAAGCAATGCATCATGTCATCATATCATTGCATTTGTTTTACTTATGTTTGCATTGTTTTCTTAATGAATCAAACCTTGTTTTCACACTTGTCTGTTACAATCTTTCAAACAAAGAATTGCAAAACAAAACCTCCCTTGTTTCCAAATAATTCATTAATGTTCAACTACTAAAGTGTTG
This sequence comes from Alopecurus myosuroides, assembly GCA_028641055.1. Lineage (NCBI taxonomy): Eukaryota > Viridiplantae > Streptophyta > Magnoliopsida > Poales > Poaceae > Alopecurus > Alopecurus myosuroides. The sequence continues at coordinate 568,077,137 of CM054057.1, forward strand.
CCTCAAATCATTCACTTAATTCCACCACTTAAATTCAAATCAATTCCAATTCTCAAATCAGTACCTTTGGAAACCATAACAACTCACCAAACTTTCTTCCCTCTCTAAATCATTCTAAAACCCTAAGGGGTAACCCTATTCTTATACATGTTTTTATTAAGGTTTTATTAAACTCAAATCCCTCTATTTTGGATTCAAACACAAACTATAATTTTAAATTTCAATTTTTGAAATCCAAGCTTGCAGGGTGGTTTCTAATCACCTAAAAAGCTTAACTGAATTTTTCTGTAATTTTTCTTGATTAAAACCTTAACAACTTTCTTCCAAAAGCAATCTACAAAAAAAAAAACAGAAAAAGAATAAAAAGCAGCTAACCTACGCGCTCGCAGCAGGAGACCCAGCCAGCCCAGCGCAGCTAAGCCTACCAGCGCGCGCAGCCAGCCCAAGTGGCCCTCGTACCGGTTCACCTTGCGCCAAGATTCGTGCGAGCGCCTGTTTCCCTTTCTTCTCGCGGTACGGCGGCAATCCGCCGGTGCCACCGCAGTCCCGAGCGACTCCGGCGGCCAGGAGGGCACCGCGAGCCTATAAATCATGCCCTAGCCCCCCTAGCTGTGCCCTAGCTGCTAGGGTTTCTCTCTCCCCGCGCCGCGCCGCAATTTCCCTCCTCCATCGTCGACCCCCACCTCTCTCTGCAACTCGTCCCGCCGGCAACCTTCTGAAGATCGCCATGGCGTCGATCACGTAGCCACCCTCTCCTCGTACCGAGCCCAGGAATCAGTCCGCCTCCCTCTCCTCTCGCTGCTGGACACCAGATCTTCGCTGGTAAGCACCTAACCCGTCGCCGCGGTCCTCGCTCCTTCTTCCGGCCACCGTGTCGACATTTTCCTGAACCCGAGGATCTCCTCCTCGTTGCAGAGCCGCACGGAGCCGTCTGCTCCCTGGAATCGTTTCGCCAACGTCCCCTCGTCGTGTTGGACACCGTAGCAGCCGCCGAGAGCCACCAGGAGCTCGCCGCCGTCCTCGACTGCCTCTGTCACGCCGCCGTCAGCCAACGTCATCGTCTCGCCTCTGCATCCTGCTACGAACGGGGGTGAGCACCGTCTCCTTCCTCTCTCTGTTGCTCGCTTCCGTGCACACGCCCGCGTCCAACCAACCACCACAGCGAGCGCATCCACGGTGACCTCTCCCGCCGGCGAGCATCGATCTGTTGCTGACAGCAGGTTCAGTCAGCGCAGCGCGCAGGTTCAGTTAAGCAGGGGGGGAACACCTTAACCTCCCTGCGCCTGTAGCTCTGTCAACTGACGGAGCACAGCGCAGACGGTATGCACTATCTGAATCCCGTGCGTGGTTGCGGGTTCGAACCCCCGCAAGCGCATATTTTTGGAGATTTTCTCCCAACGCGCGGCCCACCTGGCAGTGGCTCTCCTTGCCACGCCAGCGCGCGCTTGCCACGCTGGCCTTGGGCCCTGCCTGTCAGCGTGTGTGTGTAAGCCCTGCACGGTAGCAAACCCTTTAAATCGAATCTGTTTAAATTCCAATTTCTTTTTTTAAAATGGCAGAATAAACCACAAACTTTAAAATTCAATATCTTTTATTTTATAAATCCAATAAACACAAACTTTATATGTATTCTGATCCAAATTTTATAATCTTTCCAAATATCCAACTTGTGTTCTGTTTTGAATTTTCAAATTACTTTTAAATTTCAAATTTGAATAATTCAAATGCAAATTGAAATAATCCATAACTAATTCATACTGTTTTCAAATAATTCAAATAAAATATGTTTTTCACACCTTTTTGAATACTCTATTCAAATATAAATTTTGTTTTCTGGTTTGAACAATTTAAATTGCCTAAACAATTTAAACCCTGTTTAATTCAATTAAATTTGATAAAAATCATAACTTGATTAATAAAAAATATTTTGAACATGCAAATTATGTTTTCAAACCACTAAAGTGTGAACTTTTCAAATGTGGATTTGAATTTATGGTTTGAACAAATAAAATTCAATTAATATTTAAGCTTGTTTTAAATTCAATTAAAACTTGTTTAATATTGTTTAATTCATAACTAAATAATCTAAAGTCCAATTTCAAAATGTGAAACATGTAACTCAACTAAAATTTGATAACCTTTTCAAATATAAAATTTGTAAATTGTTTTGCACACCCTAACTTGATGAAAACAATAATTGTTTGTGTACCATGTTTAAGTAACAAAATTCCAAATTTAATAAATGTCTTTCTAAATTGTTAACTATCATTCCAATTGCATTTAAATTGTTATGTTATTGTTATTCATCATGCATGCATCATGATAACAACCAACACCTAATAAATAGTTGTAAATCATTTGTTCCAATTGTTTCAATGGATCCTTTTCCATATGCAACCCTTGCATATGGGGTCCATTCAATTTGTGCTATCATGTTAGTCAGTTTATCTAGATGCACCTATTAAACTGTCATGCATCATATTGACTGTGCACAATGCCATGAACATGATTGTTTACATTCCTGTTTTGTCTGTTTGCTTCTTCTCGGTTAGACGATGACTACGTTGAGACCGACGATCCTTACGACACCACTACTCAGGACCTAGCCCAGTACCCGGCTACTGAGCTGCCAGGCAAGTTATCACTCACATGAATCATCGAGTTCCTTTCCACACTTGTTGTCGATACTGCTTTTGTCTACTATTGCTAGCCCTATGTATCGTTGCTTGTTCTCCGAACCTATCACATGATACCCTGAACCAATGATAATGCCTCACCTCCATACCTACAGCCTTTGTTTGTGCCTTAGTATTATCTAGCATGCTTAGGGTTGCTTTTACTCGAGTCTGTTGTCGGTTACTACTGTTACTATCTTATTATTTGTACCGGGGGCTCGATGTTAATCAATCAATCCTGTTAATTGCTAATGGTAATAATAATTTGATGATAAGGCACCGGCAGGAGGCCCATGAGAGGTTTTGGAGCCTGCTAGTGTCGACCCTAATAGGAAAAGGGTCTTGTCTACTGATCCATGATGAGCGCACTACCCGCATGTGGGAAGCGAGTATGGGCGCCCCCCTCAACTTGACTTGATTCGCATCTCGTCCAAATCGCCCCATTTAGTTCGTGTTTTCCATTTGCCGCATGCATGTTTTTGCGAGCCCAGCGCAGGGTGGAACTTTCGTAGTCGGCATATAGGGGGACACGGTCTTAGAGTGCTATGATGGTCCATTTTCTTCTGGGCTTGATTAGCCGTGCGCCCAAGGTTCTTTGGGCTTGATGCGAAGAATGGTTGGTTGTGTAGAGTACCCCGCTTGGTGGGAGGCATCCCATCTGGCGGGTTATTCTTGCGTGTACGGCCAAATTGGTGCAACCCTGCAGGGATAATCTTCTCGAGAAGCCGTGTTTTCCGCGGTTATGGATTACTTGGTGAAAGTACTGGCTAACAAGTACTCAGGACAACTTCAACATAATGATCAATCATGTTTCACCCAATGATTAATAATTTGACTAGTAATAGGTTATTCACACAATAACTTGATTCACCTTATCACAACTGTGTGAGTTGTCCTCGGATTGCTTCTTTGGATAAGGGGCGAGATCCAGGATGGGTTTGATTGAAGTTATCTTTCAGTTGGTTACAATCCTCGATCTTATCTTTTCTGTTAGCCGGAACTTGTAGTTATCTTCTGTAGTTAGTTAGCGCAGCCAGCAGCAACTTTTATATCACCCCTTTCTTCCGTTGATCCCAAGCATCAATGCTTGTGTTGACGGGAAACTCTTTGATGAACTGTGAGTCTTGCTTGCCAGTACTTGGATGTACTGACCCCGTTGGGGCTGTGGTTTACGCAGAGTACGACTACGACTACGATGCTTCCCAGGATGGCTACTTTGTGGAGTTCGACGAGACTGCAGACGAGTAGTTAGCTGGACCAGGGCAGGATCCAGACCTACGTGGATGGGCTTCGTCTTACTTTTTCTCCGGCTTCTTAAGCCTGTTGGATTTGTCTGTACTCAGACCCCTTTGATTGCTTCCGCTGTTGTAATGAATGATAGGTTGGGACATGTGTCCTCTGGATGACTGTATTCGATATTTTCTGCCTTAGTGAAGGCCAGTTGCACTTATTTCATTCTTTTGTGTCTTAGAGACAGTTTGTGTTACCATTTCGTTCAAAGCTGTTGACGTACAGTGCGTGTTTGAATATGAAGTACGTCGACAGTAGTGCCTTAGGTTCCTAGCGGATAGTTTACTTCGACGGTGGGAGCAGGGCTTGTGTTGTCGCGCATAAGCGCAGGCCTACCAGGAAGCTGGGACGTGGGAGCAGTTATGCCCCATAATCCAAGCACCTGACTTCCAGTTCGTGCGATGAGTATCCTCTAGAAACCTTGGGTGCGACAAATGGTATCAGAGCCTGTCTGCCTATAGGATCCCTTTTTACTGGTCGCAGTTGAGTCTAGAAACTATTTTGTAGCTATATAGGAAAAATGAAACGTGAGAGTAGGAATTCTGCCATTTTTCTTCTTTCCCCACCCACCCACCCCTTTTCTGGTAAGGAAGTGCAACGTTGTTTTCTGTTCTCACCTAAACTTTCAAGTTAGGATTTCACGTGTTTTGGGTTCTCTGTAGTACCTCAGGACTTTTGGTCTCGTTTTCCCGATGTTGCTTCAATATCATGTTCTTTTCAACATCCTTTTCGTCCATTGAGCCTTGTTGTTGTTTTCCACATCCTTTTCTTCTACCGGAGTCTAATCAAAACCTTCCAAATCATCTGCAGATGGGTCTCAGCTACTACCCGCAGGTGGTTCGCATGACTCGCTGTGAGAGCACCGCCGTTTTCCGGAGTTGCTGAGAGACATGGTTACCTATCTGGGGTTCCGTTGGGCACCAGAGTACCAGGTCTACGAGCACCAGCGAGAGTTTGACCAGACTTGCTACCGGGCTATCATCTACATTCTGTCGGATGATGGCAGGAGCATTGCACACCAGTACGAGGCAGTAGGGTCCACAGTGGATATGGCAGTGCAGCAGGCAGCGTACGTGAGTCTCACCGTCCTCCATGCTGACTACTGGGGGTTTGATAAGTCCAGTTTTCGTCACATCCCCCGTGGTTACATCACGGCAGCGGGAGTTCACTTCACTGTCCACCGCGACCTGGATACCTACGAGACTGATAGCTCCAGGCTCCAGACCACTGCCCAGTTCGCTAGTCACAGTGATGCCGTTGCTTCCACACTTGCTCAGGAGTTGGCCTCAGTCAGGGAGCAGCTCCACCTTGCTCTCACTCGTCTGGCGACGTACACCACAGACTTTGTTGGAGACGAGCGCTTCGCACGTGTCGTTCAGCCAGCTGGTCTTCCGTTGCCAGATGCTGGAGGTTACGAGCCGATCAGAGGCCCACTTCTCGACCTCGGAGCTGGTTACACAGGGATTCCCCGATATGGAGCACAGGGAGAGGACGCTTTCTACTTCACCACACCGAGAGTTGCTCTCAGAGCAGTTCCTATCTACATGGATCGTCGTGATACCTACTTCCGTGGGGTTCCTCCTCACCGTATCTCTCGTCGTACTACTCACCGCCGTCCTGCGTGATGAGCATGGGAGTACCGTTGTATCCATTACTAGCTGTGTCTAGTTTATCCTTTCGTTTTCGAACCATGTATTGGTCTGTTGGATATTCTGATGTATGTGAACATGTGATGATGTACCTGTTGGTTATCTACTCATGCGTCGGAATAATCTATCTTTCGGTTACCAAGTCTATCCTTTTCTGTTATTGTGCCAAAATGAATTTCTGTTCAGGATGCCTCCAACCAGGAACAACCCACCTCCGCCACCACCAATGGGGGAACTGTTGGCTCAGATGACCCAAGTGGTGACACAGATGGCCCAGATCCAGGCTAACCAGCAACACAACCAGAATGCTCCAAGGGTCACCATCAAGGACTTCCTCAGCTTGTGATGTAGCCCACCGTATTCAACCAAGCACAACATCGACACACCACAAGGTGAACTCACTCCTATCTCCGTACGTTTCCGGTGACTTGGTGAACGGTGCTCTACCTCATGAAATACCCCTCTACATGCATAGGTGGGATCACCACATGGAGACCCAAGATGGTGCCCAAGATGCTCAAGAACACATCCAAGAAGGTGCGCATGAAGCTAGGAAGAACGTGGGTGAAGACGGCGTCAAGATCGGAGTTCCGAGGAGGAAGAACGGAGGGAAAAGGAGGCTCCCGGCCTCACCCTGGCCCCAGGCCGGGCCCCAGGCCGGGCCCCAGGCCGGCCTACCCTGGCCCCAGGCCGGCCTCCTCATCCCACCCTGGCCCCAGGCCGGGACCCAGGCCGGGCACCAGCCCGAGGGGGCCGGCCTCCCACCCTGGCCCCAGGCCGGGCCCCAGGCCGGGCACCAGGCCTCTGCGCCCCACCCTGGCCCCAGGCCGGGTTCCAGGCCGGCCAGGCCGGCTCCCAGGCCGGGGTGGCCCCGGAATGCACGGAAATGGACCGTTTTGGCACCGTTTCGACCCCGTTTCGACCCCGACTATATAAAGGACTCCGGTGGCTAGATCTAGGGATAGGAATAGCTTTGAGCATTGTTTTCGAGAGTTTCGGGCTTGGCCCTTGTATCCCTCTTTTGAGGTGACTCCTCTTATGAGGCCACTCCTATGTTGATGATGTTCATCTAGGATTGTATCAAGATCTCTCCAAGGAGCTACTCTCACATGTGATTCTAGTAGCGCTTGCCAACCTTCCCCTTTTGGGCTTCTGTTGGATCGGTGGACCGGCCGGTAAGAGAAACGGTTTCAATTAGCGTGTTGTTGACTTGGGTTTGCGATCCCTCGTAGGCTTCACGAGTTATCTTCCCCCTTTTGTGTTTCCGCGTGTTTGCCCTCGATTTCCCCTCGATCCCCTCTCGTGTTCATCGTGTTCATCGCGTTCTTCGTGCGTTCTTCGTTCGTTCTTGTCGATTCGTGAAGATCGGGCCAACTTAGAGGTCAACACCTTCATCATCTGGTATCAGAGCTAGATTGACACGAATCCGACACCCCACCCCTCCCCTACACCAATTTTTCTTCTATCCACCATAAATTCGAAAATTTGACCAAAAAATAGCCAAAAGGGATTTCGACCGATCTCTTGATTCGTTGAGTTTTTCGTGGTTTTGTTTCATAGATTTGTTGCCAAAAACCATTCCCCATCTTCCTATTCAGCCACAATTCTTGAATTTGTCCAAATTTTTTCTTGATTTGGGAGAAATTTCGAATTTGAGCAAAAATTTCAGAAAAATCCTGCTCTTCGATTCTTGGACAGATTTTGAAACTTGTTTTTCTTTGTCGTTTTTGATCCGAATTGAGTGCAACAAAGTGCTACGCGACGCCCACGACATCACCTACGCTTCCACATCAACGGATCGCCACGACATCAACTCCCCCACGGCCGCAAGTCCGTGATCATCAATAAGTGAGGTATAACTTGCTTCCGCTTGAACTAACCCTTTCCTTTGTGTACCTTACCTACTTGGACTAGTTCTTTTGCACCGCTTGGCATCGCATTGTGGCACCGAGAGTGCGAGTTTTGCGCTTGTGAGAGACTAGCTACGAGTAGGCATTGGCATTTGGGAATCATCTCCGCATCATCATCCATCAAAAAAAAAAAAAAAGAGGAGAAAGAGCAAAAGAAGCAAAAAGAGCCAAAAGAAGCAAAGATCGATGCCAATTGCTATCATTTGTAGGAACGCCTAGCTTCGAGTTGCGAGAGAGAAGAGAGTGACCGGTTGCCACATTGCGAATCTTGTTGCCTCTTGTTAATTGCGGTTCGAGCTAGCGTCCTCCTTGCGTTGGTGTGGCATTGAGCTTAGTCTTCGATAGGTACATTTCGTCTCCGCTCGTCCATTGGCCGCACTAACCCCATTTATCACTTGTGTGTGTGTGTTTTTCATTTCCACCATAGCATTTTCCTCCACTAGGTTTGGTTTTCGTGCTAACTTTTCTTTGATTCTTCTCCACGTTTTACAATATACTTTTCTTTGGATTTGTCGTTTTCTCGCCACATTTCTAACCCATTGCCATCCACCCATAAGCCGTGTGTGTTTTGGAGCGTGTTTGTGGGATCTTTCGAACTCAAGTCACTTCATTCTTTTTGCTATCGGTTTCTCTTGGCTTGGTCCACTAGTTTCCAACATTTGCTAATAGGTGAGGTTTGAGCTCCTAGGTCCTCATACTCTATATATACACTTGCGCTTGTGACTAACCATGTATAGCGAGAGCGAAGACTTTGGAGGCCATGACGACTATGATGAGTCCTTGATGGACCACTACGACTACAACGAGCTAGACATGGACCTCCACTCCTATGAGAACGACGTGGTGGACAACCACTACCCCGAGCACGACATCGTGGATGACCACGACTACGAGCATGACATGGTGGATCACCACCACTACTACGACCACGACGTCGAGCTCTACACCGACTACTCCTCCCCGAGCATCATCGACACGGAGGAGTACCACAACCACCACGCCGACTTCGACTCCACGAGCTCCACCGACATGAACCACTACCACAACTACGACATCGCAAGCTTGGATGACGAGATGGAGCCATGCTACACCGACAACGCATCCACAACCATGATGGAGTACGACACCAACAACGACTCCCCAAGCTACTTCGACTCCGACATGGATGAGCTCACTTACAAGAAATTCCTCGCCAAGCTTCGATTGTCAAGAAACTCCGATGGTTCATGCTCGCCACCAAGGAACTCCTCCGAGATTGCCAAGGCCAAGACACGACAACGACCTTCAACCTCAAGATGGCGCAACGACAAGAAATCCGACAAGTTGGCAACGTCAAGATGGTCTCCTTCAACATCAAGACGGCGCCACAAGAAGGACATCATCGAGGCTCCATCAAGCGAGAAGGCCAAGAAGCCAAGGCATCCGAATGACTTGCGGAGTCATCCCACACATGAGGTGCGGGAACGCCGCAAGCTTCGTCATCGACAAGCTTCCCGCTCTCATCACCACGCTCATCACCAAGACCGTCGCCATGATCACCATCGCCATATGGAAGAGAGTGGTACACCCACCTCACCGCATCTTCCACCACAAGCTCCGCGACGACATTGGTTTGAGCATCGCTCGCCATCACCACTACCTCGACCTCGACACCGACAAGGCCGTGGTGACCCTCTTCAAGATCACCCTCTACGACCGGATATTCTTCATCACCCACCTTCTCCAAGCTCGACTCATGACATTGGTCTAAATGGCTTCGTGGATGGTGCTCGCCCACATTCAAGGCTTCCAAGGCAAAATGTGTGTCACCACCACAATGACCACCAAGACCAAGGCCATTATCAAGAAGGTGCTCCCGACATGGCTTCTAGCGAATGCCTCCCTCGACTCCACCACAATGACCATCGGCGCCATCCTCTCCATCATGATCGCCATCGCCAAACCAACGAGGATGACCCACATGAGCTTCCACCGCCTATCTTTGATGAAGACCCACATGAGAGAACTTCTCAACATCAAGCGAGTGCGAATGCTCCCTATGGCTTGTTTTTCCCCATCTTCGAGGAAGACCCCATTGAGCGCCACCATCGACAACAATCAAGTGGGATTGCTCAACATGCTACTTCACTTCCCATCTTTGATGAGGACCCCTATGAGCGCCCACTTCGACCACCACTAGGCACGGATGCTATGAGCCTACTTTCCCCTCTCCTTCAAGATGAAGACCTCTTATGCCCCATTTGCAAGGGCCATGGTCACATATTGTGGGATTGCCAAGGCGGCGACCAAGATGGTGCGCCAAATGGAGATGCTATCCATGATTCTTCTTCTCCCATATTGGATGAGGACAAAGGACGACATGATCAAGCACATGAGCAAGATCTACATCGCCATATATGTCATGATCCTCCTTCTTCATCACATGAGGAGAGATTCACTTCATCATCACCACTACACCTACATCATGTGCGACATTCTTTGAGGATGAACAATGACCTTCATGATCAAGAGCATGAGCTTCCATCATCGCCACAAGCGCAACACCAACATCAAGAGTGTGAAGCTATTCCTCCCATGACACAAGATCAACATCACCATATGCATGAGGAGACCACTCTACCACTCTATGATGAGCACGTTGATGCATGTGACATTGTCAAAGAGGCTCATCCCTTGCAATCTTCTCTAAGGCATTCTTCTTCTTCATCTCCAATGACACAAGTGGCAACTCCGACCATCGACAAGAGAGCTCCCAATGCTATCAATGAGATAATCTTGGTTGCCAACCAAAATGGTGACCATGCATACATGAGTGAAGGCCAATATTATGCCTTGCACCAACTAGCTCTCAATTCCTTGGACATGACCAATGGTGACGAAAGCGTCTATTGCAATGAGGCCGCGAACTCATCGCGAGTGTTGACACGAGTTCTTCAAGCCTATCCTCAAGATAAGGACCAACGATGTAACCTCTCTAGAGCCGGCGTCAATGGCCCATCTATCATTGATGGAGGTAGCGACGAATTGGGTGACACACTCCCCTTGACTTCAAAGCATCTCATGCCAAACTCCACAAGGCCACGCTCAAGCCACCATTCTTGCCAAGGAAATCTTCATCATCATCATCATCGACCATTTGAGGATGCTACAAGGCATGGCTTACATTACCAATTGATGGAACTTCCTTCGACACAAGCCATGACCCTACCTCCTCCTCCAAGAAAGCCACCCTTTCCTCAATTGGAGCTCAACTCAAGAGATGAGATGATCGAGTCCTCCTCGCCACATGCTATGACACTACCGACTCCAAGCAATGCAACGACATCGACAAATACGCACACCTCAAGTGCCAACACTTTGGAGCCTTCTAGTGTCCCCTCTCAAGCTTCTAGTGAGATGAGTGGTGAGAGAGAGATCCACCATCACGTGAGTGAGAGCCACAAGCCCATAATGAGTGGAAAAAGCATGAGTGTTCATAGAGGCCTCGCCTTGTTAGCCACCAAAAGTGAGATGAGAGTTGAGAGCAAAACCCCATGTGTGCTTATCGACACTAACGGCTTACCAACTTTCTCTCCATCTTTGTTGTCTATTTTGCAGAGATTTGGTGACCCTATCAAGCATCCTCGACATCATCGCCTTCTCCACGTACAAGGCTCTCCACATCGCATGAACATCGACACCGACTTGAAGGGTTGGAAGGAGCACATTCCTCTCATCATGATCCACATGGAGATTGACAAGAGCGTCTACGACAAAGCATCCTCCATCCACACTCCTCAAGTCAAGATCTACACGGCGCGTCACAAGCACTTCGACATCAACGGCTTCTACGCATACATCCCTCATGTCACGATGTGCATGGAGTTCGACAAGCGCGTCAACGACAATGACTACAACGTCTACATCCCCTTCGTCAAGATGCACTTGGAGTTCGAGAAGCGCTTCAACGACAATGACCGCCACGACTACACTCTACCGCTTCCGCAAGCTCATCCTCATCCAACCATGGAGGATCATGTCAACCTCGTCATCATTTTTGGACTACACCCTCCACGAGCATACCTTGGCATGACCTTCGACAAGAGGCTCAACTTCAACGACTACACCGCCTCGCAAGATCTTCCTCAACCACCCAAGGAGGAACCTTTCATGATCTTCATCACCTTTGGACAACATCCCCTACGAGCCTACCGTCACATGATTTTCGACAAGCGGCTCAACTTCAACGACATCTTCGTCGTCAACTTTCCTTCTCCCACTCCAAAATGGATGGAACGAGAGTCGAGGACGACTCTTCTTCAAGGGGGGGAGATGATGTAGCCCACCGTATTCAACCAAGCACAACATCGACACACCACAAGGTGAACTCACTCCTATCTCCGTACGTTTCCGGTGACTTGGTGAACGGTGCTCTACCTCATGAAATACCCCTCTACATGCATAGGTGGGATCACCACATGGAGACCAAGATGGTGCCCAAGATGCTCAAGAACACATCCAAGAAGGTGCGCATGAAGCTAGGAAGAACGTGGGTGAAGACGGCGTCAAGATCGGAGTTCCGAGGAGGGAAGAACGGAGGGAAAAGGAGGCTCCCGGCCTCACCCTGGCCCCAGGCCGGGCCCCAGGCCGGGCCCCAGGCCGGCCTACCCTGGCCCCAGGCCGGCCTCCTCATCCCACCCTGGCCCCAGGCCGGGACCCAGGCCGGGCACCAGCCCGAGGGGGCCGGCCTCCCACCCTGGCCCCAGGCCGGGCACCAGGCCTCTGCGCCCCACCCTGGCCCCAGGCCGGGTTCCAGGCCGGCCAGGCCGGCTCCCAGGCCGGGGTGGCCCCGGAATGCACGGAAATGGACCGTTTTGGCACCGTTTCGACCCCCGTTTCGACCCCGACTATATAAAGGACTCCGGTGGCTAGATCTAGGGATAGGAATAGCTTTGAGCATTGTTTTCGAGAGTTTCGGGCTTGGCCCTTGTATCCCTCTTTTGAGGTGACTCCTCTTATGAGGCCACTCCTATGTTGATGATGTTCATCTAGGATTGTATCAAGATCTCTCCAAGGAGCTACTCTCTCACATAGTGATTCTAGTAGCTTGCCAACCTTCCCCTTTTGGCTTCTGTTGGATCGGTGGACCGGCCGGTAAGAGAAACGGTTTCAATTAGCGTGTTGTTGACTTGGGTTTGCGATCCCTCGTAGGCTTCACGAGTTATCTTCCCCCTTTTGTGTTTCCGCGTGTTTGCCCTCGATTTCCCCTCGATCCCCTCTCGTGTTCATCGTGTTCATCGCGTTCTTCGTGCGTTCTTCGTTCGTTCTTGTCGATTCGTGAAGATCGGGCCAACTTAGAGGTCAACACCTTCATCAGCTTGGGCCCAAAAGCTTTCGTGGCAACACGTGAGCCCCTGGATGCTGATGACTGGATCCGTGACGTAGCAAGAGCTCTGGAGATAGCTCATGTTGCTGAAGAGGATAAGGTCAAGTACGCCACCTACCTACTGAAGGGTCAGGCAGCTACTTGGTGGGAGAACTACCAGACCATGAGAGCTGGCTTTCCTATCAACTGGGGATGTTTCAAGGATGCCTTCCTGAAGCACCACATCCCGGATGGTCTCATGGAAAAGATGCGTGAGGAATTCTGCTCTCTCAGACAGGGCAAGCTGGACGTTCTCGGCTACCAGAACGAGTTCAATCGTCTCGCTCGGTGTGTGACGAAGTGTCCACCGAGCCAAGAAGATGGCAAGGTTCCACCGAGGTTTTAACCCGGAACTGAAGTACGCTCTCACAAACATCAAGTGCAAGGACTTCGTGGAGCTCGTGAACACCGCGCTCAATGAGGAGAATGGGCGCAAGGCGTTCGAAGAGTCGCGCAAGCACTCGCGTGAGGGTGGTTCCTCCTCCAACATGACCACCCCTCCGCAGAAGCGCCGCATCTGGGTGCCAAATGGTGCTGTCACTCGGGCTCCAAATGCCCAAGCTTCTCCAGGCTTTGGTCCCCGCCCACCCAACCCATCTCAGATGCAGGGTCAGAGGTTCCCGATGGGGCAGCCAAGGCCAGGTCCTTCTCGTGTCGTCACTTGCTACAAGTGCAAGGATACTGGACATTATGCTGATAAGTGCACTCAGAAGCAGCTACCCCTACCTCCTCGCCCCAACACCAACCAGGCTATGGTTCGTGCTCCCCCGGCTAAAGCCTTCAACTCCAACAACAGGCCTGTCGGGAGGAACGCGAGGGTGAACCATATCAAGGCCGACAAAGCTGAGGAAGCTGCTGACGTCGTTCTCGGTATATTACCCGTAAACTCTATTCCAGCTAAAAGTGTTGTTTGATACTGGAGCATCGCATTCGTTTGTGTCAAAGATCTTTGCTACAACGTACAATTTAGCTCTGGTTCCGCTAAGCAATCAAATCTATGTGCACTCTCCGGAACTAAAATGATTACTTCCAAGATAAGCATGGACAATCAGATCCTAATTGGAGGTCGTGTATTCCTTGCTTCACTCATGTTGCTGGGAAATTCTGACATTGATGTCATTCTGGGTATGGATTGTTGAAGACCCACAAAGCTAAAAATTGACTGTGCTCAAAAGTCAATAACTCTCTCCCACACTTCAGGCCAGATAGTCTATTCTCCATATGGATCAAGTTCTGTTCAGCTGTTCAACCTCGATGCCAAACCCTTCCTGCAATTGAAAATGTTCCGGTGGTTTGTGAATTCCCTGACGTCTTTCCAGAAGAGTTGCCAGGGATGCCCCCGGACAGAGCAGTTGAGTTCGTGATCGAGCTTGAGCCAGGTACTGCTCCAATCTCTAAGCATCCATATAAGATAGCTCCTCCTGAACTGAAATTGTTGAAGGAGCAAATCGATATGTATATGGACAAAGGTTTCATTCAGCCTAGTTTCCTCCGCTTGGGGTTGCCCAACTCTGTTTGTTGCCAAGAAGGATCAAACAAAAAGACTCGTGGTTGACTATCGTCCTCTCAACGAGAAAACAATCAAGAACAAGTATCCACTTCCTCGTATCGATGATCTTTTTGATCAACTTGCTGGAGCCTCAATATTCTCAAAGTTGGACTTGAGGATGGGTTATCGATAAAGATTAGAAAGGAAGATATTCCTAAGACAGCTTTCACCACTCGTTACGGTCTATATGAGTACACCGTCATGTCCTTTGGTCTCACCAATGCACCGGCAACGTTCTCAAGACTCATGAATTCTGTCTTCCATGAATACCTCGACAAGTTCGTTGTGGTATATCTTGATGACATTCTAGTCTACTCAAAATCCGAGGAAGAGCATGGAGAACACCTTCGTCTCACTCTCATGAAACTTCGCGAGCATCGTCTATATGCCAAGTTTTCCAAATGTGAGTTCTGGATTCCAGAAGTTGCATATCTTGGTCATATCATCTCTGCCAAAGGCATAGCCATTGACCCGGAAAAGGTTAAGGCAATTGTGATTGGAAACCCCTAAGACAGTGAAGCAAGTTAGAAGCTTTCTTGGCTTGGCTATTTGCCGTCGTTTCGTCCAAAACTTTTCCAAGATGCTAAACCTCTCACTGATCTCACAAAGAAGGACAAAAAGTTCGTTTGGACTCCACAATGTGATGAGAGTTTCAACCTCCTGAAGACTAAACTCACTTCCACACCTGTTCTAGTTGGCCCCGACACTACCAAACCTTTCCAGATATTCTGTGATGCATCTCTCCAAGGCCTAGGAGCAGTTCTTATGCAAGAACGTCAAGTTGTGGCTTATGCTTCACGTCAGTTGAACCCACATGAGCAAAACTATCCCACTCATGATCTTGAACTTGCAGCAGTTGTGTTTGCCCTCAAGAAATGGAGACAATACTTGTTGGGTAACAAAACTGAAATCTTTTTCGATCATAAGAGTCTGAAATACATCTTCACTCAGCCAGATCTGAACCTCAGGCAAAGGAGATGATTGAGAAGATTAAAGACTTTGATCTCACCATTTCTTACACTCCAGCAAGGCTAATGTTATGGCCGATGCTCTCAGTCGCAAATCCTATTGCAATAATCTCATGATCATGGAAAGCCAACCTCCACTTCATGAAGAATTCCAGAAGCTGAACCTTGGTCTTGTTCCTGAAGGGTACCTTGCTAGCTTGACAGCCAGCCAAACTCTCGAAGACAAGATTCGTTCTGAACAACTTCGTGATAATGAAATCAAGAAGATGGTAGAGCAAATCAAGGAAGGCAATGATAAGTTCAAGTCCTTCTCAATGATGATAAGGGAACTGTGTTCTTCGAAGGACGCATTGCAGTCCCTCAGATTCAAAGTCTCAAGGATATCATTCTCAAGGAGGCTCATGAAACTCCTCTATCCATTCACCCTGGAAGTACAAAGATGTACCAGGATCTCAAGACTCTGTATTGGTGGTCTGGCATGAAACGTGAAATTTCTCAATACGTTTCTGAATGCGACGTTTGTCAACGTGTTAAGGCAGTCCATCAGAAGACAGCAGGTCTACTCCAACCTCTGAAAATTCCTGAGTGGAAGTGGGACATGATTGAAATGGACTTCGTTACGGGTTTCCAAAGTCCAAAAAGGGCAACGATGCAATCTTCGTTGTTATTGATCGTCTCACTAAGGTTGCTCACTTCTATGCTGTAAAGGAAACTATCTCAGCTAGCCAGTTAGCAGAGCTCTACACAGCAAAGGTTGTTCCCTTCATGGTGTTCCATTGGAAATAAGCTCAGACCGTGAAGTATCTTCACTTCTCATTTCTGGAAAAGCTTTCAGGAAGCATTGGGCACTAAACTTCTGTTCAGCACAGCTTATCACCCTCAGTCTCAGGGGCAAGTCGAAAGAGTCAATCAGATTCTCGAGGATATGCTCAGAGCATGTGGTCTCTCCTTTGGCATGAAATGGAGGATTGCCTTCCATATGCTGAATTCTCCTACAACAACAGCTACCAGGCAAGCCTAGGCATGGCACCGTTTGAGGCACTGTATGGTCGCAGATGCAGGAGTCCAATCAATTGGTCTGGAGCTGGTGAACGTTCACTTTTAGGCCCTGACATTGTTAAGGAAGCCGAAGAGAAAGTTCGTATCATTCGTGACAATCTCAGGATTGCTCAGTCGTCAGAAGAGCTATTGATAGCAAGCACAGGGATATGTTCTATGCACCTGGTGATAAGGCATATCTCCGTGTAACTCCCCTCAGAGGCACTCATCGTTTTGGTGTGAAAGGAAAGCTTGCACCAAGATACATTGGCCCTTTCAACATCCTCTCAAGACGTGCAGAGAATGCTTATCGTCTTGAACTTCCAGAAAAACTATCCAAAGTGCACGATGTGTTCCACGTGTCACAACTCAAGAAGTGTTTCAAAGATCCAGATCGTGCAGTTGATCATGATTCCATTGAACTGCAAGATGATCTATCTTATGAGGAGCACCCTATTCGTATTCTCGATGAGACCGAGCGTAAGACTCGCAACAAGAGCACCAAGTTCTTGAAAGTCCAATGGTCGCATCATTCTGATAAAGAGGCAACGTGGGAGACCGAAGAGGATCTTCGCAAGAAGTATCCGGACCTTTTCACATCTCAGTAGGGAATCTCGGGGCGCGATTCCTTCAAGGGGGGGCGTTTTGTAACATCCAAGTATGAAAACATCCCTTAGTGGTTCAATTTCTTGTTTACTTTCAAGCAATGCATCATGTCATCATATCATTGCATTTGTTTTACTTATGTTTGCATTGTTTTCTTAATGAATCAAACCTTGTTTTCACACTTGTCTGTTACAATCTTTCAAACAAAGAATTGCAAAACAAAACCTCCCTTGTTTCCAAATAATTCATTAATGTTCAACTACTAAAGTGTTGCCTCAAATCATTCACTTAATTCCACCACTTAAATTCAAATCAATTCCAATTCTCAAATCAGTACCTTTGGAAACCATAACAACTCACCAAACTTTCTTCCCTCTCTAAATAATTCTAAAACCCTAAGGGGTAACCCTATTCTTATACATGTTTTTATTAAGGTTTTATTAAACTCAAATCCCTCTATTTTGGATTCAAACACAAACTATAATTTTAAATTTCAATTTTTGAAATCCAAGCTTGCAGGGTGGTTTCTAATCACCTAAAAAGCTTAACTGAATTTTTCTGTAATTTTTCTTGATTAAAACCTTAACAACTTTCTTCCAAAAGCAATCTACAAAAAAAAAAAAAAAAAAGAAAAAAAGCAGCTAACCTACGCGCGCAGCAGGAGACCCAGCCAGCCCAGCGCAGCTAAGCCTACCAGCGCGCGCAGCCAGCCCAAGTGGCCCTCGTACCGGTTCACTTGCGCCAAGATTCGTGCGAGCGCCTGTTTCCCTTCTTCTCGCGTTACGGCGGCAATCCGCCGGTGCACCGCAGTCCCGAGCGACTCCGGCGGCCAGGAGGGCACCGCGAGCCTATAAATCATGCCCTAGCCCCCCTAGCTGTGCCCTAGCTGCTAGGGTTTCTCTCTCCCCGCGCCGCGCCGCAATTTCCCTCCTCCATCGTCGACCCCCACCTCTCTCTGCAACTCGTCCCGCCGGCAACCTTCTGAAGATCGCCATGGCGTCGATCACGTAGCCACCCTCTCCTCGTACCGAGCCCAGGAATCAGTCCGCCTCCCTCTCCTCTCGCTGCTGGACACCAGATCTTCGCTGGTAAGCACCTAACCCGTCGCCGCGGTCCTCGCTCCTTCTTCCGGCCACCGTGTCGACATTTTCCTGAACCCGAGGATCTCCTCCTCGTTGCAGAGCCGCACGGAGCCGTCTGCTCCTGGAATCGTTTCGCCAACGTCCCCTCGTCGTGTTGGACACCGTAGCAGCCGCCGAGAGCCACCAGGAGCTCGCCGCCGTCCTCGACTGCCTCTGTCACGCCGCCGTCAGCCAACGTCATCGTCTCGCCTCTGCATCCTGCTACGAACGGGGGTGAGCACCGTCTTCCTCTCTCTGTTGCTCGCTTCCGTGCACACGCCGCGTCCAACCAACCACCACAGCGAGCGCATCCACGGTGACCTCTCCCGCCGGCGAGCATCGATCTGTTGCTGACAGCAGGTTCAGTCAGCGCAGCGCGCAGGTTCAGTTAAGCAGGGGGGGAACACCTTAACCTCCCTGCGCCTGTAGCCCTGTCAACTGACGGAGCACAGCGCAGACGGTATGCACTATCTGAATCCCGTGCGTGGTTGCGGGTTCGAACCCCCGCAAGCGCATATTTTTGGAGATTTTCTCCCAACGCGCGGCCCACCTGGCAGTGGCTCTCCTTGCCACGCCAGCGCGCGCTTGCCACGATGGCCTTGGGCCCTGCCTGTCAGCGTGTGTGTGTAAGCCCTGCACGGTAGCAAACCCTTTAAATCGAATCTGTTTAAATTCCAATTTCTTTTTTAAAATGGCAGAATAACCACAAACTTTAAAATTCAATATCTTTTATTTTATAAATCCAATAAACAAACTTTATATGTATTCTGATCCAAATTTTATAATCTTTCCAAATATCCAACTTGTGTTCTGTTTTGAATTTTCAAATTACTTTTAAATTTCAAATTTGAATAATTCAAATGCAAATTGAAATAATCCATAACTAATTCATACTGTTTTCAAATAATTCAAATAAAATATGTTTTTCAACCTTTTTGAATACTCTATTCAAATATAAATTTTGTTTTCTGGTTTGAACAATTTAAATTGCCTAAACAATTTAACCCTGTTTAATTCAATTAAATTTGATAAAAATCATAACTTGATTAATAAAAAATATTTTGAACATGCAAATTATGTTTTCAAACCACTAAAGTGTGAACTTTTCAAATGTGGATTTGAATTTATGGTTTGAACAAATAAAATTCAATTAATATTTAAGCTTGTTTTAAATTCAATTAAAACTTGTTTAATATTGTTTAATTCATAACTAAATAATCTAAAGTCCAATTTCAAAATGTGAAACATGTAACTCAACTAAAATTTGATAACCTTTTCAAATATAAAATTTGTAAATTGTTTTGCACACCCTAACTTGATGAAAACAATAATTGTTTGTGTACCATGTTTAAGTAACAAAATTCCAAATTTAATAAATGTCTTTCTAAATTGTTAACTATCATTCCAATTGCATTTAAATTGTTATGTTATTTGTTATTCATCATGCATGCATCATGATAACAACCAACACCTAATAAATAGTTGTAAATCATTGTTCCAATTGTTTCAATGGATCCTTTTCCATATGCAACCCTTGCATATGGGTCCATTCAATTTGTGCTATCATGTTAGTCAGTTTATCTAGATGCACCTATTAAACTGTCATGCATCATATTGACTGTGCACAATGCCATGAACATGATTGTTTACATTCCTGTTTTGTCTGTTTGCTTCTTCTCGGTTAGACGACGACTACGTTGAGACCGACGATCCTTACGACACCACTACTCAGGACCTAGCCCAGTACCCGGCTACTGAGCTGCCAGGCAAGTTATCACTCACATGAATCATCGAGTTCCTTTCACACTTGTTGTCGATACTATCCTTTTGTCTACTATTGCTAGCCCTATGTATCGTTGCTTGTTCTCCGAACCTATCACATGATACCCTGACCAATGATAATGCCTCACCTCCATACCTACAGCCTTTGTTGTGCCTTAGTATTATCTAGCATGCTTAGGGTTGCTTTTACTCGAGTCTGTTGTCGGTTACTACTGTTACTATCTTATTATTTGTACCGGGGGCTCGATGTTAATCAATCAATCCTGTTAATTGCTAATGGTAATAATAATTTGATGATAAGGCACCGGCAGGAGGCCATGAGAGGTTTTGGAGCTGCTAGTGTCGACCCTAATAGGAAAGGTCTTGTCTACTGATCCATGATGAGCGCACTACCCGCATGTGGGAAGCGAGTATGGGCCCCCCCTCAACTTGACCTGATTCGCATCTCGTCCAAATCGCCTCATTTAGTTCGTGTTTTCCATTTGCCGCATGCATGTTTTTGCGAGCCCAGCGCAGGGTGGAACTTTCGTAGTCGGCATATAGGGGACACGGTCTTAGAGTGCTATGATGGTCCATTTTCTTCTGGGCTTGATTAGCCGTGCGCCCAAGGTTCTTTGGGCTTGATGCGAAGAATGGTTGGTTGTGTAGAGTACCCCCGCTTGGTGGGCATCCCATCTGGCGGGTTATTCTTGCGTGTACGGCCAAATTGGTGCAACCTGCAGGGATAATCTCTCGAGAAGCCGTGTTTCCGCGGTTATGGATTACTTGGTGAAAGTACTGGCTAACAAGTACTCAGGACAACTTCAACATAATGATCAATCATGTTTCACCCAATGATTAATAATTTGACTAGTAATAGGTTATTCACACAATAACTTGATTCACCTTATCACAACTGTGTGAGTTGTCCTCGGATTGCTTCTTTGGATAAGGGGCGAGATCAGGATGGGTTTGATTGAAGTTATCTTTCAGTTGGTTACAATCCTCGATCTATCTTTTGTTAGCCGGAACTTGTAGTTATCTTCTGTAGTAGTTAGCGCAGCCAGCAGCAACTTTTATCACCCCTTTCTTCCGTTGATCCCAAGCATCAATGCTTGTGTTGACGGGAAACTCTTTGATGAACTGTGAGTCTTGCTTGCCAGTACTTGGATGTACTGACCCGTTGGGGCTGTGGTTTACGCAGTACGACTACGACTACGATGCTTCCCAGGATGGGCTACTGTGGAGTTCGACGAGACTGCAGACGAGTAGTTAGCTGGACCAGGGCAGGATCTAGACCTACGTGGATGGGCTTCGTCTTACTTTTCTCCGGCTTTAAGCCTGTTGGATTTGTCTGTACTCAGACCCCTTTGATTGCTTCCGCTGTTGTAATGAATGATAGGTTGGGACATGTGTCCTCTGGATGACTGTATTCGATATTTTCTGCCTTAGTGAAGGCCAGTTGCACTTATTTCATTCTTTTGTGTCTTAGAGACAGTTTGTGTTATCATTTCGTTCAAAGCTGTTGACGTACAGTGCGTGTTTGAATATGAAGTACGTCGACAGTAGTGCCTTAGGTTCCTAGCGGATAGTTTACTTCGACGGTGGGAGCAGGGCTTGTGTTGTCGCGCATAAGCGCAGGCCTACCAGGAAGCTGGGACGTGGGAGCAGTTATGCCCCATAATCCAAGCACCTGACTTCCAGTTCGTGCGATGAGTATCCTCTAGAAACCTTGGGTGCGACAAAGAGGTACATTTTACTTCTCTGAAGTTCCTTATCCAGATTTTTTTCTAAGTACTTTCCGAGTTTTATTAACTCGGAATTTTGTTCCTTGCCTTCCAGCTGCTTTGGCTAAGGCCAAGGAAATAGCTGAAGGTGCCGGCAAAGCCGCGAGTCTCCGCCAGGAGAATTTGGACCTTCATAAGGAGCTTATGAAGGTTCAAAAGGATCTGGAGGCCAGCAATCTGGCCCTTGGGATTGCTCAATCCAAGGCCTCCCAGCAGGCGGACAAGGACAAGGCTACTATCCAAGATTTGGAGAATGCCTTAACCCTGCGCCTGGAGGAAGGCTCCGAGATGGACAAGATTCTCGGTAAGTTATCAACATTTACCGGTTTTTCCATGTCTTGACTTATTTCTCTGCTTTTTCACTAACCTTTTGGTTGTTTGTCTAGAAAACAGGAGATAACCCAGATCTTACTCGGATTGAGAAAATCCGAGATTTTGGGAAGATATGGACTGCGATCAGAGCTGCAGGTATGCAACTGGTCAACAAGTTCCTTCCCGCAAGACCTGGGGAATTCTCGGAAGTTGAAAAACTTCCAGAAGCTATCTTGGAGGTGGCGGAATCCAAGGAGTCCACCTTGCGTTCCGCGGCACGGGGTGGTGCACGCATGGCTTTAGGCCTTATGCGTATGCATTACCCCAGTGCCAAATCTTGGCGCGTGGCGTCCGGTATCCCTCTTGGATATTCGGAGACCCAGCGGACCACCATCTTTGACGAGATCAAGGGTCACGCCACCAAGATCGCCTCTATGGTAAACATCTCCATCACCTACCCAGAAGAGGAGGTTCCTGAAGCCCCCGAGAACGACAGCAATGACGAAGACTCGGATGCCTGAAGGATTCTTCATAACCTGGATGGTGGAAATAGAAAATAGGAGCATTACTGCACTTTACAATGTAACTTATATTGTAATGCTTCTATTCTTTTGTATGAACAAGAACTCCGCCTTTTGTAGTTAATTACGAAATTCTTTGCAAGTTTTGTGGGTTTAACATTCCTTTATCTTCTAAGTTCTCTGGTTTATGTGCTTTAACTGTCCTTACACTACTAGGAAAAAGCTTACCCGTGACGCACCAATTGGCTTATCCGTGACGCACCAGGGCGCGTCACGGCTATCACACCGCGCCTATTGGTTTATCCGTGACGCACCGAGCTGGTGCGTCGCGCCTATTGATACCCGTGACGCACCGTCACGGTGCGCCGCGGATATCGGGAGGCACGTCACGCCTAACTAAGGAGGTGCGCCACGGCTAGGAATATTGGTGCGTCACGGCTAAGTAATGCCTCCACGGCTAAGTTACTGGGCGCCACGGTATGAACTTCTGCGCGTCACGGCTATCCTCCCTGGTGCGTCACGGGTATCCTTTTTGGTGCGTCACGGGTATACTGTGTTGTATTTTTTTGAAATACACGGTACCGTATTTATACAGGTATATACACAGCTCAAATACAGAAAAATATCAGTAAACAAAATGTATCAAAACAGTTCTCTGACTAACAAATGATATATTATAGTTGATCATACTGTTTAATTAGAATTCCGAATAGCTACGTCAAACAGTTGATTATGAATACAACAAAGTGTTTATCATGGCAAATAGACCTACATCATACGGTTAATCATCGGGACCGATTACATCGATCGATGATGCTTCATCATCGGGACAAGTGAACTATCTAGTCGCCGATAACCTAATCATCTAACTAGGAACCATAGCATGACGAGCGAGGCGACGGCGACAAGAGCGGCTGCGATGGTCTTCATCCACGTGTTGTTGTTCTTCTTCTTATTTTGTTCCTCCTCGAGATGGATGAACCACCTAGCTTCCGCCGCCACTCTTGTGTTGTAGGATTTGTAGGCATTCCCTTTGAACTTGTTCACCTGAAGCAGTCTTCCCATTGATCGTAGACTCCTGGAACCCTGCCTCTAAACACCACGTAGCACCTCGGCATCTATAATGACAAGAAAAAAAAGCAAAAACAATAGTTTTAAACATGTCTACAATAAGTAGTAAGTGGAGAAATATAAAAGGCCATCTGAGTGTGAACCAACTCTTGTAATTCGGCATTTATACAAAAGATCGAACGAACATAGGACCGGAATAATATAATAGCAATATAATCAAGCATTGACATAATTGAGCATCCGTTACGAATGGACGATTCATAACCGTAACGATGTGTGCCTCATATTTAGGGTGGACACATACAAGCGGCCGTAGGTGGTGCCGCTGCGCCAAGTGGGATGCACAAGATCGTAACTTTGTGAAAATCACAAGGCGCAACGGACCACCCAGGCCATCTGAGTGTGAACCAACTCTTTTAATCATCGGCATTTACTTATTCAAAAGATCGAACGAACATAGGACCTGAATAATATAAAAGCAAGATAATCAAGCATTGACATAATTGAGCATCAGTTACAGAATGGACGATTCATAACCGTAACGATGTGTGCCTCATATTTAGAGTGGACACATACAAGCAGCCGAAGTGGTGCAGCTGCGCCAAGTGGGATGCACAAGATCCTAACTTTGTGAAAATCACAAGGCGCAGCTGACCACCTCGGCCATCTGAGTGTGAACCAACTCTTTTAATCATCGGCATTTACTTATTCAAAAGATCGAACGACCATCACAAGTAGGACCGCAATAATAAAATGCAAGATAATCAAGCATTGACATAATTGAGCATCAGTTACAGAATGGACGATTCATAACCGTAACGATGTGTGCCTCATATTTAGGGTGGACACATACAAGCGGCCGTAGGCGGTGCCGCTGCGCCAAGTGGGATGCACAAGATCCTAACTTTGTGAAAATCACAAGGCGCAACGGACCGCCTAGGCCATCTGAGTGTGAACCAACTCTTTTAATCATCGGCATTTACTTATTCAAAAGCTCGAACGACCATCACAAGTAAGACCGCAATAATGAAAAGAAAGATAATTAAGCATTAATGTAACATCCAAGTATGAAAACACCCTAGTGTTTCTGTTCTTTGTTTTATTTATGCAATGCATCATGGCATCATACTCATTTTATTTTTCCGTTGCATTGTTTTCATATGAAATTCAATCTTTAATCAACAGTTGTTTTCACACTTGTCTGTTACAATCTTTTCAAACAAAGAATTACAAAACAAAACCTTTCCTTGTTTTCCAAATAATTCAATTATGATCACTTCTCAAATTGTTGGTTTTAAATCAAACCATTATTCAATCAATTAATTCAATCAATAATTCCCAAATCATCTTTTAAATTCTAAACCAAGTTCAAATCAGTACCTATTTGAACCCATCAAAATTCACCACACATTTGTGATCTTAAAATCATTTTAACCCTAGGGGTAACCCTATTCAAATGCATGTTTTCTTAATGGTTTATTAATATTAAAATTCCTCCAAATTGGTTTCAAATACAAACCCCATTTTTTAAATTTCAACTTTTCGAAATCCAACCTTGGAATCTGGTTTCTTTTTACCTAAATAGCTTAACTAAATTTTTCTGGAATTTATTTTAACCAAAACCTTATCATTTCCTTCCCATTTTGTTTTCAGCAAAAAAAAATATATAAAACAGAAAAAGATAAAAGAGAAAACGGGCGGCAGCACCTAATCTACCCCTAGCCCAGCCCGTTTCCTTCCCAGCGTGCGCCAGCCCAACCCATCTACCCCCGCGTACCGCTTTGATTTTCGTGCTCCTCCTCTGATTTCAGTACGGCGTTCCATCGGAGGCGCCACCGCGACAGAATCGCCGCCGGCCGACAGCCCCCGTGGGTTTCCGCGCCTATAAGAGCCCTAGGGCACTCCCGCACCTAAACCCTAGTCCCTAGGTCGTTTTCCCATCTCCGCCGCCGTCGATTGGCTCTCTCCTCGACGTCCTCCACCTCTCTGAACTCCTCGTCGCCGGCGATCCTCTGAACCTCGACATGGCGCCGCCTACCTGAACCTCCTCCACCACCCGTAGCCACCGAAACGGACTCGCCTCTTCGTCCTCTACCCTTTCGACACCGGAGCAACCACGGGAGGCCACCAGGAGCTCGCCGCCGTCCTCGACCACTTCGTCACCGCCGCGGCCATCGTCTCCGTCAGGCCTCTGCTTCCTCGACGACGCGGTGAGCGACACGTCCCTCTCCTTCCTATCTCTCTGCAAGCTTCACGTGCACGCACACATTTCATCGCATCCACGGTGACGCAGCACGGCCACGAGTTCGTCGTTGGTCCTCGCCGGTGTTCCGTTTCTCTGTCAGTCGCGGAAGCGAATGTTCGTCAGAGAAAATTCAGTAGCGTTTGCGTAACCTCTTCCTTCCTGCATCGCGTGTCCTGACAACGAACGCGGAACAGCGCATTGGTTCAGAGCAGCGCACGCGAGCGGGGAGACCGCGGGATCGAGCCCTGCTCCCGCGGGGTTTTCCCACCTTTTTACCACCGTGTACTAACTGGCCTGGCCCAGCCGTTAGCCTCCCCTGTGGCCACGCAAGCAGCTGCATCCACGCTGGCCCCCCAGGCCCACGTGCAGTGGCTGTGGCTAGGCCACTGCACGGTAACAAAAAGATTAAACCGCCTCTGTTAAATTTCTATTTTCTTTTAAATTAGCAGAATTAAAACCAAACTTTAAAATTCAATATCTTTTGTTTTATAATTCCAATAAATACAAACTTTATATGAATTCTGATCCAAATTTAATAATCTTTCCAAATAACTTATTTGTGTTCTGTTTTGAGTTTTCAAAATATATTTAAAATTCAAATTTAAATAATTCAAATGTTAATTTGTAAATTCCATAACTAATTATTTATTAATCCAATAAATACAAATAAAATATGTTTTCCATACCATTTTAAATAACTATTCAAATATAATTTTTGTTTTCTGTTTTGAATAATTAAAATTGCCTAAACAATTTAAATCTTGTTTAATTCAATTAAAAATTGGTTAATAATGTTTAATTCTTAATTAAATAATCCTAAGTCCAATTTCAAAATGTGAAACATGTAATCCAACTAAAATTTGATAACCTTTTCAAATATCAACTTTGTTATTTGTTTTGCACACTTTAAATTGGTGAAAACAATAATTATTGGTGTGACATGTCTAAGTAACCAAAACTTTCCAAAATTAACAAATAATTTCCAAACTTGTTTTATTCCTTTTCCTTTGCATCTATTATTGTTATTTTGTTGTTATCTTGTCATCATCATCATGCATGCATCATGATAACAACTATCACATAATAAGTAATTGTAAATCATCTGTTCCACTTATTTCAATGGATCCTTTTCCATATGCCACCCTTGCATATGGGTCCATTTAATTTGTGCTATCATGTTAGTCAGTTTATTTTGCTGCACTATTAACTTGTCATGCATCATATTGATTGTGCACAATGCCATGGAAATGATTGTTTACATTCCTGTTTGGTTTGTTTGCTTCTTCTCGAATAGACGACGACTACGTTGAGACCGACGATCCTTACGACACCACTACCCAGGACCTAGCTCAGTACCCGGCTGTTGAGTTTCCAGGCAAGTTATCACTCACATGAACCATTGTGTTCCTTTCAACCCTGGTTACCGATACTTTCCGTTGTCTATATCTTGCTAGCCTTAGTGGTAGATGTTTCTGTTACGAACCTATCACATGAATCCTTTAACCCTGATATTGCCTCATCACCCCTCCTACAACCCTGTTGATTGAGCCAGTGTCTTACTAGCATGCTTAGGTTGTTTTGCTCGAGTCTGTTACCCGTTACTTTTCAGTTACTATATCTTTATTATGTTCTGGGGGCTCGATGTTTAATCAATCAATCAATCATGCTAATGTTATTACTGTTAATAATAATTTGATGATAAGGCACCGGCAGGAGGCCCTGGGTGGTTTTGAGGCCTGCTAGTGTCGACCCTAATAGGAAAAGGGTCTTGTCTACTGATCCATGATGAGCGCACTACCCGCATGTGGGAAGCGAGTATGGGCGCCCCCCTCAATTTGATTCGATTCGCATCTCGTCCAAATCATCTCATTTAGTTCGTGCTTTCTATTTGCCGCATGCATGTTTTTGCGAGCCCAGCGCAGGGTGGAACTTTGTAGTCGGCATATAGGGGGACACGGTCTTAGAGTGCTATGAGGGTCCCTTTTCTTCGGGGCTTGATTAGCCGTGCGCCCCAAGGTGCTTTGGGCTTGATGCGGAGAAGAGTTTGAGTTGTGTTGAGTGCCCCGCTTGGTGGGAGGCATCCCATCTGGCGGTTATTCATACGTGTACGGCCAAATTGGTGCAACCCTGCAGGGATAATCTTCTCGAGAAGCCGTGTTTTCTGCGGTTATGGATTACTTGGTGAAAGTACTGGCTAACAAGTACTCAGGACAACTTAAAACATAATGATCAATCCTGTTACACCCATGATTAATAACTTGACTAGTAATAGGATTATTGTCACAATAACTTGATTCATATTAATCCAACTGTGTGAGTTATCCTCGGATTGCTTCTTTGGATAAGGGGCGAGATCCAGGATGGGTTTGTTTGACGTTATCTTTCAGTTGGTTACAAACCTCGATCTTATCCCCTTTCTAATAGTTGGATATGATAATCTCTCTGTAGTTGGTTAGCGCAGCCAGTTGCAGCATCTTATATATCCCCCTTCTTTCCGTTGAACCAAGTCATCGTGCTTGTGTTGACGGGCTATACTTTGGTGAACTGTGAGTCTTGCTTGCCAGTACTTGGATGTACTGACCCCGTTGGGGCTGTGGTTTACGCAGACTACGACTACGGCTACGATGACCACCAGGATGGCTACTTCGTGGAGTTTGACGAGACTGCAGACGAGTAGTTAGCTGGACCAGGGCTGGATCCAGGACCTACGTGGATGGGCTTCGTCTTCTTTATTTTATCCGGCTTCTTAACCCTGTTGGATTTGTCCGTACCCAGACACCTTTGATTGCTTCCGCTGATGTAATGAATGCTATGTTGGGACATGTGTCCTCTGGATGATTGTATTTGCTATCTCTGCCTTAGTGAAGGCCATTTGCAACCTTATTTCAATCTTTTGTGTCTTAGAGATATGTTGTGATCATCATTCGTTCAAAGCTGTTGACGTACAGTGCGTGATTGATATGAAGTACGTCGACAGTAGTGCCTGTGACTTCTAGTGGATAGTTTACATCGACGGTGGAATAGCAGGGCTTGTGTTGTCGCGCATAAGCGCAGGCCTACCAGGAAGCTGGGACGTGGGAGCAGTTATGCCCCATAATCCAAGCACCTGCTACCCAGTTCGTACGATGAGTATCCCTTAGAAGCCAGGGTGCGACAATTAACATAATAAAGCATCCGTCACACGATGGACGATTCATAACCCTAACGATTGAGTTCGACTAATTTCGGAAAATGTAGCAAGCCTTACAATAGTTCTCACTCCTTCTGACTCATCCTCCCAGGGATTACAACGGGACAGCCCTCCTGAGTGATGAAGGGCCTGTCGTCACAGGCAGTTGCTAGGTAGGTATCTATGTCGCGGTTCGGCATGTTGAACCGGCAGTAAAATGTCCCACTGTTGTTCACCACTTCATGAACGATTTTCGTGGCAAAGCACTTCTGGATATCATATATCTCTTCTCTAACCTTGTCATCGCCGACCATCGACAAGCGGGAGGCCCATTGTTGGACTTGACTAGGCAGGGTAAGGAACTGTTGATCCCGTACATACGCCCGCATATGATGGAGGACATAGTAGGTGTCTCGGTTACTGCCCGCCGGCTGCTTGACGCACGCGAAAGTCGTCGTGTGGGTGAACACCCGAGCGCCCTGAACGACCTTCTCCCTAGTGATTTTGCCCCCCCTTGCGTGGTAGACGGTGAGAGCATTATCCAAAACTTTCTTCACGTTGGAGTAGTCTTTCTTCACCGCACTCCCTGAGTCGAGATACGTGGCATGCGAATGACTGATACAAATGCAGATGAGTGTGCATTGTGTATATCTGCGCGGAACAATCCAAACAAAGTGTTGGAAAGGAGCGATGAAAATCTAAAGAAAATCACTTTCGATTCGGCTAATAATATTGACTTACCCGGCAAAGTAAGGCACGAGGATGTAATCCTTGGTCTGGTTCGCCAGCATGAAGTCCCGGAGATATGTCGACGCGACTACCTGGTTCCCAACGCCGCACAACACGTCGTGGCGCATGTAGAAGGGGTCCGCTATCGCGATGCCCGGTGTATTATCCCTGATGACTTGCACCGCCAGACTGAGCGAGTATAGGCGGATCATGGAGTAGTGCAGCGGATTGCTATGGAACATATCGAAGATGTCCGAAAACCGCAGTACTATTCTATCCGCGCCGGTTGACTCGACGACGCCCAAGTCCTTTGGCACCATGGCAATGAAAACCGGGTATGATGGATCCTTGGATTCAAGAAGACGCGATTCAAGAAAAAGAATGCTGTCATGCAAACTCCGCATATCCCCACTTGCGGCCTTGAGCTTGCTCTGGCTAAGCATAGGCTGACCAATCACATGCATCTTCGTATGCTTAGATGTAGGTGGGCCGTCCTGAACACGGAGCGGCATCTTAGCAGGCTGGCTCGCGGACTTTGCGGCCTTGGATCTAGGTCCTCTTTTCCGCGGCTTCGGCGCTTTCGGAATGATCTCCTTCTCAATCTCCTCATTAGCCGCCTTACGGATTGTGCTAGGGCTGAAAATAACTCCACCCTTCGCACTTTTCTGAGTCTCGGTGCAGGGGCCGACATCTGGAGGCGTGTCTTCCTGAGAACCGAAGAGACGCTTGCAATTGGATTTATCCGCAGGAGGAGCCTCACCACGAGCCTCCGTGCTATGGTAGGGTTCTTCTGGAGGAGGAGCAACGTAATCTCCGCCATCAAAGTCATCAGCGATGAAATCCATGGCATCAAGATCAACGTCATTCTCCTGGTCTTGTGCCATCTCCATGTCACGGGTAGGCGACGGCGCGGCGACGGTCTTGCCATGGCTCCGCTCCGGAGCTTCTAGAGGGGTTGTCTTCGAGGTGGTGCCTCGCGCCGGTAGTTCTAGAGGCGATGTCCGCGGGGTGGCGCCCCTCTTCCCCAGGCGAATCTGGCTCTTCGGCCATTCCATGTTCCAAGGCATGCATTGGAGCAGCGTCAGGGTATCGGGGTCATCTTCTTCTTGGTAGGGTTGAATGGGAGGCAACAAGTCGTCGTAGCCCGCCAGCACCCGAAGCACTCGAACTCTATATACGTCTTCGCGCATCGGCCTGTTGTGGAACCTGCGGGTTGACGGTTGAACGATCATACCCACAGCAACATCCTTCAACACGCCATCCACTGTGTGTAAGAGAGTGCATGGAACGTCGTCGTTCTGCGGAAAACATGCAGGGCGTCAGAGAGGCCAGTCTAAGGCAAAGGAAGATCGACGCTCCAACGCTTAACTATTTACCTGGCTGGCGAGGGCGTCGAGCTCCTCTAGTGGCGAGGGGCCAACGACGACGGCGGGCGTGCTACTGTTCAATGGCGAGGGAGAACCGGCGGCGGGCGTGGAACCGATGGCCAGGCGGCGGTTGTTCGTTGCACGCTCTTCATTCGGCGGAGGACCGCCCACTGTGGGCGTGCAACGGATGGTCAGGCGGGTAGAGGCGGGCGGAGTCACTATCGGCGCCGTGGTGTAGGCGGGCGGAGTCACAAGTGGGTCCGCCATCGTGGCGTTGGCCGGCGAGACTCTGGACAAGTCTCTTGAGTTGCTGCCCTGCACGCTAGGCACCGGGCACGGCCCCACTCGACCTCCTTCATTCCATCGAGTAACCACAGATGGTAGGCAAAACGCTGCCCATTTGTTCTGCCAAAGCTGTTTTGACAATATTAGGAATATCGACAACTTTGGCCTTGAGGTCTGCAATCTCGCGATCGCGGGCTTCGTCACGTTGGATATCTTCGATGCTCCTCTTTCTATTCCTTCTCGCCTCCCTGGGCTCCTTGAAGTACTCTCTGAGCTTCGTCGTCGTGCCCAGGCCACAAACTCGGCCACCTGACGGCCTTTTGTGCTTTTCCTTCCCCTGCGTCACGTTCACCGCCCTGTTTGAAGTGTCGTCCCACGGGCCGTGCAGCCTCGGCATGGATGACGAGGTTCCACCACTTTCGATTTCTAAGTTCTGCACAATTAGCGTGAACCGTTTAGAATTCCACCAGTACACTATAATGCAATCGACTAGATCGTCGAGAGCAAACTAACTAGGGTGGTGTATTTACTTACCAAGTTGTCATACAACGTCTTCACCTTCTCATCATCGGTAGTATACTCATTAGCTACCGGTTCATATGTAAACCGGGCCCTGATGAAGTTTTTCGTCCGCGGCGAGTACTTTGCGAGAGGGTCAGGGATGCCCTGTTCTGCACGTTGGCGTCCTCCTTCTCCCCAATTGGGAATCGCCGCTCTGTAACCGCCGCATCCCAGTTTGTGGGAACCAATGTTCAACTTCCTCATCCTCTGCCCCCAATCAGCGTTAGCCTTGGCGACTTCGCTCTGGCAAAGTACCTTGAAGTCCCGGAGTTCATCTTCGGTGATTCTCGGCTCACTCGCTAAAACATCCTGCAGGCTATTTTTGGGTCCAAGACCTTAACCTTCACCCGGTGTTTCCAGTTGGCCAAGGCGGTGTTCATCTTACCAATGGCGCAGTGGTTGACTATATTCCCCGCCAGATTGTCGTTATTGTACTTAAACGGCTCGTCTGGCGGATGCGGGTACAAGTATCGTCCGTGCAGCTTTCTAAAGAGAAGAACCTGATAATGTGCATTCTCTTTTTTCCTTAGATCATCGGTTAAGATCCTGACAGTGTCCCGGAGAATGCAACCAATCTGGTTGCCGAATCCTCTGACCACCGCCTCGGGCGCGATTGGATACCCAAAGCTATCAATTTCCGTGATCTCTTCAGGTGCGGAGAGTGTTACTTTTCCGTTTCCTCTTCTTGTTGGCTTTGCTACCACCATCTGTCTGGCCGCCGGCATCAGTGGTGTCATTTCCGCCGGCGGCGCCACTAGTGGTATCACCGGCGCCACTAGTCGTGGCGTCATCCTCCTTGCCACCGCTAGTGTCCGCGTCAGCCCAGGCATCCGCCGTCGGGTCGTATTGCTCACTTCTTCGTCGGTGATTGCCAGAACGGCTTAGAACCGCCGGCCTCGTCGTCGTGTGCCATGTTCTGAAGGGGGAAATTATTGGTTAATCTAAAGGAAACAAAAAATCGACATACTACTCGATCACGGGAAAACGGCTAAGTCCTAAATTCACGGGAAAATTTCGGCATGACCTTTGCTAATTTTCTAACACTAGAGTGCCCGATTCTCGCCGAAACGGAAATTAATCAACATTCGGCGAAAATGGGCAACTCATTTGAATTCCCTGCAAAGTTTTAAACGGCTCGATGGCCGGACAGATTCTTTAGGCCAACACCAGCACAATTTTTATTATCTGCAAAATTTTATCCAACACCAGTACCAGCACCAGTCCTACAACACCAGCACCAGTCCTACAACACCAGCACCAGTCCTAGAAGATCATTTTTATCCATCAAAACTATATTACCAGTACCAACACCAGTACCTGCCAAACAAACATAGCCTAGCAGCAGCAATTCTCATGAACAACATGGAAACAACTTAGCAGCAACAACAACCAATATGATCTCTAAGTAGACACTTCTATATAGATTGGATATGATAAGTAACATCAGTAGCAAATTCTCAGGAACAAGCAGCAAACAAAGCAGCAGCATTTTTCAACAAGCAACATCATTTTGAACTAGTGGAGGAGCAGGGCTGAGAGCAAGTAGACCACAAGCACAAAACCATCCATCACCAACAAGCCCCAGGTTTGTTAACTACACACCATCTAGCTAGAAATTTCTAGATTATGCACAGAGAGCAGGCTGGGGGTATTTTCCTCAGATAGGAATAGAAGTGCTATGCTAAAGTTCATCACTGGGAATTAAAATGATCAAATCTAGCATTTGTTCTTATTTAAACTTGGGCCTCAGGCTTTGCATCACTGGCCAGAGGCTTAATCAAGATGGAAGCAATTGTTCTTATCAGATGAACACCAACAAGAGGAAATGGATAGTAAAGTTAACAAGCACATCTAGCACATTGTTAAGTCAAGATACCACAACTGCTGAAAAAATAGAGATGCCAGAAATGAATTCACATAATTCAAGAGAAATGGTAGAGCCTCTCCTAATCACAAGAGCAAGCATGACTAACTATAGCAGCATGCAAAACTAACTACATGAGTTTTTAGGAAACTATTGCAACTTGTCACTAACACTAGCCTTGTCGTTGGGACCTGAATGTTTTTAAAGTTTCAAGAACATCATAAGATCTTGTGTTACCATATTGATATTACTCCATATTGAGTGTGTAAGAAATCTGGCCTAAGTGGAAATGCTTTATCTGCCTTGAAGAAATCCACCAACAAGAGGAAATGGATAGTAAGTTAACAAGCACATCTAGCACATGATTGCTGGGCACTAGGTTCTAGGATTTGCACCCCTAAGTGACTCTTTAAAGAACACAGCAAGAACAATGAAGGAATCGGAGTTCCTACAAGCCATCTAGGGGCGGGATCGAGGAGAAGGGGAGGGAGAGGACTAGGGGGCGGCGCACCTTTGTTCGTCGGGCTTCGAGGTCGATGGAGACGGGACGTCGACGACGACGGCGCAGTCGATGCTACAGAGGTCGATGGAGTAAAACTCCTGGACCTGGTCGATGGAGACGGGACGTCGACGACGACGGCGCAGTCGATGCTACAGAGGTCGACGGCGCAGTACGGCTCCTGGACCTGGTCCTGCGCCTGCTCCTCCTCCTCCTTGGTCGATGCAGAGGCGAGGTCACGGTGGTGGTGGGCGCGACTAGAGGGAGAGCAGAGGCTATGTCTAGGGCTTGGGGTGGTGGTGGGTGGCGGCGAGAGGGAGGGCAGAGGCTAGGGTGGTGCTTGGGGTGGTGTTGGTCGGAAGCAAGGAGGCAAGACGCGCGGTTTAGATCGAGATCGATCGCGAGATGTGGATGTGGAAGAGGAAGAGAAGAGGGGGCACGGGTCAGTCAATAGGCGGAAGGATAGCCGTGACGCACATGAGTAAGATGCGCCACGCATCGCTTACGCGTGACGCGCCAACTAAATGCGTGTCGCGCATAGTGTACCCGTGACGAGCGTAGAGGAGGCGCGTCGCGCATTACTTAGCCGTGACCACGGATGAGAGGTGCGTCGCGCCTATTTCTGTTTTCTATTCAAAAAGTATGCGCGCTGGTCTATAGCAGAACCAGCTGCTTAGTCCAGTGGCTTACACCTTTGCCACTGCTCCATTGCCCCAAGTTCGAGTCCCACCCCCCATTTTTCAAAAAATGATTTTTTCCTTAGGAAATAAATCAATATAAGCTCAAAATAAATTCAAATAAATCAATCCAAAATCCAGAAAGATCAATTTAAACATTAAGTCCAGTGGCTTACACCTTAGGAAATAAATCAATATAAGCTCAAAATAAATTCAAATAAATCAATCCAAAATCCAGAAAGATCAATTTAAACATTAAGTGTATATATATTACATCGCCATCACTTCCTCGAATGCATGCAAACACACGACACATATATCGTTGTTCTTCGAGCTAGCGTTTTACAATTTTCTTTCCCTTCTTTGTCGCGGTTGAGTAATTCAGTCCCGGAACACCGTGACTTCTTCGGTGGAATGGGCGACCCGTAGGTAGTGTTGTCCTGCTTCTTCTTGTTGTGTATTTCGTTCCATCGTCATTGTCATCTTCCATTTTCGGGTCGCCGTACTGGTCAAAGTCTTGCTCGTTGGCTACTCCATCCATTCCGATGATGTTTCTTTTGCCTCTCCGCACGACAACACGGCTAGGCCTTGTCGGGTCAGTAATGAAGAAGCATTGGTCCACTTTGTTAGCCAAGACCCATGGCTCATTTTTTGCGGTGACATTCGTGCCGGTTTGGCTTCAGGTATCACCATGGTGGTGAAATATTGTCCTTCTTTCCTGACGCTCTTTGCCCATGTGACACGGAACATTGGCACCTTCTCTCCGCAGTAGTCGAGTTCCCATATCTCGTCGATCCTACCATAGTATCTTTCCTTGACGTCACCTGTTAATGATTCCATCGTTACCCCCGAGTTCTGGTATTCGCAGTTCCGGTCCTTATTTGCCGTGTAGAATGTGTAACCATTGATATTGTATGCCTGATATGTCATGAGGTTATGTGCGGGGCCTTGTGACAATGTGAGTATGAGTTTTTCTTCTTCAGAATAAGGCGTCCCCGGTTGATCGGTCATAATCTTCTCCCTGAACCACTGTGTGAAATGGATGTTGTGCTCTTTGATTATTTCTGCTTCGGTCCTATGTTGACCCCGGTCACTGTAATACTTCGCGATTAGCAATTTGTGCTTTTCCAACCAAGGATCGACCACTGTTAGATGTTGTAGCGCGACTAGGTTTGCTCTGTCAAAGTCGTTGCGTCGGCCCTGAAAGTCGACATTCATTTCGCGCTGGCCCTCGCGGTGTCCCCATCCACCGAGCCTGCCAAAGTGCCTGTTTACGGGCAGACCAGGTTCTCATCTTTGTCTAGAAAATTCGTGCAGAAAGAGATGCACTCCTCTGTCAGAAAGCCCTTGGCAATGCTTGCGTCTGGACGGGCCCTGTTGCGGACGTATCCTTTGATGGAACCATTCATCCTTTCGAACGCCATCATGGAGTGTAAAAACGGCGGCCCGAGCTGGATGATATCATCCACGACATGGACAAGGAGATGCACCATAATGTCGAAGAATGCTGGCGGGAAGTATATCTCCAGCTCGCATAGTATCACCACGATCTCTTCCTGTAGCCTTGCGAGTTTTTTCACGCCAATCGACTTTCGAGAGATGACGTCAAAAAAGTTGCAGAGTCCAAACAGCGTTTCACGGACGTGCTCGTCCATTATCCCTCGAATTGCAACTGGAAGTATCTGGGTCATCATCACGTGACAGTCGTGAGACTTCATTCCGCTGAACTTCTGCTTTGGTACGTCTAGGTATCTGCTTATCTTCCCCGCATAACCGTAAGGAAATTTGACTCCAAGGAGGCACTTGAAGAATTGGTCGATCTCCTTCTCGCATAGCGTGAAGCACGAAGGGGGACTGTCGTGGTGGTGTCACGGCAGATGCCATGGGATGGCTAAAGATGTGGGGACGATGGACGCTGGAGGTGTCCGGGGAGGGATCACGCGACGAGTAGCCGCGTGAGGTAAGATCCACACAACACAAACAACACGATGTACCCAGGTTCAGGGCCCTCGTGAGGAGGTAAAACCCCTACTCCTGCCTTTCCCTATGTATTACGGTGTCTCACCGAGTAGCCACAGTACAAATGGTAACGTTACCGAGTAGCCCCTTGCCCTTCTCCGAGTAGAGCTAGGTCAAGGACTTAGGGTTTCTAGGGTTTCTAGCGAGCCACTATGGGAGCATATGAGCATTCCTCTACCTCTACCTCTCGCAGGAGGCGGCGGGGCACCTTATATACATGGTGCCCAGCCGGATACGTCCAAATCCTAGACAAGTGTCGACATAGTGTCCACACTGTCCTTTCTCCGAGTACCCGCTGACAGCTTTGGTCGTTGGTCTTGGCTGCTTCTGTAAAGTCGTTGGGCAAAACTAGGGGACAGACTGGTATCACTGTACCTAGTCACAGTAGGGTCCCCCTTATCCTGCCACCGACTGCTTCCATGCTGTCACTGTCAGACAGACCGTCCCCACGTGAACAGTAGTTCGAATGCTGCCAAGTACGGACCCAGGATACGCGGGATCCTGTGTCAGAACGGCTCCTTTGACTTCCTGCCCGAGTAGTTTCCCGCCAAAGGTTCCCGCCAATTGTACTCGGGCCAAACCTTCTACTCGACATGGTAGAAACTGATTGATATCTCCTTCTGATCATCTTGAGGTGAGACCGGGTAGCAGTCGACCGGGTAGCGAGTACCCGGTAGTCGGCTACTCGGCCAAACCTCTCTTCTGTAAGCGGCCTTTACCACCTGTCTTTACCCTACTCGGGGGTAACCCCCCGACAGCAGTCCCCGAAGCTGGTTGAGTCTTGCGAACTTGTTCACTAGGCTCTGCCAGCTTAAAACCAGCCTTTGCATCTCAGCCATCGAACCTCAAGATGCCGAGTAGTGCCTCCGAGTAGCTATCCGGAAAGTATCTTGAGTCTCCTCCTTCCGAGTAGCACTTGCTTTCTACTCTGTATCCGAGTAAAAAGACTTAGCGAAATTCCGCAAACTGAGCCTCTGCAGCGCAGAGCAACATCCAGCCCTTCACGCAGGCACTGCCTACGTGTCAAGCATCCACGACCTTGTCGTTTGGTTGCCCAGGACACGGCGCCACGTGTCCAGTTTTCACGCCGTGGGCCCACCGGCCGTCATGTCCCATCAAGTGCATTTACTGGCCACGATCTTGTAGTGGGATCCAATGCGGCCGTTACGCGCGCGGTTCTCGCGTGTGTGCGTTTCTAGCCGGCCACAGGACCCACCACACGCCACAATCGATCCCACTCCCGTAGCGGTAACGGTAATCTCGCCGAGGAGGTAAAAATACCCCCGCGGTAACTTCCTTTTCCCCTTCCCTGCTCATTTCCTCTTCTTCCTCCCGTTCTTCTCCGCCACCGAGCGCTCCGCCGCCGCACTAGCCTCTGCGCCGCCGCGGACTCGCTCCACCACCAACCCCGTCTGATTTCCGATTCTTCCACTCGCAACCATGGCCAAGTCCTGCTGGGCCGGTTCCATCACCCAAGCCAACCTCGCCTGGCTCGTGAACGAGAAGGGTTCCCCCTGGCGTGGAGTGCCGGGCACCCGACGACGAGGTCGTGCCCAAGCCCAGGGACGGAGAGCGCGTGGTGTTCATGTCCCACTTCGAGCGCGGATTCGGGCTGCCAGCCTCGGACTTCATGCGTAAGTTCCTGAATCACTTCGGGCTGCAGATGCACCATCTGCCGCCCAATGCAGTCGTTTTCCTCGCATACCACGCCGTGGTGTGCGAGGCCTTCCTCGGCATCAGGCCCACCGTGGAGACGTGGCTCCACTACTTCCATCTCCGGCAACAATCCGTCGGGAAGAAGGACAGCGCGGCGTTGCCCGCGCCACCGACGTCGGCTGCGCCATGATGGTGCAGCGCAACGGGACGAACCACCCCCGCATCCAGGGGCTGGATTCCTGCCGAATGTGGCAGCAAACGTTCTTCTACGTGAGGAACGTTGCCGCCGCTGATGGAGCCCCCGTCGACGATCGGATCAACCTGCCCCCTTGGAGCAAGCGTGCTCCACTCGGGTCGAATTGGAAGGAGAAGCCCGTCAACGACGAGAACGCCACCGAGATAGAGACGCAACTCGCCTGGCTGAAGACGCATGGCCTCAGGAATGACGACCCAGTAGCGTGCTGGATCAAACGCCGGGTGCTTCCTCTGCAGGAGCGATGCCACCTCATGTGTTACATGGGAGGGCCTCGCGATTGCACCAGGACCACCACCGTCGAGATCGACGATGCTGACGTTCCCAGGCTTGCCAGGAACATCCTGAAGACCAGCCTCAACGAGAAGTGGCGGTACGGGTTCCTCCCGTTCAGCCGTCGGACTCCAATCTTGCGGGTACGTCTCCCTTACTCTGTTTTCGTCTCTGCTTTCCGAGTAGATAGCTTCTCCTTTCGCCTCGACTAGCAATCGCCTTGTGCACCGAGTAGGACACTTAGCTAAATCGCCTTAGGCTTAGTGTGCTTTGTGCCTGCACGCCTCGTCGAGTAGGAATTTTTAGAAAAAAGGCCTAGGCTTAGTGTGCTTTGTGGGTGCACGCCTACCCGAGTAGAGTTCTATTCTGGTACTCGGCTAACTTGTGGTCCTTCTCTGCCTTTCAGACTCTTACTCGCCAGCTTACTGAAAGCAGCGAGGTCTTCGAGGACAACTGGTCCAAGGACGCGAGGAGGATGATGTACCCCCCTCTGATGACGCGGAGCAGAGCAGCCCCGTTCCCGAGAAGCGCGACGTCCTTAACACTTGGGCGGACGATGGCTCCGACGG
The DNA here is from genome assembly GCA_028641055.1 of Alopecurus myosuroides. Taxonomy (NCBI): domain Eukaryota; kingdom Viridiplantae; phylum Streptophyta; class Magnoliopsida; order Poales; family Poaceae; genus Alopecurus; species Alopecurus myosuroides. The sequence goes on from CM054057.1 coordinate 568,116,965, forward strand.
TAATAGCATCCTCATCTTGCTTGTTTCCGGGAAGCATCAACTCCTGTATTGCTATTTCTGATTCACTTCTTCTTTCCTTTGAATTTCTCAGATGAGGCCGCTGCGGAGAAGGACGACCAGGATGAGGACGAGAACGATGGTGATGCGCCCCTTGTCGTCAAGCCTCTGTCGGTTGCCCCTCCCGAAACTCGCAAACGGACAGGCGGCGAAGCACAAGCGCCTCCTGCCAAGAAGAAGAAGAAGCCCGCCGAGGAGGGAGAGACCCCCGAGAAGAAGAAACCCACCAAGCTCACCACGAAGAGAAAGGAAACAGCTCTCTTCCACTACCGCGTAAGCCTCCTTCCCGGTCGTCTTTCTTCTCGCGCAGTGCCATTTTCCCCATTTTCTTCCAATTCCTGATTCCCTTCTCCTCTTTCCGCAGAGCTCCCCTGGACGTGAACGCCGCTTGTGCATCCGGCCAAGCCAAGGAAACTCCAATTCCTCTGATCAACGTCGATGACGACGAGGAGGACAACACTGCCCACGCTGCTGCCGCCAAAGCACCGATCACTTCCGCTCAGGGAGCAGGATCAGAAGCGGCAGCTCAGGACGCTGCCGTCCACCTCGAAAGACCACCTTCTCCTCCGGCTAGCAATGCCGAGGAGGTCCGAGACCAGGATTTGCAAGACACTGCCGCCCCCGAGCGGCCTGAAGTAGAACAAGAGCAAACCAGCACAGAGGCTGGTGCACGAGACAATCTTGCTGCCGAGCAGCAAGTAGGAGACAACACTGCTGCGGACGCCACCGTAGAAGATGTTTACCCACTGCCAGGCGGCGTACCGAGTGGTGTTCTGCCAGGAGCTGCAGCGGCGCCTCCAACTGCGCAGGGCCCTACGCCACCGACTGCACAAGGCCCTACACCACCAAACTCCTCCTCGTCTCCTCAGAGCAAGGACACCTCCAGCCCTCCTGGGCGAGTAACCAGGCAACGGGCCCTTGATGCTCTGAGGGATTACTGCTCCGAGAAGGGCCCTTCTGAGAAGGTGACTGCCGACAAGGTGGCTGCCGAGGAGGCCAAGGCCAAGGAAGCCGCCGAGACCAAAGCCGAGAAAGAAACTGCTGAGAGAGCCAAGGCTGAGCAGAAGAGGGCCAGGGCTGAACAGAAGAAAGCCGAGAGGCGAGCTGCCGAGGAAGCAGTCGCCGAGAAGGCAAAAGCCAAGGCCGAGAAGGCAAAAGCCAAGACAGAGGGGAAGAAACCCGAGGATCCCGAGAAGCAGAAGATCGAGAAGGAGCAGACGAAGAAAAGGGCCAGGGAACAAGGCGCATCCGCAGGCGGAGCACTCGTGATCCGCGACTCCGGCCCGATTCCTGCTGCACTCTCTGCGGGCGCTCGCGCTGCTGGCCAGCCTTGCTACCCGGAATATATGATTGAGGTTAGCCACCAACACCGCATCGGCTTCCCTCCCAAGATAAAGCTGTAGCTATTCAGAAGGGAGGAAAGCAGTAGCCAGGAATACTCCTCCCTTCGATCCAGCCCAGAATAAACCCGTCAATATTGCTTCTCGGGGACCCCAAGACAAGCCAATAACTTCCAAGGGTCTTGAGCAGGTGCTGGACACTGTTGGCTACATCAGCGCCAAGTGGGACAGCGGGGTTCTCGGAGAGGATAAGTGGCATGGCTTAACCCTTGGCTCCGTCGACCACTACCGCGTGGAGTGGAACAAGATCGACCTGGGACACCAGCCCATGTCCGTCTCCACCGACACCGCCACCCTCGCAGCCAAGATGTTCTTGCACCGCAAGAACGCCGAGGATATCGAACAGAGCTACGCAGTAAGTCTTTTTGCCTTTTCCGAGTTGAATTTTCTTCTCTTCTACTCGCCTTCCTTCTTTCTCACCATCACTCCCAGTCCCCGAGATTTGGGTCGAGTAGGTGGACACTCTCCGAGTAGCCTCCTACTCGGCCGAATCTTCTCTGCTTTGCCTAACTCATTTTCTTCTCGGTTTTCAGGATAGCGTTCTCAAGCGGACCAACTTGTACCGCATCCTTCTCTGGAACCACTCCATCGCCAGGAGACGCATCACCGCACTGGAGAAAGAGAAGGCAGATGCCGAGGCCGCAAGCAAAACGCCAATGAGAGCAGCCAGCAGCTGGCTGAAGTGCAGGGTAGGCCTTTTAGCTACGCGGTTTCTGCGTTTTATTTTTACGCCCGCTCCTGCTTTCTTTGGCACTAACCTTTCCTTCTCTGCAGCTAACCTGAAGGCCCTAGTCGACGAGCACGAGAAGTGCCGTGCTTTTGTGGCAGACTCCGAGGCCACCATAAAGAGACTTGAAGGTGAGCTTGTTGTTTACTCGGTTCTGTCTCGAATTTGTTTCTTCTCTGCATATCTGCTGACCTTATCTTATCTTTTCGCAGAAGATTATAAGTCATTTGCTGAGGCGCACCAAGATTGCGTCCAGCCAGCAGCGGTGGAAAAGCAGCTGTCCGATCAGGCCATTACTCTGATTAAGGACCACACCAGCGAGATGGAGAAGCTGCAGGTCCAGCTTCAGAACGCGCTCCAAGACGCCGTGAAGATTGGCGCCGAGAGGGACGCGGCCATCGCCGAGAAAGCCAAGGCCGAGACTACTTTCAAGGCCAAGGAGAGGGCCCTCGAGGCTGAGTGCGAGACTCTGAAGAAGACCAATGCTGATCTTTTCGCTCAGATGGACACCCTGCGCCAGGTTCAATCAAAGCAGATTAACAACGAGGAATCCTGGAGATCCAAGCTGCAGCAGCTGCGCCGCCAACTAATCGGTAAGTTCTTTTCTTCATTGCATCTTTTCTTCTCGGTTCTATTCCTTCTCGGCTTCCTCTTTTCTTTCTCGGTTTTTGATCTTGCCACTTGCTATTTCAGAGATTTGGCCTCGTCTTGAGTCTACCTCTGCGCCCACGATAGCCAAGGCCCGAGCAGTTCGCCTCTCGCTGGGTGAGCCGATTGACACCAGGGCTGACATCGAGGACAGCTTGGTGGTGCTCAAAGGTTACTTCGAACAGCTGGCCGGCTGCGGGACTGACTTGATGCACGCGGGCTTTGAGCTCCACAGGTTGTTCTGGCCTCATGACCCCCAGCCAAGAAAGATGCGAGATCTCGCTCACAAGCTGGAGGAAGCGAAGGCCGAGCTGAAGAAGTGGCGAGCCTCTGCAGCCCGTGCCGGTGCAGATGTGATGCTTCTCTGCATGGCGTCTTGGTATGAGAACCTTGACATGCAGCGCATCCGCGGGAAGCGTAATAACTCCAAGTGGGAGAATGATGCCGCTAGCGTGGCCTTGCGCAAGCAGATCGCTTATGAAGTTGCCGAGTGTGCCGAGACGGAGGTCTACATCGACGGCCCCCCCGAGCCGGACACTGATTATGAAGACGAGGAGGAAGCCGATGTGGAGGACGACGAGGACGACGAGGAGGACATGGACGAATACTTCGCATCTCCCAGGAGCAAGGCCGAGAAGGGGAAGAGCGCCGCCGTCTCGGGTAGCGATGAGGAGGAGCATGCCCACATCGACAGCGAGCCACTTAACTTCGGCACCTCCTCGGGTGCTGCTCTTGACGACACGGTGCCACCTAGCCACACACCGCTGGCTCCTCTTCGGCTCCAGGCCCCATCTCGGTGGCCACAGCTACATCCGAGCAGACGGCCACCCAGGATGATGTTGAGATGGAGGAGTCCGCCGCCGTGCAGACGGAAACGGACGCCACCAACAACGAAGAAGCTGCCGAGAAAACCACCGCCGAAGAAACTGCTACCAAGACAGTCGTCGAGGAAACAACTGCCCATGCCAGCGCCGAGAACACTGCCTCCTCAACCTGAGGCCACCTGCAACTTTTTTAACTTGAGCATTTATCAGATCCCCGGGATGCCGGGAGCATATGTATCAAACAATATTTGTTTTCGCTTGCTACCCAGTTTTTATGCCCACTCAGTTTACGTTGACATTAATCAATTTGAACGACAGTGGCTCAATGCCGAGCTGTGTTCCCATGCGAGTCCCCGAGTAGCTTTTCTTATTCACCCTGTCTTTTCATCTCTGCTCTACCTGCGACTTGTCGCTTGTTTGGTATTCGAGTCACAAGAATCAAAGAACAAGGCTGCAAATACTTAGCCGCTAGAAAACAATCATGATAACGCAGCCCACCACTTAACCGAGAAGACGAAAACGAGGAACAAAAAGTAACCGATAATCTACTCGGTTCCTGCACTTTTTCTTCCTTAGTGATTTTCGTGTGCTCATTGACCTTTTGCTTGTTCTCTTGCTTGCCATGAAGCCGGGTTTCGGACAGCAGCAAAGTCGAAGAGTTGGCATATAGGTTTAAACACAGTACTCAATGCACTTTTGAGTTCTGAAGTGAAGCAACCGAATAGACAAAGGAACGAGCCGAGTAAAAACACTTAGAGCAATTTTGGACGAGGGCAGTCCCCGAGAACAATTTTAGATTGCAGAGTAGAATTTCAACTCGGATGAAAGGGTACATACACATCTTTGCTTACGAATGAAAACGACGAAGTAGAGCTACATTCCAGGGACGCTTGGTTTCCTCTCCAGCTTTATCTGCCCTGTTCGCCTGCGATGGGCGCACATCTACAAGATAGTACGCGTCATTGTGCAGCGCTTTGCTGACAATGAAAGGCCCTTCCCATGGAGGAGACAGCTTGTGCATCCCGGCTGTACGCTGCACAAGCCTAAGGACCATGTCTCCTTCTCGGAAAACCCTTGGGTTCACCTTTCGGCTATGATAGCGCCGCAGGTTTTGCTGGTAGATAGCCGAACGTGACAGAGTCAGCTCTCTTGCTTCTTCAAGCAGGTCAACGTCGTCTTCTCGAGCTTCTCTCGCCTCCACCTCAGTGTAGAGGGCTACTCGGGGGGAGTCATGCTCTAAGTCTATTGGCAACACGGCCTCAGCCCCGTATACCAAGAAGAATGGCGTGTAGCCGGTTGACCGGTTAGGGGTAGTCCTTAGACTCCACAACACCGCTGGCAACTCTTCTAGCCAACACCCAGGTGTTTTCAGCAGTGGCTCAATCAGCCTCGGCTTGATGCCTGCCAGTACCATCCCGTTGCTCTTTCAACTTGCCCATTGGAGGCAGGGTGCGCGACTGACGCAACGTCTAGTCGGATATGCTTATCTCTGCAAAATCGCACCATTGCCCCCTCTGCAAAGTTAGTGCCGTTGTCGGTGATGATACTGTGCGGGTAGCCATATCTCATGATCACATCTTTCACAAACTTCACAGCTGTGACTCCATCGCACTTCCGAATAGGCTTCACCTCGATCCACTTGGTGAACTTGTCCACCATGACCAAGATATGTGTCATATTGCCCTTAGCCGGCTTGAAAGGACCAACCATATCCAAGCACCAAACAGCAAACGGCCATGTGATAGGAATTGTTTTCAACTCGGATGCTGGCACGTGAATCTTACTTGCGAACATCTGGCAGCCGGCGCACTTCCTCACAATGTCCTCAGCTTGCTGTAATGCAGTGAGCCAGTAGAAGCCATGCCGAAAGGCTTTCTTGACTAAAGCCCGAGAAGAGGCGTGATGCCCACACTCTCCTTGATGTATCTCCACCAGGATTTCTTCTCCTTCCTCTGGGCTTACGCAGCGTTGCAGCACACCAGTGGCACTTCTCTTGTGCAGCACATCTCGGACTAAGGCGTAGCCCTTGGATCTTCTCTGAATCTGCCTCGCAGTCACCTCATCTTCAGGTAGAGTGCCGTCCCTTAGAAAGGATAATATGGGCATTGCCCAACTCGGTGTCTCCCGCACGGGAAACACTGGTTCGTCCATTTCCATTGGGACAGGCTCTGGTGGTTGCACAGGAGTAGGAGCGCTTCTCTGCAGCCCAGATCGATTGGCGAGAACTTCTTCAATGAATGCAACAGCTTCAGGGTTGAGGGCGGCATTCCCCGAGTAAGGAATGGCAGTCCCCGGGTAAGGAACGGCAGTCCCCGGGTAGGGAGTGGCAGTCCCCGGGTAGGGAACGGCAGTCCCCGAGTAGGGAACGGCAGTCCCCGGGTAGGGAGCGGCAGTCCCCGAGTAGAGAGCGGCAGTCCCCGAGTATAGGACGGCAGTCCCCGGGTTCCCTGCAGCACTCTCCCAGTCAATCTCCATTGGGTCAGATTCCTCACTTGGCAGAGAAGGGACAAAGATGGATTCCGAGTTGGGGGAAGGCTTGATGGATGGCTTCCTCAAATGCTCCAAGGCAATCCCTGCCGGGATGGACTGACGAGAAGATCCCAACTTGGACAGCTCATCTGCTGCTTCGTTTTCTGCTCGGTGAATGTGCTGGAACTCACAGCCTTCGAAAAACCCAGTCATTGACTGCACCAGGAAACGATACGACGCCATGTTGGCATCCAAGGCATCCCAGGTACCCGAGACTTGCTGCACCACCAGATCTGAGTCGCCATAACAGATAATGCGCTGCACGCCAACCTCCTTTGCTACTCGCAAACCATGCACAACTGCCTCGCTACATTGTTGGATGCCTTGAAATGGATCTGCAACACATACTTGAGCTGATCCCGCTTGGGTGATGTAAGCACAACGCCAGCACCAAGGCCTTCTTTCACCTTTGAGCCATCAAAGTGCATCTTCCAATAGTTGGAAACTGGAGCAGGAGGTTCATACTGCATCTCGGCCCAGTCGACAAGAAATTCCGCCAGTACCTGAGACTTGATTGCTTCTCTTCTCGTATACGCGGGAGCGTACGCGGCTAGCTCGATCGCCCACTTGGCTACTCTGCCACTCACCTCCTTGTTACCCATGATGTCCGAGATGGGAGCTGAGCTCACGACAGTGATGGGATGCTCCTGGAAATAATGCTTCAGCTTCCTGGCGCCCAGGTACACACCATAGGTCATTTTCTGGTAATGCGGGTAGTTCTGCTTGGAGCTCGACAACACCTCACTCAAATAGTACACAGGGCGCTGCACACTCTTGCCTTCTTCTTCTCGCTCCACCACTATCACCACGCTGACTACTCGGTTAGTCGCGGCAATGTATAGCAGCATAGGCTCCTTGGGTAGCGGACTAGCCAAGACAGGAGCGCTAGCCAACATTGCTTTCAGCTCATTGAATGCTACATCCGCTTGCGGAGTCCAGACAAACTTGTCGCTCTTCTTCATCAGCTGGTACAGAGGCAGAGCCTTCTCGCCCATTCGGCCCAGAAAACGGCTCAGTGATGCCAGACAACCCGTGAACTTCTGCACATCCTTCAATGATCTCGGCAAAGACATGCTTTCAATAGCTTTTATCTTAGACGGATTGGCTTCAATGCCCCGACTAGAAACCAGGAAACCGAGTAGCTTTCCAGCTGGTACACCAAAGGTGCACTTACTCGGATTCAGTTTCATTTTGTACCTGCGTAGGTTAGCAAAGGTTTCCTCCAAGTCGGCAAGCAGAGTATGTGTTTATTCGTTTTGATGACAATGTCATCTACGTACACCTGCACATTCTTGCCGAGTTGGTCGTGCAAGCATTTCTGCATGCATCTCTGATAGGTTGCACCCGCATTCCTCAGGCCAAAACACATGACACGATAGCAATAAGCCCCGTACGGGTAATGAAAGCAGTCTTTATTTGATCAGCAGGATTGAGTGCAATCTGGTGGAAACCAGAGTAGGCATCTATGAAAGACAACAGTTCACAGCCGGCAGTGGAATCGATCACCTGGTCGATGCGAGGTAGCGGGAAAGGATCCTTGGGGCATGCCTTGTTCAAGTCGGTGTAGTCGACGCACATGCGCCATGCAGTGGCAGCCTTGGGATCTTCCTTTTTCTTCTCGACCATGACCGGGTTGGCTAACCAGTCCGGGTGCAGCACCTCCATGATGAAGTTACTGATCAGCAGCTTGGTGATTTGATCACCGATGGCCTTCCTTCTCTCATCCCCGAAACGGCGCAAGGCCTGCTTCACGGGCTTGGCGTCTGGACGCACATGCAAAGAGTGCTCAACCAACTCCCTCGGGACTCCTGGTAAATCTTCATTGGTCCAGGCGAACACGTCCCGATTCTCACGGAGGAAGTGGATGAGCGCGCTTTCCTATTTCTCGGCCAGCCCGGCACCAATGATGGCCACGCGCTCCGGGAACTCGGGGTCAACCTGGACTGTCTTGGTCTCCTTGGCCGCTTGGAAAGCAGTACCATGTTGAGTACTCGGCACACCTTGTGCGCCAGCTTGTGCGGACTGAGCCATGGCCACCACCTCGTACATCTTCTTCTTCTCGGCAGCAATCACCATCGATTCCGCCAGCTGAGAGCTAGCAGAGGCACACTCCATGGACTTCTTGTAATCTCCCGAGATAGTGATGATGCCATTGGGCCCGGGGATCTTCATCTTCAGTAAGCCACGTGGTAGAGGCCATGAACTTGCTCAGAGCAGGCCTGCCGAGTAGAGCGTGATATGGACTCTGATGATCCACCACCTCAAACTGCAGGCGCTCTGTGCGGCAGTTCTCCCGAGTACCGAATAGCACATCAATCCACACTCGGCCAATCGGGTTGCATGAGATCCCGGGCACAATGCCATGGAAAGTGGTCTTGCTGGGCAGCATCATGTTCTCGGCCATGCCAAGCTTCTCGAGTGTGTCTTTGTACACGATGTTGATGCTGCTGCCGTTGTCGATCAGCACCTTGCTGAACCTCACGTTCTTCTCGGGGCCCAAGAAGGTGGGATCCAGCACCAAGGCATAGGTACCCGGATTGGGCATCACCTTGGGGTGATCCGCCCGAGTCCACCTGATCTCCTGGTCGCACCAGTACATGTAGTGAGGGACAGCCGGAATCACTGCATTGACCTCCATGGCCCGCCTATGCTGTGACTGCTTGTCGACTGCCTCGGAAGTGAAGATCATATAGCTCTCATGGTGCTCTTGGTACTGGTTAGGGCCATTGCCCCCATTGTTGCCGTTGTTGCCATTGTTGTTGCCCTGATAGTTGTTGTTGCCTCTGTTGTTGTTGTTGCGGTTGTAGTTGTTGTTGTTGTTGCGGTACCTCTCGTTGTTGAAGTTCTGGTTGGCTCCTAAAGCCACCTGGTTCACATTCTCTCTCTCGGATAGACTGGCGGCCGAGCTGCGGGTGCCCGAGTAGGCTGAACAGTGGCATTCGCGGCTGGCAGAGGAGGTGGAGGAGGCAAGCCATCACTCTTGATCACATCCCACCATTCGCATTGCCGAGTAGTGTGGTTCGCAGGCCTTGAGGGGTGGTGAGTGTGGAAGCTGCATGGACCATCCTTCATGTCATCGAAGACAAACTTCTTCGGCTGCTCGGAGTTCCCGCTACTCGGCTGCGCAGTGCGGAACGGTTTCTTGTTGCCTTGGCCCTGGTTCTGGTTCTGCCCGTAGGCTCCAGCAGGTTTCTGCCTTTGGCCACCACTGCCTCCAACATTCACTGCATTCACCTCCTCGGGATCATACCGAGTATCTACTCGGCGCTTGTTGCGGAACTCGTTGCGCTTGTTGCTGTTGAAGTTTCTTCTCGGCTCAGAGGAATCCATCAGTGGCTGAGTAGGATCACCGAGTGCGTACTGATCCGCAATCTTGATGGTCTCGGCCAGGGTGTTGGGCATTTCCCTCTGCAATCTCTGCCACAGCATGCTGCCATGTCGGCAACCCTGCGCAAACCAAGTGATGGCCTGCGCTTCATTCACACCCTCACAGGTGTTCCTCAAGGTGCTCCACCGAGTAAGGTACTCGCGGTCCGTCTCGTCTTCTCGCTGCCGGCAAGCCGACAACTGCTGTGGCCTATTCGGCCTCTTGTAGGTGCTGGTGAAGTTGCTGATGAAGGCATCCGAGAAGTCCAGCCAGCAGTTAATGCTGTTCTTGGGCAGGTTGTTGAGCCAAGTGCGAGCTGGACCCTCTAGCATCTGCGGCACATAGCGCACCGCCCATCTCCTGTTGCCGTTCGCGATATGGACCGCGGTGACGTAGTCGTTGAGCCAATCTTCAGGCTTGGTGCTACCATTGTAGCTCTTGGTGCCTCTCGCGAGCTGGAAGCCCTTCACGGACGGCTCGTTCATGATGCGCGGGCCAAAGCACTCGGGGCCAGGAGGACCCGTGCTCTCAAGCCGCCGACAAGCTGATACGGTCCAGCTGGTGCCTTGCATCTCCAGGCGCCAACACGCGCTCACCCACGCGGTCATGGATGTCATAACCAGCCATCTCCATAGCCGAGTAGCCATCATCATACCTATCCACCTGCATAGCAGCAGGCTGCTCCACCGGGTTGGCACTGGTGCCACCGGGCGCTGCTGCCTCTGCCGAGTAGGCGGAGCTGCGGGTTGCCGAGAAGTACCCGGGCGTGCGGCTTCTCGGACACGGCTTTGAGCTTGATGGGCTTGAGAGCCTGCTCTTGCAGCGTTGTGTTCCTGCCCGGGCTGCTGCGGCACAGCAACCTGTTTCGCGGCAGCCGGGTCATACACCTGCATTTGCCTGTCTCTTCCCGTACGCCCGCTGCGGCTCTTCTCGCGGCTAGGATGCGGAGATGAGGCTTGATCGTTAGATCTTGCCGCGTGCGAGTGAACCACCTGCGAAGCTCCAGCTCCCGGGTTGGCCTTCCGGAACTCCTCGTTCTGCCTGGCGGCCTCCAGCACCAGCTCGCCTAGCCTCTCCTGCTGCCTGCGACGCGCCTCTCCCTCTAGGCGCGGCAACTCGGCAGCCACAGCCTCCGCAGCTCGCAGCGTCTTGGCGGGTGTGCTGTACCTTGGCCTTGTGAAGGTGTTCGCGGTAGCCGACTGCGCGGGCTCCTCCGCCACAGTCGCCATCTCGGCGCCTAGGTTGCGCCGCGTAGCGCCTACCCTGCTGGGCCTCCTGGCCACCGGCGTGAAGCCGTGAGCCTTGTTGTACTCGAGTGGTCCAGGCTCAGCTCCAACCTGATCTTCTCCAACTCCGCCTGCTCGGCGAGCAGCTCCTGGCGTTGCCGCTCGAGCTGCTCCCTCTCGGCTAGGAGCTCTAGGTCAGTGGGAGTGGGCATCCCGGTTCGCGCAGCCGAGGCGGGGATGACCGTAGACGTGGAAGGCGGCAGGTTGCACTCCTTCTCGTAGGGCCGGCGTGTCCTGCCACCCGCGGGCGGGTCGTCGACCTCCTCGACGACGGCCGCAGCGCCAGTGGCAGCTGCGCCAGCGTTTGCCGCCAAGCCAGTCACCATCACCTCAGCGCAGCATGCAGAGCTGCGCACGGGCCTTCCACGAGCAGCAACAACCGCGGGGGATCCTCCGCGTCGTGCACCAGCTCGGGGTAGGCGTTGGTGACGGTGGCGACGTAGACGAGGTGAGAGCCGAAGGAGATCACCGAGCCGCCTTCCGGCATGGCCTTGCCGCCGAAACAGCCAGCGTTGTCGGTGACGAAGTCGAAGGAGCCGAATCTGTGGACAAGGCCACAAACTACGCGCTCCACTGATGAAGATCCCGTCCGAACAGAAACCCCAGCCAGCGCCGCTGGTTGCCCCACGGTGGGCGCCAACTGTCGTGGTGGTGTCACGGCAGATGCCATGGGATGGCTAAAGATGTGGGGACGATGGACGCTGGAGGTGTCCGGGAGGGATCACGCGACGAGTAGCCGCGTGAGGTAAGATCCACACAACACAAACAACACGATGTACCCAGGTTCAGGGCCCTCGTGAGGAGGTAAAACCCCTACTCCTGCCTGCCGTATTACGGTGTCTCACCGAGTAGCCACAGTACAAATGGTAACGTACCGAGTAGCCCCTTGCCCTTCCCGAGTAGAGCTAGGTCAAGGACTTAGGGTTTCTAGGTTTCTAGCGAGCCACTATGGGAGCATATGAGCATTCCTCTACCTCTACCTCTCGCAGGAGGCGGCGGGGCACCTTATACATGGTGCCCAGCCGGATACGTCCAAATCCTAGACAAGTGTCGACATAGTGTCCACACTGTCCTTTCTCCGAGTACCCGCTGACAGCTTTGGTCGTTGGTCTTGGCTGCTTCTGTAAAGTCGTTGGGCAAAACTAGGGGACAGACTGGTATCACTGTACCTAGTCACAGAGTAGGTCCCCCTTATCCTGCCACCGACTGCTTCCATGCTGTCACTGTCAGACAGACCGTCCCCACGTGAACAGTAGTTCGAATGCTGCCAAGTACGGACCCAGGATACGCGGGATCCTGTGTCAGAACGGCTCCTTTGACTTCCTGCCCGAGTAGTTTCCCGCCAAAGGTTCCCGCCAATTGTACTCGGGCCAAACCTTCTACTCGACATGGTAGAAACTGATTGATATCTCCTTCTGATCATCTTGAGGTGAGACCGGGTAGCAGTCGACCGGGTAGCGAGTACCCGGTAGTCGGCTACTCGGCCAAACCTCTCTTCTGTAAGCGGCCTTTACCACCTGTCTTTACCCTACTCGGGGGTAACCCCCCGACAGGGACAGTAATATTCCGTCTTCTTGGACTTTTTGCCCTTGCGGCGACCTTCCGTCCCATCTAACACATCGGCATCGTCATCGTCATCATCATCCGGTTTTCCTCCATGGAGCTCGCCCCTGATATTCAAAAATATCAAGTCGTTCCTTGCTTTCGGCCCATCTTTGGTCCTCTCCGGCATGTTGAGCAGGGTGCCAAGCAGACTCTCGCACACGTTTTTCGTGATATGCATGAGGTCAAGGCAGTGGGGTGTGCGGAGAATCTTCCAGTACCTCAGGTCCCAGAGAACAGACCTTGTTTTCCATACACCCTCCAACGGCGCCGACGCCTTTCGCTTCTCCCCGGCGCAGGCACTCTTTCCAGTTCTTCAACAGCTCGTCGATTTCCTCGCCGCTCCTTTGACGTGGGGCTCTTCGCATATCAACTTCATTGTTGAACAGATCTTTGCGTTTTCTCCACGGGTCATCCTTGCGAAGCCACCTTCGATGCCCCAAGAACACGGTTTTCGATGACCCGGGGTTTCTCTCTAGCTGGAGATACGTAGTGTCATCCATGCACCTAACGCATGCACAGAATCCGTGCGCCACCTGCCCCGCGACATATCCGTAACCGAGGTAGTCATGCACCGTCGTGATGAGCGCGGCTCTCAATGGGAAAAACGTTTCTCCATAGGCGTCCCACGTATTGGCTGGCTCGTCCCATAACGTGGCTAGCTCCTCTTCCAACAACTGGACATACAGATTGATGTCGTTACCTGGTTGTTTCGGCCCTTGAATAAGCATACTCATCTGTATGTACTTCCTCTTCAAGCACAACCAGGGGGTAGGTTGTATATACATACAAACACGGGCCAGGTGCTATGGGTGCTGCTCTGGTTGCCAAAAGGATTTAATCCATCCGTACTCATGCACAACCTGATGTTCCTTGGATCGTCGCCGAATTCGAGGTATTCGATGTCTAGCGCCTTCCACTGGCTAGCATCTGGGGTGTCAGCATCGTGTCATCATTCTCCGGATCGGTTTCCATCATGCTCTTCTGGCTTCTTCCTTTCCGCGTGCCATCGCATGAGCTTCGCCTGTGTGGGGTCTGCGAAATACCGCTGCAGACGGGAAGTTATCGGAAAGTACCACACCACTTTTCGAGGAGAGGCCTTCTTCCCTGTCTTGTATCGAGTTGCGTCGCACACCGGGCATATGGTTCTCTCCGCGTCTGCGCCCCGATAGATGATGCAGTCATTAATGCAAGCATGGTATTTCACGTGAGGTAAATCCAGAGGGCACACGACTTTTTTCGCCTCCTCGATGCTCGTTGGACACTTGTTCCCCGTGGGAAGACGGTCGTGCCAGAATGCCATGTTCTCATCGTAGCTCGCATCGGTCCATCGGTGTTTTGTCTTCATCTCGAGGGTCCTTAACGTTACGTTCAGACGGGTATCCTCGCTCACGCATCCTTCATACAATGGAGTAACAGTGTCTATCTCCAGTTGCGACAACTTCGATTTCTCTCTAGCAGCAGCTCTGGTGTTGCTAGTCTCCTTGAGAAGCAGAGCTTGGACATGAGGGTCCCGCACCCAGTCCGACGACGATGTCACGACATCTTCATCATGATGTCCTTCGTCTTGATTATGATCATGTCCGACATCTTCATCACGATGTCCTTCGTCTTGATTATGATCATGTCCTTCATCTTGATCATTATGTCCTTCATCATGTCCGGTCGACTCTTCATCTTCATCACTTGTCGGGTAAAGAGTGTAGCCATCCATAAAACCACGACGGATAAGGTGCGACTCCAAGTCACCAGAATCGTATCTGATCAAGTGTTTCAGTTTGCATCTTCGACAAGGACATCTTATCTCCGTCATGCTATTTCGAAACATTTCGTCCGTCGCATGTTTCATAAATCTAGCCACGGTGCCTGTGCTTATATGCATGGTTGCCTACATAGTAAAAAAAGATCAAATGAAAAATTAATTAGAATCAAATTACGTAATATATGGATATATGATGCATGCACATGGTCGTCGACGGAAAAATTCGGCATGACCTATGCTAAAAATAGGACATTCTCGGAGTGCGTGGTCGCCGAAATGGAAATGAATCAACATTTTGGCAACACATGTCAACTCATTTTTAAGACATCCACAAATTTCATCAAAAATACGCAACACAATTTCGCATATATGTATATATGCAACCATATATATGAATCTTTTATGACGACGCACGGCGCCGACACACATACATACAACACATATACATATCGTCCCTCCAACAACTCACCAACTATAGATCTTGCCGACACGAGACCGAGAGAGTACGTTTGTATGTGGCTATAGAAAGTGAAAAGATGGAAGGGAAAGTGGTAATAAAGTGAGAGATGGGGGTGGAGACAAATGTTTACTAGATTCCCCACACATATATATCAAATAAAATAGGTTAAATAAGTTTTAAATGGTGGGAAAATGGGGGAAATGAGGTGGTGAGGAGGTGGGGGCGACCAGATCTAAAATGGGGTGGAGATATGGGGGGATGGGAGGTGGGGGGTGGTCCCAACCACTTAAATTCGTTCCAGGTATACCCGTGACGCACATCATATTCGGCACGTCACGGCTATGTTGGGTACCCGCGGCGCACGTTCCAGTGGTGCGTCACGGCTATAGATGCCACCCGTGGAAAAGATAGCCGTGACGCACCACTGGAATGTGCGCCGCGGCTACCCAACATAGCCGTGACGCACCGCTGGGTTGGTGCGTCGCGGGTATGCCTCGGAGGCTCGCCACCCCGGCCCCACACATAGGCGCGACGTGCCTTCCATTTGGTGCGCCGCGGCTATGCCTTTAGGCGCGACGCGCAGAAACGTGGTGCGCCGCGGGTAATAGGCGTGACGCGCCAAATGTGATGTGCGTCACGGGTATCATCACTCCTATAGCCATTTTCCTAGTAGTGTTAGTGTTTGAAATGGCTCAATAGTACTTTTAATCTTCATGCCGAGTTACTCGGTAAAACCAATCAGTTTAAACTCGGAAACATGGATCATACTAAGGGCATTTTTTACTAACTAGCTCTAGTGACCCAACACATAAACAATCAGATAATGCTTAGAGAATAGTATGGAATTTTTTGAATGAAACTCAGGCACGCAGGCACAATCCGAGTTTCCTTTAGCCTTTTGTAGGATGAAAATCATTAAGTTTTTAAACGCCGAGCACGCAGGCACAATTCGGGTTAATGTTGAGTATTTTGTAAGATCATTGGGAAATAGATAAGGTGGAATCATGTTTTGCACTGTAATAAACTTGTAAAAAACATGGATGTAAGAATTCTGACAACTTTATTTCATGATCTCAAAGATGTTTACATAGAAATTGAACTAAGTATAGAAGGGACGTAACTGCTGGATACTCCAGGGCCTCTTTGTCTCTCCTAGTTTATCATCTATCTTTCTCTTTCTTTTGCGATTCGGCTTCTCGGGATTATCTTCCGTATCGCGAATGTCTACAAGATAATATGATCGATTCTTCATGGCTTTACTGATGACAAATGGTCCTTCCCATACTGGGGCCAGTTTGTGCTTTCTTTGCTGCACCAATCTAAGCACTAGGTCACCTTCTTTAAAAGAACGATGCCTGATTTTCCGGCTATGATAACGTCGTAAATCTTGCTAGTAGATGGCGGATCTTTGAAGCACAAGTTCTCGTTCCTCTTCTAAGAGATTGATGGCATCCTGTCGTGCTTTTTCAGCATCCGAGTCATCGAAATCCTGCACTCTTGGGCTATCATGGATCATGTCTGTTGGAAGGATTGCTTCCGCGCCATAAACTAGGAAAAACGGGGTTTGCCCAGTTGACCCGTTTGGTGTTGTTCGAATACTCCAAAGCACGGAAAGTAGCTCTTCTACCCATGCTCCAGCTTCTCTATGAAGAGGAGATTCGAGTCTTGGACGTATTCCTTGCAGGATTGAGCTATTCATTCTTTCAACATGCCCATTGGATTGCGGGTGTGCCACAGATGCGAGATCTAGGCGAATTCCCGTTTGTCGGCAATATTTTGCCAACTCTCCAATACAGAAATTTGTCCCATTGTCGGTTATTATGTTGTGTGTAACGCCGTATCTCATGACTAAGTCAATGATGAAATTTCTGGCAGTTACACCGTCAAGCTTTTTGATGGGTTTAGCCTCCACCCACTTGGTATATTTGTCCACAGCTACTAGTAGATGTGTGAGTCCGCTGCGCGCAGTTTTGAATGGTCCCATCATATCTAGCCCCCAGACCGCAAATGGCCATGTAATGGGGATAGTTTTGAGTGCTTGGGCTGGCATATTAGTCTGCTTGGCGTAATACTGACACCCTGCACACGTATTTACTATGTGCTCAACATCTGTCTTGGCAGTTAGCCAGAAAAACCCGGCACGGAATGCTTTTTTTACTATGCTTTTTGATTGAGCATGATTTCCGCAATCTCCGGCATGGATTTCTTGCGGGATTGCACGTCCTTCTTCTGGTGAAATGCATCGCAGAAAAATTCCGGAAGTACTGCGTTTATAGAGGCAATTGTTAATTACCGTGTATCCTTTGCATCGACGCTGGATCTGTCTTTGCAAGACTTCGTCTGCTCCTTCCGGGTACTTCTGATTAACTAAGAAGTTTAGATATGGGATTGTCCAATCCTGGTTAACGAGCATGACTTCAATTGACTCGGAAGCCAGAGGATAATCAACATCTCCACCTTTTATCGATGGTTTGTACAAATGTTGGACGAATACTCCTGGTGGTAGGATTTTTACCCTTTCTGGTCCCATGCGGGCTAATGCATCAGCGTTCCAATTTTCTTCCCTTTTAACATGGAGCACTTCGAATCCGAAGAAACAAATGGCAAACTTGTCCACCGTTCTCCGGTATTCGGCCATTATAGGGCTTTTTGCGTCCCAAGTTTGGTTGAGCTGGTGCTGTACCAAATCTGAGTCGCCGTAGCATAGAATGCGCTTGACGCCTATTTCTTTTGCAATATGCAAGCCATGAAGTAGAGCTTCGTATTCTACCACGTTATTACTGGCGTTGAAGTGTATTTGTAATACATACTCCATTGTGTCTCCTTTAGGAGATTTTAAAACTACACCGGCTCCAGCGCCCTCCTTCATCTTGGATCCGTCAAAGTGCATGATCCAATACTCGGACTCTGGCATAGGTGTTTTCTCCATTGCTTCCGTCCAGTCGGCGACAAAATTTGCCAAAACCTGAGATTTTATTGCCGTCCTTGGCTGATACTTAATGTCGAACGCTACTAGCTCGATGCCCCATTTGGCTACTCGGCCAGTCGCCTCTGCATTGTTTATTATATCCCCTAGTGGTGCTTTGTTTGGACTCGGAGAAAACTTCACTTATATAATATACCGGATGTTGGTATTGTATACTCTGTTCGTCTTTCTTCCGTTCCACGACAATTACTGCACTAATAACCCGGTTTGTAGCCGTAAGGTACAATAACATGGGTTCTTCGTCTTTTGGGGATGCCAAAATCGGAGCTTTCATCAAAGTTTCCTTCAACTGGGTTAGTGCTGCATCTTCCTCTTCTGTCCACTCGAATTTGTCGGATTTTTTCAACAACTTGTAGAATTGTAAGGCTTTATCCCCCAACCGGCTAATAAATCTGCTGACGGCTGCAGCGGAACCCGTCAATCTTTGGACATCTTTTACACACGTAGGTTTGGAGATGTTTAAGACTGCTTTGATCTTTTCTGGGTTTACTTCTATTCCTCTGTGGGAAACGATGAAACCCAGAAGTTTTCCTGAGGGAACCCCGAATACGCATTTTGATGGATTTAACTTCATCTTGTAAGTGCGCAAATTTTTAAAGGTTTCTCGCAAATCCTCAAGGAGGGTATCTTTTTCCTTGGTAACGACAGCTATGTCGTCCACGTAAACGTGGACATTTTTGCCAATCTGACTATGCAAACAACGTTGCATGCAACGCTGGTAAGTTGCACCTGCATTCTTCAGGCCAAATGACATGGTTACGTAATAGTACGTCCCATAAGGGGTTATAAAAGAAGTCTTAATTTGATCTTCCTTTTTCATGCGTATTTGATGATACCCAGAATATGCATCCAAAAAGCATAAAAGCTCAGAGCCTGCAGTGGCATCTATTATTTGATCGATTCGCGGTAACGCGAACCTATCTTTTGGACACAGTTTGTTCAAGCCGGTGTAATCTATACACATCCTAAGGGCAGTAGTATCTTTCTTCGGCACTAATACCGGATTTGCAGACCATTCAGTGTGTATAACTTCCTGGATGAAATCTGCTGCTAAAAGCCGGATAATTTCCTTGCCAATAGCCTTCCGTCTTCTTCCGTCAAATCGACGGAGACCTTATTTGAAGGGTTTGGAACCTGGAATCACTTTAAGTTGATGCTCAGCAAGTTCCCTGGGTACGCCTGGCATGTCAGCTGGACACCAGGCAAAAATATCCCAGTTCTCACGGAGGAACTTGATGAGCTCGCTTTCCTATTTGTCGGTCATCCCAGTTCCCACTACGACGAATTTTGTCGGATCTTTGGGATCTAGGATTACCTGTCTTGTGTTCTCGGAGGCCTTGAAGCTATCTGCTGGCTTCCGGTTTTTTTTTTCTGCCGGCATTTCTGTCGGTGATACCTCTTTAGCTAGTTCCTTCAACCCTTCCTTTGCTATGATCTTCTCAGCGCAAAGGGCGTTTTCTTTTTCCAGCTTGTTTGCCAACTTGAAGTCTCCAGATATGGTGATTACTCCTCCTTTTGGCCCTGGCATCTTCAGCTTGTTATAGATATGACATGATCTTGCCATGAATTTGGCGAAAGCTGGACGTCCGAGTATCGCGTGATACACGCTTTCGAACGGCACCACTTCGAAGGATACTTTTTCTTGACGGAAGTGATCTTTTTTTCGAAAGTGACATCTAGGGAAATTTATCCTAGGGATCATGCTTGTCTGCCAGGAACGATGCCGCAAAAACGTATGTTGCTGTGGTTGAGCTGGGTCTCGGAGATTTTCAGATGCCTCAGTGTATCCAGGTACATTATGTTAATGCTGGATCCTCCATTCATCAGCACTCTTTTTAGCCTAGTGTTCTAGACAATAGGGCTTACAACAAGAGCTTGCGTGCCGGGTTCAGGGATGCTTCCGGGATGATCGGACTGATCCCATGTGATTGGTGTGTTTGAATACTTCAAGAATTTTGGGGTTGCCGGAACAACCGCGTTTATTTCTCGAAGTTTTCTTTTTGCCACCTTTGCTGATGGAGTTGCCAGGAAGGTTTGGGCGCACTCTCCATCAACTCTCAGAAACTTGGGCTCGCCTTTTCGCTGATGTTCCTGGATTTTTTCGTCAGTGTCCGATTCACTGTCTTCTTTCTCAGCTTCTGGCTTTTGCTTGGAAAATTTCCTTTTGGAATTCTTCCCCTTGTTTCCGGATCCTGCACTGCCTTTCATGTGCTTGTTCAGCCGACACTGTGCATTAGTATGGGTGGGTTTCCCAAATTGCGAGTGGTGGATGCAGGGTTCCAACTTAATCTTTTCCCACTCTTCCTTGGTGTAATTGATTGGTTCCGTACTGCGTCCTTTCCACCTATTCCCCTTTTCACTTCCAAAGGCTATGTTAACCTCTTTGGGCTTTTGTGTTGCATCCGGAGTTCCTTTTTTCTCAGGGCGAAGGTTCTTTTTGTCCTGTATCAGTGTATCGATATTGCCTCCTCTAGCTCTGATGTCGTCTTCGGCTGCAGCGTGTTCATTGGCGGTAGTAAGCATAGATCCGAGATCTTTGTGCTGTTTGGAACCAACCATGAACGGTACAAGTCCGGGTTTCAGGCCATTGACGAAAGCATGCATTGATTGTACGTCAGCTACCCTAGAGCAACTATTCTTCATTGCCGTCCATCTTGAGATGAAATCCACGTATGGTTCGTCCTCAAATTGGGTGCAACGGTTTAGCTGGTTGATGCTATTCGGGCGCTTGTAGGTTCCCCGGAAATGCTGAGTGTCAGGGGGTTACCCCCGAGTAGGGTAAAAGAAAGTACTAAAGGCAAGGTCAAGGGAGAGTATTGGCTGAGTAGCTGGCTACCCGGTACTCGCTACCTGGTCGACTACTATCCGGCCGTACCTGCCAATGGCCAGAAGGAAGAATCGAGGAAGTTACATTCTTCCGAGTAGAGGAGGTGGTCCGAGTAGAGGGAGTGAGTTCCTACTCGGGCCAGAAGTCAAAGGAGCCGTTCTGACACAGGATCCTGCGTATCCTGGGTCCGTACCGGCGCACTGTTCATGTGTAGAGCGCGTGCTTATCCGCGCCAGGGTGTCAGCAGGACGGTGCAGGTCAGGGGGCCCACCCTATGGTCTTGACAGTGATAACAGGTCATAGACTTGGTTTTGCACAACGACTTTGTGCACAAGACAAACTAGGAAGCCAAAGCTGTCAGCGAGAAGCTGGAAGTGTGCAGTGTGCACACTATGTCGACACCCGGCTGTACTTTTGATCTTGGATGTATTCGGCTGGGCACCAGTATATAAGGTGCCCTGCCCCCTCCTGTGAGAGGGTCGTTGCTTTGGACGTAACACTTAGCATTCGTATCAGATAGAGAGAAGAGTGGCTACTCGGCTGAAGGCCAAATTGTACTGTGGCTACTCGGTAGAACACACAAATAAAGAGAGAAAGGCAGGTGTAGGGGTTTTACCTCCACACGAGGGTGTCGCACCCGGACTTCTAGAAGATACTCACAGTCCGCTAAATAGTAGAACAAATGGCTTACGGGGCAATACCGGCACCCGCATCTCAATATGAGCAGGCCAACACGTGAACATGTGACAACCATTCTCTACTATCCATCGTCTGCGCAAACCATCCCATAGAAATCAGGACACTTCCGTTGACGTACTTCATAACATACACACATGGTACGTCAACGGCATTAGAACAACTGATATCACAACATATCTCTAAGACACAAAAGATTGAAATAAGTTGCAAATAGCTCTCACTAGAGCAGAGATAGCAAATACAATCATCCAGAGGACACATGTCCCAACAATTCATCATTACAACACAGCGGAAGCATCCAAAGTGTCTGAGTACAGACAAGATCCAAATAGGCCTAAGAGGCCGGAAACGAAAAGACGGAGCCCATCCACGATGTCTCGGATCCTGCCCGGGTCTGCTATCTACTCGTCAGCGGCCTCGTCATACTCCACGTAGTAGCCACCATGGGGATCCTTGGAACCGTAGTCTGCGGAAACCACAGCCCCAAAGGGGTCAGTACATAAACGTACTGGCAAGCAAGACTCACAAGATACCATAGTGTACCCGGCAACACCAAGTACAGATGCTTTGGGTTCAACGGAAGAATAGGTGATACAAAAGTGCGGCAGCGGGCTGCTCTAACCAACTACAGAAACACGTTACAACGTTCGGCTAAAAGAGAGGGATAAGATAGCGTATCGTAACCAACTATAACTAACCTCAAACAAACCCATCCTGGATCTCGCCCCTTATCCAAAGAAGCAATCCGAGGATAACTCACACAGTTGGATTACTGATGGTTCAAGTTATTGTGTCAATAAGACTATTACTAGTCAATTTATCATTAGTTAGGTGTAAGTTGTTCTGAGTACTTGTTAGCCAGTACTTTCACCAAGTCAACCATAACCGCGGAAAACACGGCTTCTCGAGAAGATTTATCCCTGCAGGGGTGCACCAATTTGGCCGTACACGTAAGAATATCCCGCCAGACGGGAATCAAACCCACCAAGCGAGGCACTCAACACAACTCAACTCTTCTTCGCATCAAGCCCAAAGAACCCCGTGCAATTTAGCGCACGGCTAATCAAGCCCCACGAAGAAAAGGGGACCCTCATAGCACTCTAAGAACGTGTCTCCCTAAATGCCGACTACAAAAGTTTCCACCCTGGCCTCGGGTTCGTACCTGCATATGCGTGCGGCAAACGGAAAAACCCGAACTAAATGAGGCAATTTGGACGAGATGCGAATCGAATCAAATTGAGGGGGGCGCCCATACACGCTTCCCACATGCGGTTAGTGCGCTCATCATGGATCAGTAGACAAGACCCTTTTCCTAATTAGGGTCGACACTAGCAGGCCTCAAAACCACGCCGGGCCTCCTGCCGGTGCCTTATCATCAAACTAGCATTACCTCAAACATTAACAGGTTGTTGTTTAACATCGAGCCCCAGAACATGATAAACAGGTAACAGAAAGTAACGGACAACAAACTCGAACAGTAACAACCCTAAGCATGCTAGTAAGACACAGGCAACAAGCAATGGGGTATAGGTGTGGAGGTGAGGCTATATCAGGGTTACAGGATAACATGTGATAGGATCGAACACAAGCAACGAATCTTAAGGCTAGCAGAATAGACAACGGAAAGTATCGGTATCCAGTGTGGAAAGGAACACAATGGTTCATGTGAGTGAATACTTGCCTGCAAACTCAGCAGCCTGGTACTGAGCTAACTCCTCAGAAGTAGTGTCGTAAACCTCGTCTGTCTCAGCGTCGTCGTCTATTCGAGAAGAAGCAAACAAACAACGCAGAGAGACAAACAATCAACAACATGGCATAATGCACAATCATGGGATGATGCATGAAAATTTAATTGATGCATCAAAGGTAAGCTAGTTGACATGGTAACTTAATTAAATGGACCCCTATGCAATTTGGGTTTCATATGGAAAGCCCATGAATTTAGTTTGAAATAATTGTTCTACAACTAACCAACAGGTGAAAGTGGATTAGCATGATGCATGGACGAGGAAAACAAAAAGAAAATAACAATAGATCCAATTTGAAATAAAGTTTACCAAGTTTGGAATTTTGTTTATTAAGTTATGAAAATTTGCTTCTTAAAGGAGTTACACAAGCATTTGTTGTTTTCACCAATTTTAATTGTTCAAAATAAATAACAAAATTCATATTTAGAAAGAACACAAAATTTTAGGTGGAATACATGTTTCACTTGTTGAAAAAGGATTTAGAATAAATTAATTATGAATTAAACAAGTTTAAACAGGATTTAAATGAATTTAATGCAATTATGAATTTATTTGAATTTTTATTTGTTCAAAACATTAATTAAAATTCATATTTGAAAATAGTATAATTTTCTGCTTTGAAAACATATTTTATATGTTCAAAAAGAATTTAATTTGACCAAGTTATGAATTTAGCAATTTTAAATGATTTAAACAAGGTTTAAATTATTTAACTAATTTTAATTATTCAAAACATGAAACAAAGTTTATATTTGAAATGGTGGTTTAATTTGACATGGAAAACATATTTTATATGTGACATTTGAAATAATATTGAAATAGTTATGAAATTAACCAAATTGGAAAAGAGTTGTTTGAATTTGAAATTTGAAAACATTTGAAATGTTCAAAACAGAAAACAAATGATTTAAAAAGGCAGAGAATTAAATTTGGTTCAGATTACATATTTTATTTGTATTATTTGGATGTGCTATGCAATTTTTATAAAGGTTTGAAATTTAGGGATTAATCTGTAAATAAAAGGACTTAAATTAAAAGAAAAAGGCCAGAAATTACTTTACACCTCGCAGTGGCCTAGCCTGGGCCACTGACGAGGGGGCCCTGGGCCACAGGGGCCCGCGTGTGTGCGCGTGGCAGCAGAGCCGCTAACAGGGAGGCCCACCTGTCAGCGCTCGCGGTGCAAAAATTGGTGGTTTATTCCGCAAAGGGCAGGGATCGAACCCTCGACCCCGTGAGCGAGAGCGCAGCGCGCTGCCACTGCGGTACTGATTCGTTGCTTGTCAGTATAGGGTGCGTGGGGAGGATAAGGTTTAGATGTGCGTCAGTTAACTGAATTTCGCGGGTTCAGTTACTGAACCTTGGCCGCGCTCGACGCTCGCCGGCGACGTGCTGCGAGGCAGCAGCTGCTGCTCGTGCTAGGGTGCTGGGTGGTGTCGTGTGCTTGCGTGTGCAGGGAGGAACAGAGAGAGGGAGGTGGACGTCGTGGTGCTCACCGGTGTTGCAGGTGAAGCAGAGGCTCGGGGAAGGTGGACCTCGCCGGCGACAGAGGCACGGACGGCGGCGTCGATGCAGTGGCCCTCCGTGTTCGCTGTGGTGTCGAGGGGGTAGAGGAAATCGTGGGGAGGCGATTCCCGCTGCTAGTCAGGCCTAAGGTGGAGCATCGCGGCTGCGATCGCCGGAGTTCAGAGGTGGTGGTGCTCGGAATTCAGAGGCAGAGAGGGAGCAGAGGGAGGAAGGAGAAGGGAACTGCGGCGGCGCGCGAGGAGAAAGGGAGGTGGATGAGCTAGGGCACGGGGTGAGCTCGCGGCCTAGGGTTATAAGGAGGGGGAGGACGAGCTCGTGGCCGTTCCCTGCTCGCTGTTGTCGACGTGGGTGCCCCCGATGGGCAGCCGTACGAAGGTTAGGGACGAGGCGAAGGGGTAGCAGGCCGTGGGCTGGGCCTGCTGCCTCTCCCCTCTACGTTTTGTTTTTTTAACTGTTTCTGTTTTTTTTTTTTGCAGAAATAGAATAGGAAGAAAAGAGTGGGTATTTGGGGTTGGAAAAATTAGGAAAAAAATGTATGAGTTATTTATTATAAAAACAGCAATGTGCAACCTTTTGTTTCCCAAAAAAAATTTAATTTATGTTGCTGTTTGGAAATTAATTGAATTTAATTGAATTTGATATTAATTGAATTATTGAAAGCAATAATTTAAACTAGTTTGAACTTACAACTTTAATGGAAACAATTTAATTGCTTTGATTTGAATATTCATTTGGAAAATGTAACAGCACAAGTTTGCAAACTTTTGTTTTTCAAATATTTCAAATTAGTTGTTGTTTGTATTTTTAATTGAATTTGAGCACTTTTGATATTAATTGAAACATGGAAAAGAAGCAATTTAAAGGGTTTGAACTTCCAAGTTATTGGAAACAAAATAATGTTTTGATTTGAAATTTTCATTTGAAAAATTGTGACAGCACAAGTATGAAACAAATATTTGAATATTGTTTGAATTTCAAATGGGAAAACAAGGGAAAACAGATGAAAACAAATGGAAAACAAATGCCAAAACAAATGCAATGATGATGCCATGATGCAAAACATAAATAAAACAATAAAACAAACATTCTAGGGGTTGTTTTCATACTTGGGATGTTACAAAACGCCCCCCTTGAAGGAATCGCGCCCCGAGACTCCTACTGAGAAGAGAAAAGGTCCGGATACTTCTTGCGAAGATCCTCTTCGGTCTCCCATGTTGCCTCTTTATCGGAATGATACGACCACTGCACTTTCAAGAACTTGGTGCTCTTGTTGCGAGTTTTGCGCTCGGTCTCATCGAGAATTCGAATAGGGTGCTCCTCATAAGAGAGATCTTCCTGCAGTTCAATTGAATCATGATCAACTGCACGATCTGGATCTTTGAAGCACCTCTTGAGCTGTGACACGTGGAACACATCGTGCACCTTGGATAGATTTTCTGGAAGTTCAAGACGATAGGCATTTTCTGCACGCCTTGAGAGAATGTTGAAAGGACCAATATATCTTGGTGCAAGTTTTCCTTTTACACCAAAACGATGAGTGCCTCTGAGGGGAGTTACACGGAGATATGCTTTGTCACCAGGTGCATAGATCATATCCCTGTGCTTGCTGTCATAGTAGCTTTTCTGACGAGACTGAGCAATCTTGAGATTGTCACGAATGATGCGAACTTTCTCTTCGGCTTCATTAACAATGTCAGGGCCTAAGAGTGAACGTTCACCAGCTCCAGACCAATTGATTGGACTCCTGCATCTGCGGCCATAGAGAGCTTCAAATGGTGCCATGCCTAGGCTTTCCTGGAAGCTGTTGTTGTAGGAGAATTCAGCGTATGGAATACATTCCTCCCATTTCATGCCAAAGGAGAGACCACATGCTCTGAGCATATCCTCGAGAATCTGATTGACTCTTTCGACTTGCCCTTGAGACTGAGGATGGTAGGCTGTGCTGAACAGAAGTTTGGTGCCCAATGCTTCTTGAAAGCTTTTCCAGAAATGAGAAGTGAATATGCTTCCACGGTCTGAGCTTATTTCCAATGGAACACCATGAAGAGGAACAATCTTTGCTGTGTAGAGCTCTGCTAACTGGCTAGCTGAGATTGTTTCTTTGACAGCAAAGAAGTGAGCTACTTTAGTGAGACGATCAATGACAACGAAGATTGCATCGTTGCCCTTCTTGGACTTTGGAAAACCAGTGACGAAGTCCATTTCAATCATGTCCCACTTCCACTCAGGGATTTTCAGAGGTTGGAGAAGACCGGCTGTTTTCTGATGAACTGCCTTAACACGTTGACAAACGTTGCATTCAGAAACGTATTGAGCAATTTCACGTTTCATGCCAGGCCACCAATACAGTGTCTTGAGATCCTGGTACATCTTTGTACTTCCAGGGTGTATGGAGAGAGGAGTTTCATGAGCCTCCTTGAGAATGACATCTTTGAGACTTTGAACTTGAGGAACTGCAATGCGTCCTTCGAAGAACATAGTTCCCTTGTCATCAATTGAGAAGGACTTAAATTTCTCCTTGCCTTGTTTGATGTGTTCTACCATCTTCTTGATTTCAGCATCACGAAGTTGTTCAGAACGAATCTTGTCCTCGAGAGTTGGACTGGCTGTCAAGCTTGCAAGATAGCCTTGAGGAACAAGACCAAGGTTGAGCTTATGGAATTCTTCATGAAGTGGAGGTTGGCTTTCCATGATCATGAGATTATTGCAATACGACTTGCGACTGATAGCATCGGCCATAACATTAGCCTTGCCCGAAGTGTAAGAAATGGTAAGATCAAAGTCTTTGATCTTTTCAATCCATCTCCTTTGCCTGAGGTTTAGATCTGGTTGAGTGAAGATGTATTTCAGACTCTTATGATCGGAAAAGATTTCAGTGCGGTTACCCAACAAGTATTGTCTCCATTTCTTGAGGGCAAACACAACTGCTGCAAGTTCTAGGTCATGTGTGGGATAATTGAGCTCATGTGCGTTCAACTGACGTGAAGCATAAGCCACAACTTGACGTTCTTGCATAAGAACTGCACCTAGACCTTGGAGAGAAGCATCACAGAATATCTGGAAAGGTTTGGTAGGATCTGGGCCAACCAGAACTGGTGTGGAAGTGAGCTTAGTCTTCAGGAGATTGAAACTTTCATCACACTGTGGAGACCAAACGATCTTCTTGTCCTTCTTTGTGAGATCAGTGAGAGGTTTAGCAATCTTGGAGAAGTTTTGGACGAAACGACAGCAATAGCTAGCCAAGCCAAGAAAACTTCTTACTTGCTTCACCGTCTTTGGAGGTTTCCAATCAACAATTGCTTTAACCTTTTCTGGATCAATGGCTATATGCGGATGACATGACCAAGGTAAGCAACTTCTGAATCCAGAACTCACATTTGGAGAACTAGGCATATAGACGATGCTCGCGAAGTTCATGAGAGTGAGACGAAGGTGTTCTTCATGCTCTTCCTCGGATTTTGAGTAGACAAGAATGTCATCAAGATATACCACAATGAACTTGTCGAGATATTCATGGAAGACAGTCATGAGTCGAGAGAATGTCGCCGGTGCATTGGTGAGAGCAAAGGACATGACGGTGAACTCATATAGACCGTAGCGAGTGGTGAAGGCTGTTTTTGGAATATCCTCTTTTCTGATCTTTATTTGATGGTAACCCATTCTCAAGTCCAACTTGGAGAATACTGAGGCTCCAGCAAGTTGATCAAAGAGATCATCGATACGAGGAATTGAATACTTGTTTTTTATGGTTTTCTCGTTAAGAGGACGATAGTCAACAACGAGTCTCTTTGTGTGATCCTTCTTTGCAACGAACAGAGTTGGGCAACCCGAAGCCGAGGAACTAGGTTGAATGTAACCTTTTTCCATGTACATATCAATTTGTTCCTTTAACAACTTCAGCTCGGGAGTTCCTATCTTGTAGGGATGCTTAGAGATTGGAGCAGTACCTGGCTCAAGCTCGATCACGAACTCAACTGCTCTGTCCGGAGGCATCCCTGGCAACTCTTCTGGAAAGACGTCAGGGAATTCGCAAACCACCGGAACATTTTCAAGTGAAGGTAGAGGTTTTGCATCGAGGTTGCATAGCTGAATGGAACTTGATTCATTTGTTGAATAGACTATCTGGCCAGAGGGGTGGAATAGAGTTATTGACTTCTGAGCACAGTCAATTATAGCTTTATTGGCCTTCAGCCAATCCATACCAAGAATGACATCAATGTCAGAATTGCCAAGCAGCATGAGTGAGGCAAGGAAAATGTGGCCTCCAATTAGGATTTGATTATCCTTACTTATCTTGGAAGTCAACATTTGAGATCCCGGGGAGTGAACAGTGATTTGATTGCTTAGTGGAACCACAATTAGGTTGTTTGTTGCGGCAAAAGTCTTTGACACGAAAGAATGTGATGCTCCGGTATCAAACAACACTTTAGCTGGAATAAAGTTTACGGGGAATGTACCGAGAACGACGTCAGGAGATTCCTCAGCTTTGTCGATCTTGACATGATTCACCCTTGCGGTCCTCCCGACAGGCCTGTTGTTGGAGTTGAAGGCCTTAGGCGGGGGAGCGCGCACCATTGCCTGGTTTGTGTTGGGACGAGGTGGTGGTGGAGGTAGCTGCCTCTGCGTGCACTTGTCGGCATAGTGCCCCGTCTTCTTGCACTTGTAGCAAGTGACGACACGAGGAGGCCCTGCCTTGGCTGCCCCCGAAGCCCTCTGATCATGCATCTGAGCAGGGTTGGGTGGGCGGGGAGCGAAGCCTGGAGAAGCTTGGGCATATGGAGCCCGAGTGACAGCACCATTTGGCACCCAGATGCGGCGCTTCTGCGGAGGGGTGGTCATGTTGGAGGAGGAACCACCCTCACGCGAGTGCTTGCGAGACTCCTCGAACGCCTTGCGCCCATTTTCTTCATTGAGCGCGGTGTTAACGAGCTCCTCGAAGTTGTTGGCCTTGATATTGGTGAGGGCGTACTTGAGTTCCGGGTTAAAACCTCTGCGGAACCTTGCCATCTTCTTAGCCTCAGTGGACACCTCATCACCAGCGTAACGAGCGAGGCGATTGAACTCACTCTGATAGCCAATGACGTCCAGCTTGCCCTGCTTGAGTGAGCAAAACTCTTCACGCATCCTTTCCATGAGACCATCTGGAATGTGGTGCTTCAGGAAAGCTTCCTTGAAACAATTCCAGTTGATTGGAAAGCCAGCTCTCATGGCCTGGTAGTTTTCCCCACCAAGTAGTGCCTGACCCTTCAGCGGATAGGAGGCATACTTGACCTTGTCTTCCTCAGCAACGTGATCAATCTCCAGAGCCTTAGCTATCTCACGGATCCAGTCATCAGCATCCAGAGGCTCGCGTGTGGCCACGAAAGCTCTTGGACCCAGACTGAGGAACTCCTTGATCCTGACTCGTGGAGCCGTCTGGTTGTTGTGCTGATTAGTCTGAAACTGGGCCATCTATGCCATGACTTGGGTCATCTGATTCAACAGCTCCGTGATTGGCGGTGGCTCAGGCGGGTTGTTCCTTGTTGGCGGCATCCTGAATGGAAATGCATTTTAGCACAACAATAGCAAAGGACAGACTTGGAAACCGAAAGAGAGATTATTCCGACGCATGAATAGATAACCAACAGGTACATCATCACATGTTCAAATACATCAGAATATCCAAAACACCATAAATGGTTCAAATGCCAAAGGATAACTAAACATAGCTAAGAATGGATACATCGGTACTCCCATGCTCATCACGCAGGACGGCGGCTAGGAGTACGGCGAGAGGTACGGTGAGGAGCACGCCCACGAAAGTAGGTGGAACGACGATCCACGTAGATCTGACGTGGTCTGAGAGAGACTCTAGGTGTGGTGAAGTACATAGCGTCGACTCCCTGTGCTCCAAAGCGCGGAATCCCAGTGTAACCAGCACCAAGGTTGAGGAGTGGACCTCTGATCGGCTCGTAACCTCCAGCATCTGGCAGAGGACGACCCACTGGCTGATCGAAACGTGCAAAGCGCTCATCTCCAACAAAGTCTGTGGTGTAAGTCGCCAGACGAGTCAAAGCAAGGTAGAGCTTCTGAGATAGTGTGCTGGCAACTGCGTCACTGTGCCTCACAAACTGAGCGGTGGTGTGCAGCCTGGAGTTATCATGCTCGTAGACATCCAAGTTGTCGTAGAGAGTGAAGTGAGCTCCCTCCGAAGTGATGTAACCATGGGGGATGTGGCGATAGATAGAATCGTCAAATCCCCAGTAGTCAGCACGAAGGACGGTGAGACTCACATAAGCTGCCTGCTGCACAGCCATATCCACTGTGGAACCTACTGCCTCGTAGCGGTGGACTACGCTGTCGCACCCGGACTTCTAGGGGATACTCACAGTCCGTTAAACAGTAGATAAATGGCTTACGGGGCATACCGGCACCCGCATCTCAATATGAGCAGGCCAACACGTAAACGTGTGACAACCATTCTCTTACTATTCATCATCTGCGCAAACCATCCCGTAGAAATCCAGATACTTCCGTTGACGTACTTCAAAACATACACACATGGTACGTCAACGGCACTGGAACAATTGATATCACAACAGATCTCTACGACACAAAAGATTGAAATAAGTTGCAAATAGCTCTCATTAGAGCAGAGATAGCAAATACAATCATCCAGAGGACACATGTCCCAACAATTCATCATTACATCACAGCGGAAGCATCAAAAGTGTCTGAGTACAGACAAGATCCAAATAGGCCTAAGAGGCCGGAAACGAAAAGACGGAGCCCATCCACGAAGTCTCGGATCCTGCCCGGGTCCGCTATCTACTCGTCAGCAGTCTCGTCATACTCCACGTAGTAGCCACCATGTAGATCCTCGGAAACGTAGTCTGCGGAAACCACAGCCCCAAAGGGGTCAGTACATAAACGTACTGGCAAACAAGACTCACAGTTCACCAAAGTGTAACCCGTCAACACCAAGCACAGATGCTTTGGGTTCAACGGAAGGAAGGGGATATAAAAGATGCTGCAACTGGCCTCCTCTAACAACTACAGAGTTACTTACCACTTCCGGCTAACAGAAAGGAGATAAGATCGCGTATCGTAACCAACTATAACTACCTCCAAACAAACCCATCCTGGATCTCGCCCCTTATCCAAAGAAGCAATCCGAGGATAACTCACACAGTTGGATTAAAGTTGGTTCAAATTATTGTGTCAATAAGCCTATTACTAGTCAAGTTGTTAATCATTGGGTGTAAGGTTGTTAATCATTAGGTTTAAGTTGTCCTGAGTACTTGTTAGCCAGTACTTTCACCAAGTAGTCCATAACCGCGGAAAACACGGCTTCTCGAGAAGATTTTCCCTGCAGGGGTGCACCAATTTGGCCGTACACGTAAGAATATCCCACCAGACGGGAATCAAACCCACCAAGCGAGGTACTCAACACAACTCAACTCTTCTTCGCATCAAGCCCAAAGCACCTTGGGCGCACGGCTAATCGAGCCCCGAAGACAAGGGACCCTCATAGCACTCTAAGAACGTGTCCCCCTATATGCCAACTACAAAAGTTTCCACCCTGGCCTGGGCTCGCAAAAACATGCATGCGGCAAATGGAAAACACGGACTAAATGAGGCGATTTGGACGAGATGCGAATCGAATCAAATTGAGGGGGGCGCCCATACTCGCTTCCCACATGCGGGTAGTGCGCTCATCATGGATCAGTAGACAAGACCCCTTTTCCTATTAGGGTCGACACTAGCAGGCCTCAAAACCACACAGGGCCTCCTGACGGTGCCTTATCATCAAATTATTATTAATCAACATTAGCATGATTCATTGTTTAACCTCGAGCCCCAGAACATAAGTAGAAATAGTAACAGAAAGTAACGGGTAACAGACTCGAGCAAAACAACCCTAAGCATGCTAGTAAGACACGGGCAACAAGCAAAAGGTTATGGGTATGGAGGTGAGGCAATATCAGGGTTAAAGGATACATGTGATAGGTTCGTAACAGAAGCAACTATTCATATGGCTAGCAGAAATAGACAACGGAAAGTATCGGTAACCAATGTTGAAAGGAACACAGTGGTTCATGTGAGTGATAACTTTCCTGCAAACCCAGTAGCCTGGTACTGAGCTAAATCCTTAGAAGGGGTGTCGTAAGTATCGTCGGTATCAACGTCGTCGTTTATCCGAGAAGAAGCAAACAAACAACGCAGAGAGATAAACAATCAATAACATGGCATAGTGCACAAACAGGGGATGATGCATGACCATTTAATTGATGCATCAAAATAAACTAGTTGACAAGATAGCAACATGATTAAATGGACCCATATGCAATTGGATTGCATATGGAAATCCCATGAATTATGGTTGAATTAATTGTTCTACAACTAATCATCATGTGTAAGTGAATTAGCATGATGTATGGATGAGGAAAACAGCAAAGTAACAACAATGGAATCAATTGGAAATAAGGTTTACCAATTTTGGAATTTTATTTATTAAGTTATGGAATTTTGGTTCCTTAAAGGTCTCACACAAGCATTTGTTGTTTTCACCAATTTTAATTGTTCAAAACAGATAACAAAGTTCATGTTTTATAAGAACACACAATTTTAGGTGGAATACATGTTTCACTTGTTAAAAAAGGATTTAGGATGAATTACTTATGAATTAAACAAGTTTGAACAAGTTTTAATTGAATTTAATCCAAACATGAACTTATTTTAAGTTTTATTTGTTCAAAACATTAAACCAAATTCATATTTGAAAAGTTTATACTTTGATGGTTTGAAAACATATTTTGTAGTTTCAAAAAGAATCTAATTTGAGCAAGTTATGAGTTTAGCAATATTAAATGATTTAAACAAGGTTTAAATCATTTAACCAATTTTAATTATTCAAAACATGAAACAAAGTTTATATTTGGATAGGTGGTTTAATTTTTCATGGAAAACATATTTAATTTGTTGAAATTGGATTTAAAATGAGCAAGTTATTATTTTGGCAATTTTAAATGCATTAAACAAGAAACAGTTGTTTTCAGCAATTTAAATTATTAAAAACAGCAAACAAAATTTATATTTGGAAAGTACACGAAAAGTTGATTGGAAAACATATTTAGTTTGTGGAATTTGGAATTTTTATGCCCAAGTTATGATTTTTGCAAGTTTAAGTGAATTTAACAAGTTTTCAAATATTGCACCAATTTAAAATATTCAAAACAGTAAACAAATTTTATATTTGGATAGAACATTTAATTTGGGACAGAAAACAAATTTAAAAAGTTGGATTTGGAGTTAAGATGAATTAGTTATGCATTTTACAAGATTTGGTGCAAATCTGCCATTTTTTATTAACTAGGGACTTGGAAAATAATTTCAGGGATCTAGAAAATAACTAGCAGGGATCTATTGGCGAATCTGTCATGTTTCTGTGCCAAAACAATTAGAAATAAAAAAGTTGATTTTATTGCGGGAGGGGGGGGGACTCGAACCCGAGCCCTCCCGCTGCGCGCAGAGAGGTGCTGCCAGTAGGGTAGCTGCTGGGTTCGTGATAGATACAGGGAACTCGGGAGGTTAAGCTGTTGCCCGCGAGTGTTTGTTCTGAAACTGTAACTGAATCACGGTTTCAGTTAGGTGCAGCCCCGTCAGAGCAGCGACGGCAGCGACTCGCCGGAGGCGCTGGTGCGTGGGGGGGTGCGGGTGCTGCGTGGGAGTGGTGACCGAGAGGGAGGAGGGAAGGGAGGAAGGGGAAGGAGAGGAACGAGCGAGAGGGAGGTGCTCACCATCGACCTGAAGAGAAGCAGGGCGGACAGGGAGGCTTGGCCGGCGGCAAGAGGTGGTCGGCGGCGACGGCTCCGGCCCTCCCGGCCCTCGCCGAGGAGTGGAGGGGGAAGCCCGCGGTGGGGCGGCTCCATTCCCGGCCTCTCCCTGGCCGGAGGGGGCCCCGAGCGCCAGCGATCACCGGAGGAAGAGGGAGTTTCGGGTGGAGTGTACAGGTTCAGAGATACAGAGGGAAAGCAGAAAGAAGAGAGGTGGGAGGAAGAGGAAGAAGATGGCGGCAGGGGAGAGAGGAAGGAGGGAGAAGAAGAGGGCAGAGGGAACCCTAGGGTTATAGGTTTATAGGGAGGGGGGGAGGTGCTGTCCGTTCGTGCTCTGCCATGTCGACGTGGTGCTCTGGATGGAGACCGTACAGAGAAGAAGACAGAGCAAGGGGTTATCAGGCCAGGGGAGAGTTTGGGCTGGGCCTCTCTCTCTCTGCTGAGCTGTGTTTTTATTCTTTTGTTCTAGTTATTTTTTTTTTGCAGGAATAGAAATAGGAAGAAAGGAAGGAGTTTTAGGGTTAGGAAAAATTTGGAAAAATCGGGTGAGTTTATTAAGTCAAAAGCAATCAATTGTCAACTTTGATTTTTCAAAAGTTCAAATTTATTTTGTTGTTTGGTCATTGAGTGAATTTTGATGAATTTTGGGATTAAATTGATTATTGCAAACAAAATTTTAAGTAGGGTTATCATGTACTTTTAATTGGAAGCATATGATTATAATTGTGTGTAATTTTCATAATTTCAAAAGTGGGTACTGTTTGCAATTGAATTTGAAATAACACTTGAATTAAGTTTGGATTCATTGAATTATTAAAAGCCATAATTTTAATGGTTGAACCTTATGGATTAATTGGAAACAATTGATTGTTTTGATTTGAAATATTCATTTGGAAATTGTAACATCACAAGGATGAAACAAAAGTTTTGAATTTTGGTTTGGAATTCAAATAGAAAACAAAGGAAAACAAATGAAAACAGTTGGAAAACAAAGCAAAACAGAGGAAAACAAGCAAAACAAATGCAATCAACATGATGCCATGATGCAAAACATAAAATAACAGAGAGCAAACATTCTAATGGCTATTTTTCATACTTGGGATGTTACAAAACGCCCCCCTTGAAGGAATCGCCCCCCGAGATTCCTACTGAGAAAAGAAAAGGTCCGGATACTTCTTGGGAAGATCCTCTTGAGCTGTGTCACGTGAAACACATCGTGCACCTTGGATAGTTTTTCTGGAAGTTCAAAATGATAGGCATTCCTGGCAACTCTTCTGGAAAGACGTCAGGGAATTTGCAAACCACCGGAACATTTTTGAGTAAAGGTAGAGGTTTTGCATGGAGGGTGTATAGCTGGATAGAACTTGATTCATTTGGAGAATAGATTATCTCGCCAGAAGGGTGGAACAGAGTTATTGATTAGACGCCGGTAGCAGAACTGAATTGGGAAGCAACAACAAGTTTTCAATGGACGAAAAGGATGTTGAGAAGAACAGGATAACGAAGCAACTCCGGGAAAACACGAGATCAAAACACTCCTGAGGTACTACGGAAAACCCATCCGGGCTTCTAAAGGATCAATATCTACTGCTTAAGGAATAGAGGATCTGCTTCCGGGGCTTACACGCCTCCGTTCTCAATCGTGAGTAGGCAACATGATAAATCATGTCACAACCACCTCCATTCCTATGGTCTAGTAGATATAACTATCCTAGAGAAACTAGGATTCGTGAAATCCTAACTTGAAAGTTTAGATGAGAAGGGAAAACAACGTTGCACTTCCTTACCAGAATAGGGAGTGTGGGTGGGGAAAGAAGAAAAAGGAACAGAATTCCTACTCTCACGTTTCATTTTTCCTATATAGCTACAAAATAGTTTCTAGACTCAACTGCGACCAGTAAAAAGGGATCCTACAGGCAGACAGGCTCTGATACCATTTGTCGCACCCGGACTTCTAGGGGATACTCACAGTCCGTTAAACAGTAGATAAATGGCTTACGGGGCATACCGGCACCCGCATCTCAATATGAGCAGGCCAACACGTAAACGTGTGACAACCATTCTCTTACTATTCATCGTCTGCGCAAACCATCCCGTAGAAATCCAGATACTTCCGTTGACGTACTTCAAAACATACACACATGGTACGTCAACGGCACTGGAACAGTTGATATCACAACAGATCTCTACGACACAAAAGATTGAAATAAGTTGCAAATAGCTCTCATTAGAGCAGAGATAGCAAATACAATCATCCAGAGGACACATGTCCCAACAATTCATCATTACATCACAGCGGAAGCATCAAAAGTGTCTGAGTACAGACAAGATCCAAATAGGCCTAAGAGGCCGGAAACAAAAAGACGGAGCCCATCCACGAAGTCTCGGATCCTGCCCGGGTCCGCTATCTACTCGTCAGCAGTCTCGTCATACTCCACGTAGTAGCCACCATGTAGATCCTCGGAAACGTAGTCTGCGGAAACCACAGCCCCAAAGGGGTCAGTAGATAAACGTACTGGAAAGCAAGACTCATAGTTCACCAAAGTGTAACCCGTCAACACCAAGCACAGATGCTTTGGGTTCAACGGAAGGAAGGGGATATTAAAGATGCTGCAACTGGCTGCTCTAACCAACTACAGAGTTACTACCACTTCCGGCTAACAGAAAGGAGATAAGATCGCGTATCGTAACCAACTATAACTACCTCCAAACAAACCATCCTGGATCGCCCTTGTCCAAAGAAGCAATCCGAGGATAACTCACACAGTTGGATTAAAGATGGTTCAAATTATTGTGTCAATAAGCCTATTACTAGTCAAGTTGTCAATCATTGGGTGTAAGGTTGTTAATCATTAGGTTTAAGTTTTCCTGAGTACTTGTTAGCCAGTACTTTCACCAAGTAGTCCATAACCGCGGAAAACACGGCTTCTCGAGAAGATTTTCCCTGCAGGGGTGCAGCAATTTGGCCGTACACGTAAGAATATCCCGCCAGACGGGAATCAAACCCACCAAGCGAGGTACTCAACACAACTCAACTCTTCTTCGCATCAAGCCCAAAGCACCTTGGGCGCACGGCTAATCGAGCCCCGAAGAAAAGGGACCCTCATAGCACTCTAAGAACGTGTCCCCCTATATGCCGACTACAAAAGTTTCCACCCTGGCCTGGGCTCGCAAAAACATGCATGCGGCAAATGGAAAACACGAACTAAATGAGGCGATTTGGACGAGATGCGAATCGAATCAAATTGAGGGGGGCGCCCATACTCGCTTCCCACATGCGGGTAGTGCGCTCATCATGGATCAGTAGACAAGACCCCTTTTCCTATTAGGGTCGGCATTAGCAGGCCTCAAAACCACACAGGGCCTCCTGTCGGTGCCTTATCATCAAATTATTATTAATCAACATTAGCATGATTCATTGTTTAACCTCGAGCTCCAGAACATAAGTAGAAATAGTAACAGAAAGTAACGGGTAACAGACTCGAGCAAAACAACCCTAAGCATGCTAGTAAGACACGGGCAACAAGCAAAAGGTTATGGGTATGGAGGTGAGGCAATATCAGGGTTAAAGGATACATGTGATAGGTTCGTAACAGAAGCAACTATTCATATGGCTAGCAGAAATAGACAACGGAAAGTATCGGTAACCAATGTTGAAAGGAACACATTGGTTCATGTGAGTGATAACTTGCCTGCAAACCCAGTAGCCTGGTACTGAGCTAAATCCTTAGAAGGGGTGTCGTAAGTATCGTCGGTCTCAACGTCATCGTTTATCCATGAAGAAGCAAACAAACAACGCAGAGAGATAAACAATCAATAACATGGCATAGTGC
This sequence comes from Alopecurus myosuroides, assembly GCA_028641055.1. Classification (NCBI taxonomy): domain Eukaryota; kingdom Viridiplantae; phylum Streptophyta; class Magnoliopsida; order Poales; family Poaceae; genus Alopecurus; species Alopecurus myosuroides. Next base: position 568,155,059 of record CM054057.1, read on the forward strand.
ACAAACAGGGGATGATGCATGACCATTTAATTGATGCATCAAAATAAACTAGTTGACAAGATAGCAACATGATTAAATGGACCCATATGCAATTGGATTGCATATGGAAAGCCATGAATTATGGTTGAATTAATTGTTCTACAACTAATCATCATGTGTAAGTGAATTAGCATGTATGGATGAGGAAAACAGCAAAATAACAACAATGGAATCAATTGGAAATAAGGTTTACCAATTTTGGAATTTTATTTATTAAGTTATGGAATTTTGGTTCCTTAAAGGTGTCACACAAGCATTTGTTGTTTTCACCAATTTTAATTGTTCAAAACAGATAACAAAGTTCATATTTGATAAGAACACACAATTTTAGGTGGAATACATGTTTCACTTGTTGAAAAAGGATTTAGGATGAATTACTTATGAATTAAACAAGTTTGAACAAGTTTTAATTGAATTTAATCCAAACATGAACTTATTTGAAGTTTTATTTGGTCAAAACATTAAACCAAATTCATATTTGAAAAGTTTATACTTTGATGGTTTGAAAACATATTTTGTAGTTTCAAAAAGAATCTAATTTGAGCAAGTTATGAGTTTAGCAATATTAAATGATTTAAACAAGGTTTAAATCATTTAACCAATTTTAATTATTCAAAACATGAAACAAAGTTTATATTTGGATAGGTGGTTTAATTTTGCATGGAAAACATATTTCATTTGTTGAAATTGGATTTAAAATGAGCAAGTTATTATTTTGGCAATTTTAAATGCATTAAACAAGAAACAGTTGTTTTCAGCAATTAAAATTATTCAAAACAGCAAACAAAATTTATATTTGGAAAGTACATGAAAAGTTGAGTGGAAAACATATTTAGTTTGTGGAATTTGGAATTTTTATGCCCAAGTTATGATTTTTGCAAGTTTAAGTGAATTTAACAAGTTTTCAAATATTGCACCAATTTAAAATATTCAAAACAGTAAACAAATTTTATATTTGGATAGAAAATTTAATTTGGGACAGAAAACATATTTAAAAAGTTGGATTTGGAGTTAAGATGAATTAGTTATGCATTTTACAAGATTTGGTGCAAATCTGCCATTTTTTATTAACTAGGGACTTGGAAAATAATTTCAGGGATCTAGAAAATTACTAGCAGGGATCTATTGGTGAATCTGTCATGTTTCTTTGCCAAAACAATTAGAAATAAAAAAGTTGATTTTATTGCGGGAGGGGGGGACTCGAACCCGAGCCCTCCCGCTGCGCGCAGAGAGGTGCTGCCAGTAGGGTAGCTGATGGGTTCGTGATAGATACAGGGAACTCGGGAGGTTAAGCTGTTGCCCGCGAGTGTTTGTTCTGAAACTGTAACTAAATCACGGTTTCAGTTAGGTGCAGCCCCGGCAGAGCAGCGACGGCAGCGACTCGCCGGAGGCGCTGGTGCGTGGGGGGGTGCGGGTGCTGCGTGGGAGTGGTGACCGAGACGGAGGAGGTAAGGGAGGAAGGGGAAGGAGAGGAACGAGCGAGAGGGAGGTGCTCACCATCGACCTGAAGAGAAGCAGGGCGGACAGGGAGGCTTGGCCGGCGGCAAGAGGTGGTCGGCGGCGACGGCTCCGGCCCTCCCGGCCCTCGCCGAGGAGTGGAGGGGGAAGCCCGCGGTGGGGCGGCTCCATTCCCGGCCTCTCCCTGGCCGGAGGGGGCCCCGAGCGCCGGCGATCACCGGAGGAAGAGGGAGTTTGGGGTGGAGTGTACAGGTTCAGAGATACAGAGGGAAAGCAGAGAGAAGAGAGGTGGGAGGAAGAGGAAGAAGATGGCGGCGGGGGAGAGAGGAAGGAGGGAGAAGAAGAGGGCAGAGGGAACCCTAGGGTTATAGGTTTATAGGGAGGGGAGGGGAGGTGATGTCCGTTCGTGCTCTGCCATGTCGACGTGGTGCTCTGGATGGAGACCGTACAGAGAAGAAGACAGAGCAAGGGGTTATCAGGCCAGGGGAGAGTTTGGGCTGGGCCTCTCTCTCTCTGCTGAGCTGTGTTTTTATTCTTTTGTTCTAGTTATTTTTTTTTGCAGGAATAGAAATAGGAAGAAAGGAAGGAGTTTTAGGGTTAGGAAAAATTTGGAAAAAATTGGGTGAGTTTATTAAGTCAAAAGCAATCAATTGTCAACTTTGGTTTTTCAAAAGTTCAAATTTATTTTGTTGTTTGGTCATTGAGTGAATTTTGATGAATTTTGGGATTAAATTGATTATTGCAAACAAAATTTTAAGTAGGGTTATCATGTACTTTTAATTGGAAGCATATGATTATAATTGTGTGTAATTTTCATAATTTCAAAAGTGGGTACTGTTTGCAATTGAATTTGAAATAACACTTGAATTAAGTTTGGATTAATTGAATTATTAAAAGCCATAATTTTAATGGTTGAACCTTATGGATTAATTGGAAACAATTGATTGTTTTGATTTGAAATATTCATTTGGAAATTGTAACATCACAAGGATGAAACAAAAGGTTTGAATTTTGGTTTGAAATTCAAATAGAAAACAAAGGAAAACAAATGAAAATAGTTGGAAAACAAAGCAAAACAGAGGAAAACAAATGGAAAACAAGCAAAACCAATGCAATCAACATGATGCCATGATGCAAAACATAAAATAACAGAGAGCAAACATTCTAATGGCTATTTTTCATACTTGGGATGTTACATACGCTCATGCCATCATCTGACAGAATGTAGACGATAGCCTGGTAGTAGGTCTGGTCAAACTCTCGCTGCTGCTCGTAGACCTGGTACTCTGGTGCCCAACGAAACCCCAGAAAAGTGACCATGTCTCTCAGCATCTCCGGATAACCGGCCGTGCTCTCGCAACGAGTCATACGAACCACCTGCGGGTAGAACCTGAGATCCATCTGCAGATGATCGGGGAAGTTTTGATTAGACGCCGGTAGAAGAACTGAAGTGGAAAGCAACAACAAGGTTTCAACGGACGAAAAGGATGTTGAGAAGAACAGGATATCGAAGCAACATCGGGGAAACACGAGACCAAAACTCCTAAGGTACTACGGAAAACCCATCCGGGCTTCTAAAGGATCAATATCTACTGCTTAAGGAATAGAGGATCTACTTCCGGGGCTTACACGCCTCCGTTCTCAATCATGAGTAGGCAACATGATAAATCATGTCACAACCACCTCCATTCCTATGGTCTAGTAGATATAACTATCCTAGAGAAACCAGGATACGTGAACACCTAACTTGAAAGTTTAGATGAGAAGGGACAACAACGTTGCACTTCCTTACCAGAAAAGGGAGGAAGAAAGAAGAAAAAGAACAGAATTCCTACTCTCACGTTTCATTTTTCCTATATAGCTACAAAATAGTTTCTAGACTCAACTGCGACCAGTAAAAGGGATCCTACAGGCAGACAGGCTCTGATACCATTTGTCGCACCCGGACTTCTAGAGGATACTCACAGTCCGCTAAATAGTAGAACAAATTGCTTACGGGGCATACCCGCACCCGCATCTCAATATGAGCAGGCCAACACGTGAACGTGTGACAACCATTCTCTACTATCCATCGTCTGCGCAAACCATCCCATAGAAATCAGGACACTTCCGTTGACGTACTTCATAACATACACACATGGTACGTCAACGGCATTAGAACAACTGATATCACAACATATCTCTAAGACACAAAAGATTGAAATAAGTTGCAAATAGCTCTCACTAGAGCAGAGATAGCAAATACAATCATCCAGAGGACACATGTCCCAACAATTCATCATTACAACACAGCGGAAACATCCAAAGTGTCTGAGTACAGACAAGATCCAAATAGGCCTAAGAGGCCGGAAACGAAAAGACGGAGCCCATCCATGATGTCTCGGATCCTCCCCGGGTCCGCTATCTACTCGTCAGCAGTCTCGTCATACTCCACGTAGTAGCCACCATGGGGATCCTCGGAACCGTAGTCTGCGGAAACCACAGCCCCAAAGGGGTCAGTACATAAACGTACTGGCAAGCAAGACTCACAAGATACCATAGTGTACCCGGCAACACCAAGTACAGATGCTTTGGGTTCAACGGAAGAATAGGTGATACAAAAGTGCGGCAGCGGGCTGCTCTAACCAACTACAGAAACACGCTACAACTTCCGGCTAAAAGAGAGGGATAAGATAGCGTATCGTAACCAACTATAACTAACCTCAAACAAACCCATCCTGGATCTCGCCCCTTATCCAAAGAAGCAATCCGAGGATAACTCACACAGTTGGATTACTGATGGTTCAAGTTATTGTGTCAATAAGACTATTACTAGTCAATTTAGCATTAGTTAGGTGTAAGTTGTTCTGAATACTTGTTAGCCAGTACTTTCACCAAGTCAACCATAACCGCGGAAAACACGGCTTCTCGAGAAGATTTATCCCTGCAGGGGTGCACCAATTTGGCCGTACACGTAAGAATATCCCGCCATACGGGAATAACACCGACCAAGCGAGGCACTCAACACAACTCAACTCTTCTTCGCATCAAGCTCAAAGAACCCCGTGCAATTTAGCGCACGGCTAATCAAGCCCCACGAAGAAAAGGGGACCCTCATAGCACTCTAAGAACGTGTCTCCCTAAATGCCGACTACAAAAGTTTCCACCCTGGCCTCGGGTTCGTACCTGCATATGCGTGCGGCAAATGGAAAAACCCGAACTTAATGAGGCGATTTGGAAGAGATGCGAATCGAATCAAATTGAGGAGGGCGCCCATACACGCTTCCCACATGCGGTTAGTGCGCTCATCATGGATCAGTAGACAAGACCCTTTTCCTAATTAGGGTCGACACTAGCAGGCCTCAAAACCACGCCGGGCCTCCTGCCGGTGCCTTATCATCAAATTAGCATTACCTCAAACATTAACAGGTTGTTGTTTAACATCGAGCCCCAGAACATGATAAACAGGTAATAGAAAGTAACGGACAACAGACTCGAACAGTAACAACCCTAAGCATGCTAGTAAGACACAGGCAATAAGCAATGGGGTATATGTGTGGAGGTGAGGCTATATCAGGGTTACAGGATAACATGTGATAGGATCGAACACAAGCATAGAATCTTAAGGCTAGCAGAATAGACAACGGAAAGTATCGGTATCCAGTGTGGAAAGGAACACAATGGTTCATGTGAGTGAATACTTGCCTGCAAACTCAGCAGCCTGGTACTGAGCTAACTCCTCAGAAGTAGTGTCGTAAACCTCGTCTGTCTCAGCGTAGTCGTCTATTCGAGAAGAAGCAAACAAACAACAAAGAGAGACAAAAAATCAATAACATGGCATAATGCACAATCATGGGATGATGCATGACAATTTAATTGATGCATCAAAGGTAAGCTAGTTGACATGGTAACTTAATTAAATGGACCCCTATGCAATTTGGGTTGCATATGGAAAGCCCATGAATTTAGGTTGAAATAATTCTTCTACAACTAACCAACAGGTGAAAGTGGATTAGCATGATGCATGGACGAGGAAAACAAAAAGAAAACAACAATAGATCCAATTTGAAATAAAGTTTACCAAGTTTGGAATTTTGTTTATTAAGTTATGAAAATTTGCTTCTTAAAGGAGTTACACAAGAATTTGTTGTTTTCACCAATTTTAATTGTTCAAAATAAATAACAAAATTCATATTTAGAAAGAACACAAAATTTTAGGTGGAATACATGTTTCACTTGTTAAAAAAGGATTTAGAATAAATTAATTATGAATTAAACAAGTTTAAACAGGATTTAAATGAATTTAATGCAATTATGAATTTATTTGAATTTTTATTTGTTCAAAACATTAATTAAAATTCATATTTGAAAAGAGTATAATTTTCTGCTTTGAAAACATATTTTATATGTTCAAAAAGAATTTAATTTGACCAAGTTATGAATTTAGCAATTTTAAATGATTTAAACAAGGTTTAAATTATTTAACTAATTTTAATTATTCAAAAAATGAAACAAAGTTTATATTTGAAATGGTGGTTTAATTTGACATGGAAAACATATTTTATATGTGACATTTGAAATAATATTGAAATAGTTATGAAATTAACCAAATTGGAAAAGAGTTGTTTGAATTTGAAATTTGAAAACATTTGAAATGTTCAAAACAGAAAACAAATGATTTAAAAAGGTAGAGAATTAAATTTGGTTCAGATTACATATTTTATTTGTATTATTTGGATGTGCTATGCAATTTTTATAAAGGTTTGAAATTTAGGGATTAATCTGTAAATAAAAGGACTTAAATTAAAAGAAAAAGGCCAGAAATTACTTTACACCTCGCAGTGGCCTAGCCTGGGCCACTGACGAGGGGGCCCTGGGCCACAAGGGCCCGCGTGTGTGCGCGTGTCCGCTGACAGGGAGGCCCACCTGTCAGCGCTCGCGGTGCAAAAATTGGTGGTTTATTCTGCAAAGGGCAGGGATCGAACCCTCGACCCCGTGAGCGAGAGCGCAGCGCGCTGCCACTGCGGTACTGATTCGTTGCTTGTCAGTATAGGGTGTGTGGGGAGGATAAGGTTCAGATGTGCGTCAGTTAACTGAATTTCGCGGGTTCAGTTACTGAACCTTGGGCGCGCTCGACGCTCGCCGGCGACGTGCTGCGAGGCAGCAGCTGCTGCTCGTGCTAGGGTGCTGGGTGGTGTCGTGTGCTTGCGTGTGCAGGGAGGAACAGAGAGAGGGAGGTGGACGTCGCGGTGCTCACCGGCGTTGCAGGTGAAGCAGAGGCTCGGGGAAGGTGGACCTCGCCGGCGACAGAGGCACGGACGGCGGCGTCGATGCAGTGGCCCTCCGTGTTCGCTGTGGTGCCGAGGGGGTAGAGGAAACCGTGGGGAGGCGATTCCCGCTGCTAGTCAGGCCTAAGGTGGACCATCGCGGCGGCGATCGCCGGAGTTCAGAGGTGGTGGTGCTCGGAATTCAGAGGCAGAGAGGGAGCAGAGGGAGGAAGGAGAAGGGAACTGCGGCGGCGCGCGAGGAGAAAGGGAGGTGGAGGAGCTAGGGCACGGGGTGAGCTCGCGGCCTAGGGTTATAAGGAGGGGGAGGACGAGCTCGTGGCCGTTCCCTGCTCGCTGTTGTCGACGTGGGTGCCCCCGATGGGCAGCCGTACGAAGGTTAGGGACGAGGCGAAGGGGTAGCAGGCCGTGGGCTGGGCCTGCTGCCTCTCCCCTCTACGTTTTGTTTTTTTTTTGTTTTTTTGTTTAACTGTTTCTGTTTTTTTTTTGCAGAAATAGAATAGGAAGAAAAGAGTGGGTATTTGGGGTTGGAAAAATTATGAAAAAAAATGTATGAGTTATTTATTATAAAAACAGCAATGTGCAACCTTTTGTTTCCCAAATTTTTTTAATTTATGTTGCTGTTTGGAAATTAATTGAATTTAATTGAATTTGATATTAATTGAATTATTGAAAGCAATAATTTAAACTAGTTTGAACTTACAACTTTAATGGAATCAATTTAATTGCTTTGATTTCAATATTCATTTGGAAAATGTAACAACACAAGTTTGCAAACTTTTGTTTTTCAAATATTTCAAATTAGTTGCTATTTGTATTTTAATTGAATTTGAGCACTTTTGATATTAATTGGAACATGGAAAAGAAGCAATTTAAAGGGTTTGAACTTCCAAATTATTGGAAACAAAATAATGTTTTGATTTGAAATTTTCATTTGAAAAATTGTGACAGCACAAGTATGAAACAAATATTTGAATATTTTTTGAATTTCAAATGGGAAAACAAGGGAAAACAGATGAAAACAAATGGAAAACAAATGCCAAAACAAATGCAATGATGATGTCATGATGCAAAACATAAATAAAACAAGAAAACAAACATTCTAGGGGTTGTTTTCATACTTGGGATGTTACAGAGGGCCCTGAACCTGGGTAGATCCTGTTGTTTGCAGTGCGTGATTCATCATACACGCGGCTACTCGCTGCGTGATCCCTCCCCGAGCACCTCCGTGGCATCCTATGGCATCTGTCGTGATACCACCACGATAGTTGGCGCCCACCGTGGGGCAACCAGCGGCGCTGGCTGGAGTTCACGTTCGGACGGGATCCATTTCTGCTACTGGGGAGCGCATGGTCTGTGGCCTTGTCCACAGATTCGGCTCCTTCGACTTCGTCACCGACAACGCCGGCGATTTCGGCGGCAGGGCCATGCCGGAGGGCTGCTCGGTGCTCTCCTTCGGCTCGCACCTCGTCTACGTCGCCACCACCATCGTCCGCGAGTACCCCAAGCTGGTGCTCGTCGCGGAAGATCCCCCTGCTGTCATCGCTGCCCGCGGAAAGCCAACTGGCTGTTCTGCGGACAGCGTGGAAGTACTGATGACCGGCCCGACTATCGCTGCCGGGAAGGGCGCGGCCGCATCTGCGGCAGTCGTTGAGGAGCTTGCTGGCCCGAGCGAGCTGCCAAGAACGCACAAGCCCTATGAGCTGCCCCAGAACATCCCGGGCTACATCCCTCCTTCCACGACATCGACGATACCGGCATCCGCAGTGCGAGTGGGCATGCCGCCTCCCACCAAGCTCGAGCTCATGACCATGAAGGCGCAGCTCGACCAGCAGCGCCAGGCGCTGCTCGCGGAGCAGGTGGAGTTGGAAAAGGTTATGCTCGAGCTTAACCTGGACCAGAACGAGTACAACAGGGCTCACGGCTTTACGCCTGTGGTTAGGAGGCCTGTCAAAGCAAGCACCACTCGTCGCAACCTAGGCACCGAGATGGCAGCAGTTGGTGAGACTGCTGGCCACGCCGATAGCCAAAACACCGCTACCACCAGGTGATATAGGTGTTGACCTCTTTGTTGGCCCGATCTTCACGAATCGACGAAGAACACGAAGAACGCTCAAGAACGCGAAGAACATGATGAACACGAGAGGGGGAATCGAGGGGAAATCGTGGGCAAACGCAAGGAAACGCAAAGGAAGAAGATAACTCGTGAAGCCTACGAGGGATCGCAAACCCAAGTCAACAACACGCTAAATGAAACCGATTTCTCTTACCGGCCGGTCCACCGATCCAACAGAAGCCGCAAGGGGAAGGTTGGCAAGCGCTACTAGAATCACGATGTGAGAGAGTAGCTCCTTGGAGAGATCTTGATACAATCCTAGATGAACATCATCAACATAGTAGTAGCCTCGTAAGAGGAGTCACCTCACAAGAGGGATACAAGGGCAAAGCCCGAAACTCTCAAATCAATCCTTAACCCTAGATCTAGCCACCGGAGTTCTTTATATAGTCGGGGTCGAAACGGGGGTCAAAACGGTGCAAAAATGGGCAGATTCCGTGTATTTTGGGGCCACGCCAGCCTGGGAGCCGGCCTGGCCGGCCTGGAGGCCGGGGTGGAAGGAGAGGGGCCGCCCAGGGCAGGCCGGCCTGGCACCCGGCCCGAGGCCGGGGTGGAGAGGAGGCAGGCCGGCCTTGAGGCCGGGCTGCTCGGGTAGGGGGCCGGCCTGAGGTGGAAGGGAGGCCGGCCCGAGGCCGGGGTGGGGGTGAGGGAGGCCGGCCTGCTCGGGTGGGTGGCCGGCCTGAGTAGGAGGGAGGCCGGCCTGGCCGGGGGGAGAGGCCGGGAGACCCCTTTTCCCTCGGTTCTTCCTCCTCGGAACTCCGATCTTGACGCCGTCTTCGCCCACGTTCTTCCTAGCTTCGTGTGCACCTTCTTGGATGTGTTCTTGAGCATCTTGGGCACCATCTTGGGTCTCCATGTGGTGATCCCACCTATGCATGTAGAGGGGTATTTCATGAGGTAGAGCACCGTTCACCAAGTCACCGGAAACGTACGGAGATAGGAGTGAGTTCACCTTGTTGTGTATCGATGTTGTGCTTGGTTGAATACGGTGGGCTGCATCATCTCCCCACCCTTGAAGAAGAGTCGTCCTCGACTCTCGTTCCATCCATTGGTGAGCGGGAGAAGGAATGTTGACGACGAAGATGTTGTTGAAGTTGAGCCGCTTGTCGAAGTTCATGTGACGGTAGGCTCGTAGTGGGGGTGTCGAGACATCGTAGTAGTTTTCATAGACGGGGGTGCCATGAGACTACGGGTAGAGACGTGGGGGAACGGTATCGCGTTGACGACAAAGACACAGGATTTACCCAGGTTCGGTACGTCGTAATGATACGACGTTCCTACTCCTGCAATCTCACTAATCAGGGCTAAAGCCTGTGTATACAATTACAATGTGAGGTTAGGTTTAGCTATTCGCTGAGGATCAACTTCCCGGCGAGTTGGCCTATAGCTTCTTGTCTATCAATCTTATCTCCCGTCCGGCTTTATATAATAGCCAGGTTAGGGCATACAGAGTAGGAAACCTAGAAGACTACGGTAACTTCTAACTTGGAAAGTAAGGAATCCGCCTTCTCCTCCAAGCAAGATCACGCGGGCCGTGATCCGGGTCCTTCTAGAATCCGGCTTCTGTGCGTCAGCTTACTAGGCCGCCCAATGGACCATAGTCCACTACCACTTGGGCCACCCTGGTAATCAGGCACTTTTGACTACCATCCGATATACCCCTATTCAGTATATATCCGACAGTAGCCCCCAAGAAGGATTTAAACTCTGATCCGCCGTCTTTCGCTAAATGCATATTGTCCGAGAAATACGGGCCAGCAGTCTTGATTCTTCTTTGAAAAGAGATGGTAACGTAAAACTCGGAATTCCAAAAATCCGGCTTTTCTCACACGATCCTTCGCGGAGAAGGAACCTCCCACATCAACACTTTAATCCTGCTGACGTAAGGGACGTTTGGGTTTCGAGTGGGAAATCCAGAAACATATCTCTGACAGATTCTCGCGGGAAACGAGGAGATAACCATAATCACCCTGTCGATTCATTTCCCGGATTTTCCGGCGAGTGACACGCGTTGATCATCCAACGGTCAAAAGAGCCGTTAGCACGTATCGTGACGGATTTCGGGCTATAAATAGCCTTCTTCGTCCTCCCGGTAAACCTTCCGCTCTCACTTCCAACGCCATTATCGCGCCCAAGCTCTCGAGCAAAGAAACGCTTCCGAACGCACACCACGCCCAAAACCTCACCGGAGGCAAGCCAGCGCCGCCACCAAATGGCCTCTCCGTCGTCCTCGCCCGCCCGCAACATCGCGCAAGACATTGAGGATAGCATCAATACGATGGATCCTCAGTTGGATTCTCCAACGCACGCCGGCGGCGAGCCGGTGAAGACCGCGGGTTCCGCGGCGGACGGAGGGAATCCTTTCGCCACCGTAGATCTTGCGGGCTCAAGCTCCGCGCCCTCTCCGCCGTTCGCTCCCGAGACGGTCGAGGAGAAGATTACGCTCGTAGGCGACGAGCTCGCCGCTGCAGAAGCCGCCGCGTCCGCCGCCGCCGGAGCGAACGAAGAACTGGAAACTGCCGGCAACTGGGTTGCCTGCAGCATTCCCCCATTCCTCCTTCCAAATATGGAAAAGGAGGGGTTAGTGTTGAAAGGGAAGTGGCGACTTCCAGAGGACGAGAACGAACCCATGCCGAACGACGGCGAACGGGTTCTTCTCTCCTCCCATCTCCTAAGAGGTATGGGATTGCCACCTTCTGCCTTTTTCCTCCAAGTTCTCTCCCATTATAACATCCAACCCCATAACCTGCCACCAAATTCTATTCTTTATATGGCCGGCTTTCAGGCCCTCTTCGAGGGTTTCCTAGGCATAGAACCTAGGTTAGATTTCTGGTTATACTGTTTCGGGGTTAAGCGGAACTCTTCGGAGGGCGCACTCCCGACTTGTGGAACCATCTCCTTTACTCTTAGGAGATTTAGGGAAGATTGGTTCCCCAAGATCAAAACCTCGGAATCCGTCAAATTCTGGACGGGTTCCTTCTTTTATCATCCCGATGTCCCTTTCCCGAAAAAGGCCATCGGGGTTCCACCTTTCTCAAACACTGCTGCTGTTCCCCAAGAAAATGGGGGAACAGAAGTCGTCCAAGTTCTGCCGCCTGATCTTCTAAGGATCAAGCGGCGCATCGCCAAGCTCACTTCCTCTGATCCGCCTCTAACCGGCATGGACACAGTCCTTTGCTGATTGGACAGGCGAATCCAGCCATTGGCTAACCACGGTGGCCGTCTTCTTTGCGACTACACCGGCGCCAACGACAAAATGCGGACAACCAGCAAGGACTGGGCCGCGAGGGATCTGGGACGGCGCGTAAACCAGTTGGTCGCATCACGTGACCAATATGAAGCGAGTCGGCCGATGTATACAGCCGACAATCCGGCTCCCAAGGTATTTTCTCCGTCATTTGGGTGGAATTTTGCCATGCTTTCTCGGATTTTTCGCTTCTAACTCTGCTTTTTCTTTTCGACAGATTGCTGAACTTCCAGACTCGCAGCTGACCTCCGAAGCTGAACTGGAGGCGTTGCGCGCCACCTTTGCAGGTGGGCGCAAGCGCAAGAAGGTTTCCTCCTCTGAGGAAATCATCGATCTTGACGGGATTCCCGTCGCCACCTCCAGGTTAGAACGTCCGGGTTATTTTCTTTTGTCGAAGTTTTCTTTCGTCTTCGGAGTTTTAACTTTTTCCGGGTTTTCGTTTTTTGCCTTTAGCCTGACTCCCTCCACCTTAAAGCCAAAGAAGCTGAAAAGGCACAAGGTTGTGTCCAGCAGAAGCTCTCAACCTTCTCCCGTCATCGCACCGGACACACCGTCCACGATGGCGGAAGAGCATGCCACAACCCCCCCCCACCGAGTCGTTGGAGCCCAGCCAGCCCGTTGTGCCGGACACGGACACGAGGGAAAGGGCGGCTCCAGAGGTGGGAAATTCTTCTCGGACAACCGATGAGGAGATTCCCACCTTCGACAAGGACTTCAAGAACCTCAACGATGGCCTAAGCGCGGCCAGAATTCTTTTTGCGGAATACGCAAAAGAGTTCAATGAAAACTTGGCAGGTTTACAGCGAATGAGCCAGGTATTTAACTCTAGCCCCAAGCATTAAACAAAATGTATACTTTTTGCCTTGATGCTTTTTAGTTACTCTTTTCCTTGTCATGTTCCAGCAAACCGCTGAATCCATTAACATGGAAGTTTTCAATAAACTCTCCGTCAAGAATAAAGAGGTTAGAAATCTTCTATCTATTCTTGAGGGGAAAGAGGCGGAACTGGCATCGTCTCAGCTGCAGCTGAAGGAAACAACAGGTAAACTTTTTCCCTCTGAAGTTTTTTACTCAGCTTTTTGTCTAAGTACTTTTCCGGGTTTTTTCTAAACTCGGAATTTTCCTTGCTTTCCAGATGCTTTGGCTAAGGCCAAGCAAATAGCTGAAGATGCCGGCAATGTTGCCAGTCTCCGTGAGGAGAATCTGGACCTTCATAAGCAGCTTATGAAGGCCCAAAAGGATCTGGAAGCCAGTAATCTGGCCCTTGGAATTGCTAATTCCAAGGCTTCCGAACAGGCGGAGAAGGATAATTCCACTATCCGGGACTTGGAAAATGCTCTAAACCTTCGCCTGGAGGAAGTCTCCGAAATCGACAAGCTTATCGGTAAGTTTTACTTCATTTACCACGTTTCCTTGTCTTGCTTTCTTTCTCTGCTTTTGCACTTAACCTTTGTGATTGTTTTGTCTGAAAAAAACAGGAGATAACCCAGATCTCACTCGGATTGATGGAATCCGAGCCTTTGGGAAGACGTGGACTGCGATCAGAGCTGCTGGCATGCAGCTGGTCAACAAGTTCCTTCCCACAAGGACTGGGGAGTTCTCGGAAGTTGAGAAACTTCTGGGTGCCATCATGGAGGTGGCGGAGTCCAGGGAGTCCATCCTACGCTCCGCTGCGCGGGGTGGTGCACGCATGGCACTCGGCCTTATGCGTATGCACTACCCTGGTGCAAAGTCTTGGCGCGTGGCGTCCGGTATCCCTCAAGGATACACGGAAACCCAGCGAACAACCATATTTGATGAAATCAAAGGCCACGCCACCAAGATCGCCTCCATGGTGAACCTTTCCATCACCTATCCCTGCAGCCCCCGAGAATTACAGCAGCGAAGAAGACTCGGATGCTTGAAGGGCTGCCTTGAATCTGGATGGTGAAAGTAGACAATAGGAGCATTACTGCACTTTTACAATCTAATTCATATTGTAATGCTTCAATTCCTTTTGTATAAACAAGAACTCCGCCTTTTGCAGCTTTAATTATGAAATTCTTTGCAAGGTTTCCGGGTTTTAATATTCCTTTATCTTCTAAGTTCTCGGGCTTATATGCTTTAACTGTCCTTAGTGTTTGAAATGGCTCAATAGTATTGTGAATCATCATGCCGAGTAACTGGGTATAACCAATCAGTTTAAACTTGGAAACATGGATCATACTAAAGGCATTTTTACTAACTAGTTCCAGTGACCCAACACATAAACAATCAGATAATACTTAGAGAAAAGTAAGGAATTTTTTAAATGAAACATGGGCACGCAGTCACAATCCAAGTTTCCTTTAGCCGTTAGTAGGATGAAAATCATTCAGTTTTTAAACGCCGAGCACGCAGGCACAATTCGGGTTAACATTGAGTATTTTGTAAGATCATTGGGAAATAGATAAGGTGGAATCATGCTTTGTACTATAATGAACTTGTAAAAACATGGATATCAGAATTCCGACAACTTTATTTCATGATCTCAAAAGATGTTTACATAGAAATTGAACTAAGTATAGAAGGGACGTAACTGCTGGATACTCCAAGGCCTCTTTGTCTCTCCTAGTTCATCATCTATCTTTCTCTTTCTTTTGCGATTCGGTTTCTCGGGATCGTCTTCCGTATCTCGAATGTCGACAAGATAGTATGATCCATTTTTCATGGATTTACTGATGACATATGGTCCTTCCCATACTGGGGCCAATTTGTGCTTCCTTTGCTGTACAAATCTCAACACTAGGTCACCTTCTTTAAAAGAACGATGCCTGGTTTTCCGACTTTGATAACATTGTAAACCTTGCTGGTAGATGGTGGATCTTTGAAGCACAAGCTCTCGTTCCTCTTCTAAGAGATCCAAGGCATCCTGTCGTGCTTCTTCGGCATCCGAGTCATCGAAATCTTGCACTCTTGGGCTGTCATGGATCATGTCCGTTGAAAGAATAGCTTCCGCACCATAAACTAGGAAAAACGGGGTTTGCCCGGTTGACCTATTTGGCGTCATTCGAATACTCCAAAGCACGGAAGGTAGCTCTTCTACCCATGCTCCAGCTGCTCTGTGAAGAGGAGATTCGAGTCTTGGGCGTATTCCTTGCAGGATTGAGCTATTCATTCTCTCAATCTGTCCATTGGATTGCGGGTGTGCCACGGATGCGAGATCTAGGCGAATTCCCGTTTGTCGGCAATATTTTGCCAACTCTCCAATAGAGAAATTAGTCCCGTTGTCGGTTATTATGCTGTGTGGAACGCCATATCTCATGACTATGTCAATAATGAAATTTCTGGCAGTTACACCGTCAAGCTTTTTGATGGGTTTGGCCTCCACCCATTTGGTATACTTATCCACTGCTACGAGTAGATGTGTAAGTCCGCCTCGTGCAGTTTTGAACGGTCCCATCATATCTAGCCCCCAGACCGCAAACGGCCATGTAATTGGGATAGTTTTGAGTGCTTGGGCCGGCATATTAGTCTGCTTGGCGTAATATTGACACCCTGCACATGTGTTAACTATGTGCTCATCATCTGTCTTGGCTGTTAGCCAGAAAAACCCAGCACGGAATGCTTTTTTAACTATGCTTTTTGATTGAGCATCATGTCCGCAATCTCCGGCATGGATTTCTTGCAGGATTTCTCGTCCTTATTCTGGTGAAATACACCGCAGAAAAATTCCGGAAGTACTGCGCTTATACAGGCAATTATCAATCACCGTGTATCCATTGCATCGACGCTGAATTTGTCTCTCCAAGACTTCGTCTGCTCCTTCCGGGTACTTCTGATCGACTAAGAAGTTTAAATATGGAATTGTCCAGTCCGGGGTGACGAGCATAACTTCAATTGACTCGGAAGCCAGAGGATAATCAATATCTCCACCTTTTATGGATGGCTCGTGCAAATGCTGGACGAATACACCTGGTGGTAGGATTTTTACCCTTTCTGACCCATGCGGGCTAACGCATCCGCGTTCCAATTTTCCTCCCTTTTAACGTGGAGTACTTCGAATCCGAAAAAACAAATAGCGAACTCGTCCAGCGTTCTCCGGTATTCGGCCATTATAGGGATTTTTGCATCCCAGGTTTGGTTAAGCTGATGCTGCACCAAATCCGAGTCGCCGTAGCACAGGATGCGTTTAACCCCTATTTCTTTTGCAATGTGCAAGCCATGAAGCAAAGCTTCGTATTCTGCCACGTTATTGCTGGCGTTGAAATGTATTTGTAATACGTACTCCATTGTATCTCTTTTAGGGGATTTTAAGACTACACCAGCTCCAGCGCCCTCATTCATCTTGGATCCGTCAAAGTGCAGGATCCAATATTCGGACTCCGGCATTGGTGTTTTCTCCATTGCTTCCGTCCAGTCGGCGACAAAATCTGTCAAAACCTGGGATTTTATTGCCGTCCTTGGCTGATACGTAATGTCGAAGGCTGCTAGCTTGATACCCCATTTGGCTACCCGGCCAGTTGCTTCCGCATTGTTTATTATATCCCCTAGTGGTGCTTTACATACCACTGTTATGGAATGTCCTTGGAAGTAATGGCACAATTTTCTAGATGCGAAAAATACGCCATATGCCAGTTTTTGATAGTGTGGGTACCTTTGCTTGGACTCGGAGAAAACTTCACTTATGTAATATACCGGATGCTGATCTGGTATGCTTTGTTCGTCTTTTGTCGAGACATCGTAGTAGTTTTCATAGACGGGGGTGCCATGAGACTACGGGTAGAGACGTGGGGGAACGGTATCGCGTTGTAGATAAAGACAAGGGTTTTACCCAGGTTCGGTACGTCGTGATAATACGACGTTCCTACTCCTGCAATCTCACTAATCAGGGCTAAAGCCTGTGTATACAATTACAATGTGAGGTTAGGTTTAGCTATTCGCTGAGGATCAACTTCCCGGCGAGTTAGCCTAAAGCTTCTTCTCTCTCGATCTAATCTCCCGTCCGGCTTTATATAATAGCCGGGTTAGGGCATACAGAACAGGAAAACCTAGAAGTCTACGGTAACATCGAACTTGGAAAGTAAGGAATCCGTCTTCTCCTCCAAGCCAGATCACGTGGGCCGTGATCCGGGTTCTTCTAGAATCCGGCTTCTGTGTGTCAGCTTACTGGGCCGCCCAATGGACCATAGCCCACTACCACTTGGGCCACCCTGGTAATCCGACACTTTAGACTACCATATGATATACCCCTATTCAGTATATATCCGACAGTAGCCCCAAGAAAGATTAAAATTCTGATTCGCCGTCTTTCGCCAATTGTATATTGTCCGAGAAATATGGGCCAGCAGTCTTGATTCTTCTTATTCTTCTTTGAAAAGAGATGGTAACGTAAAACTCGGAATCCTAAAAATCCGGCTTTTCTCGCACGATCCTTCGCGGAGAAGGAACTTCCTACGTCAGCACTTTAATCTTGCTGACGTAAGGGACGTTTGGGTTTTCGACGAAAACCCGGACGCGTATCTCTGACAGATTCTCGCGGGAAACGAGGAGATAGCTATAATCACCCTGTCGATTCATTTCCCGGATTTTCCGGCGAGTGACACGCGTTGATCATCCAACGGTCAAAAGAGCCGTTAGCACGTATCGTGACGGATTTCCGGCTATAAATAGCCTTCTTCGTCCTCCCGTTACACCTTCCGCACCACTCGAACGTCATTACAGCTTGTGTGATGCACAGTAGATGTAAACAGATCTAACTATTCTTTTTGTGCGGGATCCTTTTATTTGGCCAAACGTATGCATGCTTTAAAATGATGTCTCATGTTTGTTTCCCTTTCTCAGCTTTTGTTTATATTCTAGAAACAGATCTGTTGTCTTTTTGTTGAAAAGATATTAAAGAAAATAATCAAAATTGATTATTGATCTGTTTGCTCAAGTAACTTGAGCATGGAAAGACATCAGTGATGCCACTTATTTCAGTTGAGGAGTGCGACATGTAATATACGCATTTTGTAGCTATGTTATATGTGTTTTCAACTTCTTAGCCTTGGAAGAATACTTGGTTCCGGTCATTCCCTTGATCACTCCGTACTTCCTATTCAAACATGTTGTACAGTTCAGTTTATTACTTCTATAGTTGAGTAATATTAAATATATCCAATCCTGCAATTATTGTTGACACAAAGTTCATACAATGTTTCTTATTTCTGTTCTTTAAAGGTCACTTCACTCACCTCATTCTACCACGTGCCTGCAGATTGATTTGAACCAAGAACTGGTAGAGTATCTCTATTGGATTTTAATGCCAATATGACTGTAGGAAGGTACTTTTTAAATGTTTTCTATGTTCGAACATCATTTGTTCAAGGAGTATTTGTTGTGGTGTTTCTACGAAACACCTTTACTACTTTGATCCATGAATTCTAAATCTATTCTATTGTGTGCATTTTGGACACCGAAGACAATTTTGTGTGTGCTGGATTCTTTTGTAGTTCGTCTCTATGGTGCAACACTCCTTACTCTTATTTTGTCGCAAACCAATATGTATAGTCAGTGTATGTGATATCTCTAGGAATATCTCAATGAAAAAGTAGCTATTTTCTATGCCTAAATTTTGAGCTTGGTAAGGCTTAATCTAATGCTTTGCTTGCATATAATATGGAACTGAGGATGTACGATGCGATGTCTGTGGTCAATTGCAAGTAAAGGTCTTTGTTAGACACGTGCACAACTGCTTTATTTGATTTGTCTCTGTTCTTTGTGATTTTAATTTGTGTTCCGAGCTCCCAAAATCTTAAAACCCGCAATCTTGCTTTTTCATATTTGGTATTTACATTATGCTTTGTGCTCCCGTCGGTATAAAGTTAACATGATTGGAGTAGTAAACAGGTGCACGGTGAAAACATGATTTAATCCCTCTTATGAGAGTTTACTATTGTGTCCACTACTCTCCCTGTAAAAAAATTTCGGATGAGGCCATGAGATATGCACTAGCTGCAGTGAAACTTAAATGATGTACCTTACGTCTATGAATTGTGGCATGTATATTTATTTCTGGCGAGTATAGTTCAGGTTGTGTGATAACATACTATTGTAACTGTTGGCCATATTGATTTTGTTGTTCAAGTAATATAGTTTTACAATTAAATGTAGTGTAGGATCAAGATTCACAATTAGACTCCTTTTTTTTACTGGGGCATTGGCGCGTCCCTGTATGAAACAACCCAGCAAGGAACCAGGTGGCTTCATGTAGGCTATTGGTTTTTTGCCAAACAAGGAATTGGGAGCCACTAATACATAAAATACATGTCATTTTTTATTGTTTGGGCCTTTTAATGTCTACCATATAGTGCTTTGAAATTCTAGAATGTCCGGTTTAGAATTTGAATAACGGAATCATAAATATTTCGGCTCAGATTTGCAACACATGTGCTTGTCGGACTTCATACCTTCTCCTTCCTTGCCGGCATGCAAAGTAGGTTGCGCCCGGTGTGAAGCAGCTGCGATGGTGCCAGGTGAAGATCTACAATTGTTGGAAACTTATAAACCCAGGTAAAGCTAAGGGCTTTATGTATGTAAAGTACAGTGGCTTTGTTTTCACAATGCCTGACGCATGTGCTATGTGCCGCCTGGTTTACTCTGTTAATTCTCATAAGTTAACTTATTGGAGTCCTATCTTAGGCTCATGATCCTACTTTGGTTTCATGGGTAAAGTCATCATTGGTTCTCCTTTCCATCAAGTAAGAAGTTGGCCATCCCCTGATTGGTTATTCGTCGGTACTCCTGGCCATGTTCTTCATGTATGTGTAATCTTTCTCACCTTCCCCTTTTTCCTTTTTTATTTTTCTTTCTGGTAGATTTTTTAGATGATATAGGTTGTGTTTTTTATCTCAATTTTATGCCCTGGCCAAAACCAATGTTGGAGAAACTACATCTATTGTGATGTGTTGTGGCAAGATAGAGGGGAAGGTTTGTTCCTGAAGGTAAAAATCTGAATTGAACCAAACTTACCCATCTCCTGCTCCCGTTTTACAGTGCCATGTTGTTGCACTCATTCATGTTGAATCATGCATATGTTTGGACCGTGATTCTGCTTCGTAGGAAAGGTAGGAGGCTATGGCTGGAGGAGCAGATGGCTGCACTGTCTACTTCTTTCTTGTCTCTGAAAGGCACAAATAACTTGATTGCCATTATCAACTAAATCAATTGCATGATGTAAAGTAGGGGAACCTATTTCAGATTCAATAGGAGGCGCACGGAAAGCCGTGCTTCCTAGAATGTACATGGATTATTGATTGAAATTCCCTCTCTGCATTTGAAACAAGGAACTGATATATGTTCCAAGATTTTAAATTATAAGAAAAGAAATAAATTGTATATTACAATACATTTGTTGTGACGGCTCTCTACGTGGTCTACTCATGACTTTTAGTTAGTATTAAGTTATGCCTGTCTATCCGTTTTCCAAAGACCCCAAGGAAGAAATGCAGTTAGACAGTAGTGTACAGTCTTTTAGATTTGATTGCATATTAGAATTAGACTATCCACTCTGTTATTTTTATACTTCTACCCTTCAAACTATATACTGTTATCTGTGTGTTGCCAAATACAAGATTGTTGCTGGGGTAAAATAGATGGATATGTGCTTCTATTTTTCATATTGATAACAGACTTGAATTTTTTGGTTCATGCTAGCATATTATCATCTCCAACACTCGAGGATCGAGCCATTGTTGGTTCAGTCTCCAGCTGTTACTGAAAAAACAAATGGTAGCTGAAACAAATGGTAGCTTCTCCACTGCCAGTTGATCTAAGGGGGTGATGTTGTCTCGTGCAGATGTGGGTGGAATACAACACTCCTGCCTTTTGATCTGTAAATTATAATATCTAGGATTTCCTCTACATGTATATACATAGTCAGTCGGTATACTCGCTAGAAGTCTACTATGCCAAGCTGTTGGCTGCTATTGTATCACAATTCCTATATAAAAGATGTCCATCTACATTGTTAAAACATTATCTTTCTATATTCTGGCTGAATTATTAACTATCTAATTAATCTGTGCAAATACACAAGGATAATGGGAAAAATATTTGCTGAATCTATAGGTGGCATGCGTCCTATAAATGTCACTTTCAATATTTTTACTATACCTTATATGCTCTAATTATAAATGGTCCATCCTTATGATGCCCTGTCATACCATGTGTCTTCTTCGGCCGATTGGCAGCCTGTCAGTATCTTCTTTGGGTTGTATTTGTAGAATGAGAGGCTTATGGTTTTAAATTACAAGTTCCTGCTTTTGTCCTAACGTGCTCTACGATTGAAATGGTGTAATTGTGTCTATTCAGCCATAGGTAAATCATTTTTCTACTTATTTCTTCAGCTCCACTTTTCTACCTGGATATTCACTTTTGATGTTTGCATTTCATCCATGGACCTCAAGAACTTGCTGCAGATGGTTGGGAAGCACCACCGAGGCTTTAGGAGGTTGCAATGATTCATGAGAACTACCACAGTTCATTGCCAGGCTATTGTTCGGGAAACATTATTTATATATGGCAGTGCTGCATGTGAGCTACAGGGTTCAGCATGCTCAACTAATAACCAGTTCCCGTAAAAAAAAACTAATTACCAGCTGTCGCTTGCTCGGGCAAATCCAAGCAACCTGTTAGGAGGTCGATTGTATTCTTAGTGCTGCGCTCTTAGTGCATAAAAAAATAATTCACTTTCTATATAATCGATCCAGATATGTTACTGCTATACGATATTACCATTCTATGCTATACAATATTACCATTCTATGTAGCATATACTTTTGGATATTTACCGTCTCCTTAGTAATCTATATATAATACGACAACTACGGGCAAAATTTTAACCGAACCAATAAGTGCCGCGCGGCAAGCCGCGCTCCCAAATCTAGTTCTCTATATGGCCGGGTTTCGGGCCCTCTTCGAGGGTTTCTTAGGCATAGAACCTAGGCTAGATTTTTGGTTATACTGTTTCGGGGTTAAGCGGAACTCTTCGGAGGGCACACTCCCGACTTGCGGGACCATCTCCTTCACTCTTAGGAGGTTTAGGGAGGAATGGTTCCTGTCGCACCCTGATTTCTAGGGGATACTCACCGTACGAACTGGATAGCAGGTGCTTGGATTATGGGGCATAACTGCTCCCACGTCCCAGCTTCCTGGTAGGCCTGCGCTTATGCGCGACAACACAAGCCCTGCTACTCCATCGTCGATGTAAACTATCCACTAGAGATCAAAGGCACTTCCGTCGACGTACTTCAAACCATACACACATGGTACGTCAACGGCGTTTAACAATTGATATCACAACAGATCTCTACGACACAAAAGATTGAAATAAGTTGCAAATGGCTCTCATTAGAGCAGAGATAGCAAATACAATCATTCAGAGGGCACATGCCCAACAATACATCATTACAATACAGCGGAAGCATTCAACATGTCTGAGTACAGACAAGAACCAAATAGGCCTAAGAGGCCGGAAACAAACAGACGGAGCCCATCCACGAAGTCTCGGATCCTGCCCGGGTCCGCTATCTACTCGTCAGCAGTCTCGTCATACTCCACGTAGTAGCCACCATGTAGATCTTCGGAAACGTCGGTCTGCGGAAACCACAGCCCCAAAGGGGTCAGTACATAACGTACTGGCAAGCAAGACTCACAGTTCACCAAAGTGTAACCCGTCAACACCAAGCACTGATGCCTTGGGTTCAACGGAAGAGAGGGGATATGAAAGATGCTGCAACTGGCTGCTCTAAAAAAACTATAGAAACATACTACCACTGCCGACTATCAGAAAGGAGATAAGATCGAGGATTGTAACCAGCTGAAAGATAACTTCAAACAAACCCATCCTGGATCTCGCCCCTTATCCAAAGAAGCAATCCGAGGATAACTCACACAGTTGTAATAATGATGGTTCAAATTATTGTGTCAATAAGCCTATTACTAGTCAAGTTATTAATCATGGGGTGTAACATGTTTGATCATTATGTTTAAGTTGTCCTGAGTACTTGTTAGCCAGTACTTTCACCAAGTAATCCATAACCGCGGAAAACACGGCTTCTCGAGAAGATTATCCCTGCAGGGTTGCACCAATTTGGCCGTACACTCAAGAATAACCCGCCAGATGGAAATGCACTTCCACCAAGCGGGGTACTCTACACAACCAACCATTCTTCGCATCAAGCCCAAAGAACCTTGGGCGCACGGCTAATCGAGCCCAGAAGAAAATGGACCCTCATAGCACTCTAAGAACGTGTCCCCCTATATGCCGACTACAAAAGTTCCACCCTGGCCTGGGCTCGCAAAAACATGCATGCGGCAAATGGAAAACACGAACTAAATGAGGCGATTTGGACGAGATGCGAATCAGGTCAAGTTGAGGGGGGCGCCCATACTCGCTTCCCAAATGCGGGTAGTGCGCTCATCATGGATCAGTAGACAAGACCCTTTTCCTATTAGGGTCGACACTAGCAGGCTCCAAAACCTCTCATGGGCCTCCTGCCGGTGCCTTATCATCAAGTTTATTATTAATAGTAACATTAGCATGATTGGTTGATTAAACATCGAGCCCCCACAACGTAATAGGAATAGTGACAGAAAGTAATGGGTAACAGACTCGAGCAAAAACAAAGCATGCTAGATAAGACTAAGGCAACAAGCAAGGGGTTTTAGGTATGGAGGTGAGGCAATATCAAGGTTAAGGGATTCATGTGATGGGTTCGTAACAGAAACAACTACTACTAAGGCTTAGCAGAAAAGAACAACGGAAAGTATCGGTAACCAATGTTGAAAGGAACACAGTGGGTCATGTGAGTGATAACTTGCCTGCAAAACCCAGTAGCCTGGTACTGAGCTAAATCCTTAGAAGGGATGTCGTAAGTATCGTCGGTCTCAACGTCGTCGTTTATCCGGGAAGAAGCAAACAAACATTGCAGAAAGATAAACAATCAATATCATGGCATAGTGCACAATCAAATATGATGCATGTCATGTTAATAGATGCAACAAAATAAACTAGTTGATAGGATAGCACAATTTAAATGGACAGATATGCAATTTTGAGTTGCATATGAAAAGCCCATGGAATTTGGTTAGATTGTTTGTTTTCCAACTATTCAACAGGTGCTAGTGGTTTAGTATGATGCATGCAACAGGAAAACAGCAAAATAACAACATAAGAATCACATTTAAATAGGGTGTAGCAATTTAGAAGTTTATTAGTAATTTAGGGAAATTTTGGGTGCATTAGAGGTGACACACAAGTATTTGTTGTTTTCAACCAACTAAATTGTTCAAAACAATTAACAAAGTTGATATTTGAATAGATCATCAAATTTTGGTTGGATTACATGTTTCACATTTTGAAATTGGACTTTGGATTAATTAATTATGAATTAAACAATAATAAACAATTTTTAATTGCATTAAACAAGAATTAAATGGTTTAGGCAATTTAATTATTCAAAACATGAAACAAATTTTATATTTGGAAAGAGGGTTTAATTTTGCATGGAAAACATATTTCATTTGTGGAAATTGGATTTAAAATGAGCAAGTTATTATTTTGGCAATTTTAAATGCAATAAACAAGAAACAATTGTTTTCAGCAATTTAAATTATTCAAAACAGCAAACAAAATTTATATTTGGAAAGTACATGAAAAATTGATTGGAAAACATATTTGGTTTGTGAAATTTGGAATTTTTATGAGCAAGTTATGAATTTTGCAAATTTAAGTGAATTTGACAAGTTTTCAAATATTGCACCAATTTAAAATATTCAAAACAGTAAACAAATTTTATATTTGAAAAGAACATTTAATTTGGTATTGAAAACATATAAAAAATGTTGGAATTGGAGTTAAAATGAATTTATTATGCCATTTACAAGAAATAGTGCAAATCTGCCATTTTTTTATGATCTAGGGACTTAGGAAATATTTTCCAGGGATCTAGATTAACTTGCAAGGGCCTAGGTGTGATTAACAGGAATTTGGTGGATCTGGAGAATTGAAATAAAAAAGATGGGTAATATGCAGGGGGTGGGATTTGATCCCCTGCCCTGCTGCTGCTTGCACTAGGGAGCAACCACTGCGCTGCTGCTTGGTTGGTGTCAGGGAATCGCTAGCAGTGGGCTTGAGGTTCAGACAACGAACCGAAATAAATTCGGAAAAGCAGTAGCAAAAAGGGGTGGCCGGGACTCGATCCCATGACCTGCAGTAGGGCGCGCAAGGGACAGACCAGATGGGCTACTCGCGTGTTTCGTTGACAGAGAGGAGACTCGGGTGGATAAGCTGTTGTTCCGCGGGGTATTCTCTGAACTAACTGAATCGAACAGGTACTGGACATCGACTGAATCCATGGCAGCGATGGAAGGGTGCTCGCCGTGGGAACTAGGGGGCGCCGTGGTGCGGGCGGTTGGAGGAGAGGGAGGAGGCGAGCCGAGGGGAAGGGAGAGGAGCGGTTCGAGGGGGGCAGCCTCACCTTTGGTGGCCTCGAGCGGAAGGGTCGGGGCGGACGCAGAGCATCAGCAGGGAGGCGGCCGGCCGGAAACCTCGACGGCGCGGCCGCCCGGGGCCTCCTCGGCTCACGACTCCTTCGCCAAAGAGGGAGAGCACGAAGGGGCGGTTCCATTTTCCTCCTTAGATGCACCTCGAGGAGGCCAGGGCGAGGAATTGGTGGCGGTTTTCAGAGAGGCGACGAGGTGGTGTCGAGGTACAGGTTCAGAGTTTCAGAATACAGAGCAGAGGATGAAGGTGGAGTCGAGATGAGAACGACGGCGGTGGGCGATGGGGAGAGGAGCTAGTGCCTAGGGTTTGGCTAGGGCAGGGAGTTGGTGTGGTTCTTTTAAGGGGAACGAGGAGGTGTACGGCATGCAATCGGTGAGGGAAGGAGAAGATCGGATGGCTGTTCTGCGATCGTACAGGGATGACGTCGTCTGGAGGTTGAAGACAGCGACAGCTGAAGGGGTACTGGGCCAACAAGAGGGAAACGGGCTGGGCCTAGATAGATTTGGCTGCTGCCTCTCTCCTCTCTTTTGTTGTTTTTGTTTCCTTTATTTTTTTTTGTAGAGACAGATTTTGGAAGAAAAACATGATAATTAGATTAGTAAAAAAATTCCAGTAAAAAATTTGGGTTAGTGATTTAGTTAAAAGAAAGCAATTTACAAGATTGGTTTCAAGAGTGGTGCTTTAAAATTGTTGTTTGTATTTGGAACCATAATTAAAGTAATTTTGCTATTGTTTAAACATTATGAAAACAAGGTATTTTTAATAGGGTGGCCCCTATAGATTAAAAGTTTGAATTTAGTTGATTGGTTTAGAGATTTCAAAAACTCCAGTGGGTTGTTGTTTGATGAATTTGAAGATTTGATTTGAATTGGAATATTGGAATATTTTGTTAAAAATAAAACCACCACAATTTAATAGGGTGAACCCTATTATTAGTTGGGTTAGAATTATTGGACTGATTTTATAATTTCCAAAAGAGAGTTGTTGAATTTGAGTTTGAGTTTGAAAACAATTTGGGAATTATTTGTTTGCAATAGAAGCACCATTTTATTAGTTGATCAACATGGAATAAAATGGAACAATTTGGTTGTTTTCATTTGTTATTTTTATTCCAAAAGTTGTAACAGAACAAGTATGAAAATAACCATTTGAATTTGTTTGAGTTTGAATTATGGAAGCAAGATAAAACAGATGCAAAACAAATATTAACAATGCAAACAATAATAAAACAATGCAATGAAATGATGACATGATGCATTGCTTGAAATAAAACAAGGAATCAAACATTCTAGGGGTATTTTCATACTTGGGATGTTACAAAACGCCCCCCCTTGAAGGAATCGCGCCCCGAGATTCCTACTGAGAAAATAGAAGGTCCGGAAACTTCTTGGGAAGATCTTCTTGAGCTGTGACACGTGAAACACATCGTGCACATTGGATAGACGTCAGGGAATTAGCAAACCACCGGAACATTTTCAAGTAAAGGGGAGAGATTTTGCACCAAGGGTGTATAGCTGAATGGATTTTGATTCATTTGGAGAATGGACTATCTGTAATAAGGGTGGAACAGAGTTATTGACATCAATGCAACACCAAGAATAACATCAATGTCAGAATCATCAACATGAGAGTAACGAGGAATATGTGGCCTCCCATTAGAATTGGATTGTTCTTACTTATGTTGGATGTGAACACTTGAGATCCCGGGGAGTGAACGGTGATTTGATTGCTTAGTGGAACCAGAAATAGGTTGTGTGTTGTGGAAAAGATTGTTGACACAAAGGAATGTGATTCTCCGGTATGAAACAACACTTTAGATGGAATGGAGTTTAGGAGATGAACGATGAAACTTGATTAAACGCCGGTAGAAGAATTGAAGTGGAAAACAATAACAAGATTTCAACGGACGAAAAGGATGTTGAGAAGAACAGGATATCAACATCGGGGAAAACGAGAACAAGATTCCTGAGGTACTACGGAAAACCCATCCGGGCTTCTAAAGGATCAATATCTACTGCTTAAGGAATAGAGGATCTGCTTCCGGGGCCTATTTGCCACCGTTCTCAATCGTGAGTAGGCAACATGATAAATCATGTCACAACCACCTCCATTCCTATGGTATAGTAGATATAACCATCCTAGAGAAACCAGAATACGTGAAATTCTAAATTGAAAGTTTAGATGAGAAGGGAGAAATCAACGTTGCACTTCCTTACCAGAAAAGGGTGGGTGGGCGGGGAAAGAAGAAAAATGGCAGAATTCCTACTCTCACGTTTCATTTTTCCTATATAGCTACAAAATAGTTTCTAGACTCAACTGCGACCAGTAAAAAGGGATCCTACAGGCAGACAGGCTCTGATACCATTTGTCGCACCCTGATTTCTAGGGGATACTCACCGTACGAACTGGATAGCAGGTGCTTGGATTATGGGGCATAACTGCTCCCACGTCCCAGCTTCCTGGTAGGCCTGCGCTTATGCGCGACAACACAAGCCCTGCTACTCCATCGTCGATGTAAACTATCCACTAGAGATCAAAGGCACTTCCGTCGACGTACTTCAAACCATACACACATGGTACGTCAACGGCGTTTAACAATTGATATCACAACAGATCTCTACGACACAAAAGATTGAAATAAGTTGCAAATGGCTCTCATTAGAGCAGAGATAGCAAATACAATCATTCAGAGGGCACATGCCCCAACAATACATCATTACAATACAGCGGAAGCATTCAACATGTCTGAGTACAGACAAGAACCAAATAGGCCTAAGAGGCCGGAAACAAACAGACGGAGCCCATCCACGAAGTCTCGGATCCTGCCCGGGTCCGCTATCTACTCGTCAGCAGTCTCGTCATACTCCACGTAGTAGCCACCATGTAGATCTTCGGAAACGTCGGTCTGCGGAAACCACAGCCCCAAAGGGGTCAGTACATAAACGTACTGGCAAGCAAGACTCACAGTTCACCAAAGTGTAACCCGTCAACACCAAGCACTGATGCCTTGGGTTCAACGGAAGAGAGGGGATATGAAAGATGCTGCAACTGGCTGCTCTAAACAACTATAGAAACATACTACCACTGCCGACTATCAGAAAGGAGATAAGATCGAGGATTGTAACCAGCTGAAAGATAACTTCAAACAAACCCATCCTGGATCTCGCCCCTTATCCAAAGAAGCAATCCGAGGATAACTCACACAGTTGTAATAATGATGGTTCAAATTATTGTGTCAATAAGCCTATTACTAGTCAAGTTATTAATCATGGGGTGTAACATGTTTGATCATTATGTTTAAGTTGTCCTGAGTACTTGTTAGCCAGTACTTTCACCAAGTAATCCATAACCGCGGAAAACACGGCTTCTCGAGAAGATTATCCCTGCAGGGTTGCACCAATTTGGCCGTACACTCAAGAATAACCCGCCAGATGGAAATGCACTTCCACCAAGCGGGGTACTCTACACAACCAACCATTCTTCGCATCAAGCCCAAAGAACCTTGGGCGCACGGCTAATCGAGCCCAGAAGAAAATGGACCCTCATAGCACTCTAAGAACGTGTCCCCCTATATGCCGACTACAAAAGTTCCACCCTGGCCTGGGCTCGCAAAAACATGCATGCGGCAAATGGAAAACACGAACTAAATGAGGCGATTTGGACGAGATGCGAATCAGGTCAAGTTGAGGGGGGCGCCCATACTCGCTTCCCAAATGCGGGTAGTGCGCTCATCATGGATCAGTAGACAAGACCCTTTTCCTATTAGGGTCGACACTAGCAGGCTCCAAAACCTCTCATGGGCCTCCTGCCGGTGCCTTATCATCAAGTTTATTATTAATAGTAACATTAGCATGATTGGTTGATTAAACATCGAGCCCCCACAACGTAATAGGAATAGTGACAGAAAGTAATGGGTAACAGACTCGAGCAAAAACAACCTAAGCATGCTAGATAAGACTAAGGCAACAAGCAAGGGGTTTTAGGTATGGAGGTGAGGCAATATCAAGGTTAAGGGATTCATGTGATGGGTTCGTAACAGAAACAACTACTACTAAGGCTTAGCAGAAAAGAACAACGGAAAGTATCGGTAACCAATGTTGAAAGGAACACAGTGGGTCATGTGAGTGATAACTTGCCTGCAAAACCCAGTAGCCTGGTACTGAGCTAAATCCTTAGAAGGGATGTCGTAAGTATCGTCGGTCTCAACGTCGTCGTTTATCCGGGAAGAAGCAAACAAACATTGCAGAAAGATAAACAATCAATATCATGGCATAGTGCACAATCAAATATGATGCATGTCATGTTAATAGATGCAACAAAATAAACTAGTTGATAGGATAGCACAATTTAAATGGACAGATATGCAATTTTGAGTTGCATATGAAAAGCCCATGGAATTTGGTTAGATTGTTTGTTTTCCAACTATTCAACAGGTGCTAGTGGTTTAGTATGATGCATGCAACAGGAAAACAGCAAAATAACAACATAAGAATCACATTTAAATAGGGTGTAGCAATTTAGAAGTTTATTAGTAATTTAGGGAAATTTTGGGTGCATTAGAGGTGACACACAAGTATTTGTTGTTTTCAACCAACTAAATTGTTCAAAACAATTAACAAAGTTGATATTTGAATAGATCATCAAATTTTGGTTGGATTACATGTTTCACATTTTGAAATTGGACTTTGGATTAATTAATTATGAATTAAACAATAATAAACAATTTTTAATTGCATTAAACAAGAATTAAATGGTTTAGGCAATTTAATTATTCAAAACATGAAACAAATTTTATATTTGGAAAGAGGGTTTAATTTTGCATGGAAAACATATTTCATTTGTGGAAATTGGATTTAAAATGAGCAAGTTATTATTTTGGCAATTTTAAATGCAATAAACAAGAAACAATTGTTTTCAGCAATTTAAATTATTCAAAACAGCAAACAAAATTTATATTTGGAAAGTACATGAAAAATTGATTGGAAAACATATTTGGTTTGTGAAATTTGGAATTTTTATGAGCAAGTTATGAATTTTGCAAATTTAAGTGAATTTGACAAGTTTTCAAATATTGCACCAATTTAAAATATTCAAAACAGTAAACAAATTTTATATTTGAAAAGAACATTTAATTTGGTATTGAAAACATATAAAAAATGTTGGAATTGGAGTTAAAATGAATTTATTATGCCATTTACAAGAAATAGTGCAAATCTGCCATTTTTTTATGATCTAGGGACTTAGGAAATATTTTCCAGGGATCTAGATTAACTTGCAAGGGCCTAGGTGTGATTAACAGGAATTTGGTGGATCTGGAGAATTGAAATAAAAAAGATGGGTAATATGCAGGGGGTGGGATTTGATCCCTGCCCTGCTGCTGCTTGCACTAGGGAGCAACCACTGCGCTGCTGCTTGGTTGGTGTCAGGGAATCGCTAGCAGTGGGCTTGAGGTTCAGACAACGAACCGAAATAAATTCGGAAAAGCAGTTAACTCGGGCTCCATGACCTGCAGTAGGGCGCGCAGACAGGGTCTGTTTTGACAGAGAGGAGACTCGGGGTGGATAAGCTGTTGTTCCGCGGGGTATTCTCTGAACTAACTGAATCGAACAGGTACTGGACATCGACTGAATCCATGGCAGCGATGGAAGGGTGCTCGCCGTGGGAACTAGGGGGCGCCGTGGTGCGGGCGGTTGGAGGAGAGGGAGGAGGCGAGCCGAGGGGAAGGGAGAGGAGCGGTTCGAGGGGGCAGCCTCACCTTTGGTGGCCTCGAGCGGAAGGGTCGGGGCGGACGCAGAGCATCAGCAGGGAGGCGGCCGGCCGGAAACCTCGACGGCGCGGCCGCCCGGGGCCTCCTCGGCTCACGACTCCTTCGCCAAAGAGGGAGAGCACGAAGGGGCGGTTCCATTTTCCTCCTTAGATGCACCTCGAGGAGGCCAGGGCGAGGAATTGGTGGCGGTTTTCAGAGAGGCGACGAGGTGGTGTCGAGGTACAGGTTCAGAGTTTCAGAATACAGAGCAGAGGATGAAGGTGGAGTCGAGATGAGAACGACGGCGGTGGGCGATGGGGAGAGGAGCTAGTGCCTAGGGTTTGGCTAGGGCAGGGAGTTGGTGTGGTTCTTTTAAGGGGAACGAGGAGGTGTACGGCATGCAATCGGTGAGGGAAGGAGAAGATCGGATGGCTGTTCTGCGATCGTACAGGGATGACGTCGTCTGGAGGTTGAAGACAGCGACAGCTGAAGGGGTACTGGGCCAACAAGAGGGAAACGGGCTGGGCCTAGATAGATTGGCTGCTGCCTCTCTCCTCTCTTTTGTTGTTTTTTTTCCTTTATTTTTTTTTGTAGAGACAGATTTTGGAAGAAAAACATGATAATTAGATTAGTAAAAAAATTCCAGTAAAAAATTTGGGTTAGTGATTTAGTTAAAAGAAAGCAATTTACAAGATTGGTTTTCAAGAGTGGTGCTTTAAAATTGTTGTTTGTATTTGGAACCATAATTAAAGTAATTTTGCTATTGTTTAAACATTATGAAAACAAGGTATTTTTAATAGGGTGGCCCCTATAGATTAAAAGTTTGAATTTAGTTGATTGGTTTAGAGATTTCAAAAACTCCAGTGGGTTGTTGTTTGATGAATTTGAAGATTTGATTTGAATTGGAATATTGGAATATTTTGTTAAATAAAATAGAAACCACAATTTAATAGGGTGAACCCTATTATTAGTTGGGTTAGAATTATTGGACTGATTTTATAATTTCCAAAAGAGTTGTTGAATTTGAGTTTGAGTTTGAAAACAATTTGGGAATTATTTGTTTGCAATAGAAGCACCATTTTATTAGTTGATCAACATGGAATAAAATGGAACAATTTGGTTGTTTTCATTTGTTATTTTTATTCCAAAAGTTGTAACAGAACAAGTATGAAAATAACCATTTGAATTTGTTTGAGTTTGAATTATGGAAGCAAGATAAAACAGATGCAAAACAAATATTAACAATGCAAACAATAATAAAACAATGCAATGAAATGATGACATGATGCATTGCTTGAAATAAAACAAGGAATCAAACATTCTAGGGGTATTTTCATACTTGGGATGTTACAGTTCCCCAAGATCAGAACCTCGGAATCCGTCAAATTCTGGACGGGTTCCTTTTTCTACCATCCCGATGTCCCTTTCCCGAAAAAGGCCATCGGGGTTCCACCTTTCGCAAACGCCGCTGCTGTTCCCCAAGAAAATTGGGGAACAGAAGTCGTCCAAATTCTGCCGCCTGATCTTCTAAGGATCAAGCGGCGCATCGCCAAGCTTACTTCCTCCGTTCCACCTCTAACCGGCATGGACACTGTCCTTTGCTGGTTGGACAGGCGGATCCAGCCATTGGCTAATCACGGTGGCCGTCTTCTTTGCGACTACACCGGCGCCAAAGACCAAATGCGGACAACCAGCAAAGACTGGGCCGCGAAGGATTTGCGGCGGCGCGTGAACCAGTTGGTCGCATCACGCGACCAATACGAAGCGAGTCGGCCGATGTATACGGCCGACAATCCGGCTCCCAAGGTACTTTTGCCGTCATCTGGGTAGAACTTGCTATGCTTTCTCGGATTTTTCGCTTCTAACTCTGATTTTTCTTTTCGACAGATTGCCGAACTTCCAGACTCGGAACTGGCCTCCGAAGCTGAACTGGAGGCATTGCGCACCGCCTCTACAGGTGGGCGCAAGCGCAAGAAGGTTTCCTCCTCTGAGGAAGTAATCGATCTTGACGGAATTCCCGTCGCCACCTCCAGGTTAGAACATCTGGGTTATTTTCTTTTGTCGAAGTTTTCTTTCGTCTTCGGAGTTTTAACTTTTTTCGGGTTTACGTTTCTTGCCTTTAGCCTGCCTCCCTCCAACTTAAAGCCAAAGAAGCTGAAAAGGCACAAGGTTGTGTCCGGCAGAGGCGCTCAACCTTCTCCCGTCATCGCTCCGGACACACCGTCCACGATGGCGGAAGAGCATGCCACAGCCCCCACCACCGAGTCTCTGGCGCCCAGCCAACCCATTGTGTCGGACACGGACACGAGGGAAAGGGCGGCCCCAGAGGTGGGAAATTCTTCTCGGACAATCTATGAGGAGATTCCCACCTTCGACAAGGATTTCAAGAAACTCAACGATGGCCTAAGCGCGGCCAGAATTATTTTTGCGGAGTACGCAAAGGAGTTCAATGAAAACTTGGCGGGTTTGCAGCGAATGAGCCAGGTATTTAACTCTAGCCCCCAAGCATTTAGACAAAATGTATACTTTTTGCCTTGATGCTTTTTAGTTATTCTTTTCCTTGTCGTGTTCCAGCAAACCGCTGAATCCATTAACTTGGAAGTTTTCAACAAGCTCTTGATCAAGAATAAAGAAGTGAGAAATCTTCTTTTCTATTCTTGAGGTGAGAGAGGCGGAACTGGCATCGTCTCAGCTACAGCTGAAGGAAACAGCAGGTAACTTTTTCTCTCTGAAGTTTTTGATTCGGCTTTTTGTCTAAGTACTTTTCCGGGATTTTTTCTAAACTCGGAATTTTCCTTGCTTTCCAGCTGCTTTGGCCAAGGCCAAACAAATAGCTAAAGATGCCGGCAACGCTGCTAGTCTCCGTGAGGAGAATCTGGATCTTCACAAGCAGCTTGTGAAGGCTCAGAAAGACGTGGAGGCCAGCAATCTAGCCCTTGTAATTGCCAATTCCAAGGCTTCCGAACAGGCGGAGAAGGATAAATCCACCATTCAGGATTTGGAAAACGCTCTAAACCTTCGCCTGGAGGAAGGCTCCGAGATCGACAAGCTTATCGGTAAGTTTTGATACATTTACCATTTTTCCATGTATTGCTTTCTTTCCCTGCTTTTTCACTTAACCTTTTTGGTTGTTTTGTCGGAAAACACAGGAGATAACCCAGATAGCACTCGGATTGAAGGAATCTGAGCCTTTGGGAAGACATGGACTGCGATCAGAGCTGCTGGCATGCAGCTGGTCAACAAGTTCCTTCCCACAAGGACTGGGGAGTTCTCGGAAGTTGAGAAACTTCCGGGTGCCATCATGGAGGTGGCGGAGTCCAGGGAGTCCATCCCGCGCTCCCCTGCACGGGGTGGTGCGCGCATGGCACTCGGCCTTATTCGCATGCATTACCCTGGTGCTAAGTCTTGGCGCGTGGAGTCCGGTATCCCTCAAGGATATACGGAAACCCAGTGATCCACCATCTTTGATGAAATCAAAGGCCACGCCACCAAGATTGCCTCCATGGTGAATATCTCCATCACCTATCCAGAGGAAGAAATCCCTAAAGCCCCCGAGAATGACAGCAGCGAGGAGGACTCGGATGCTTGAAGGGCTGCCTTGAACCTGGTTGGTGAAAGTAGACAATAGGAGGATTACTGCACTTTCAAAATGTAATTCATATTGTAATGCTTCTATTCCTTTTGTATAAACAAGAATTCCGCCTTTTGCAGATTTAATTATGAAATTCCTTGCAAGGTTTTTCGGGTTTTAGTATTCCTTTATCTTCTAAGTTCTCTGGCTTATATGCTTTAACTGTCCTTAGTGTTTGAAATGGCTCGATAGTATTGTGAATCATCATGCCGAGTAACTGGGTATAACCAATCAGTTTAAACTCGGAAACATGGATCATACTAAAGGCATTTTTACTAACTAGCTCCAGTGACCCAACACATAAACAATCAGATAATGCTTAGAGAAAAGTAAGCAATTTTTTGAATGAAGCTTGGGCACGCAGGCACAATCCAAGTTTCCTTTAGCCGTTAGCAGGCTGAAAATCATTCAGTTTTTAAACACCGAGCACGCAGGCACAATTCGGGTTAACATTTAGTATTTTGTAAGATCATTGGGAAATAGATAAGATGGAATCATGCTTTGTACTATAATGAACTTGTAAAAACATGGATATCTGTATTCCGACAACTTTATTTCATGATCTCAAAAGATGTTTACATAGAAATTGAACTAAGTATAGAAGGGACGTAACTGCTGGATGCTACAAGGCCTCTTTGTCTCTCCTAGTTCATCATCTATCTTTCTCTTTCTTTTGCGATTCGGCTTCTCGGGATCGTCTTCCGTATCTCGAATATCGACAAGATAGTATGACCAATTTTTCATGGCTTTACTAATGACATATGGTCCTTCCCATACTGGGGCCAATTTGTGCTTCCTTTGCTGCACCAATCTCAGCACTAGGTCACCTTCTTTAAAAGAACGATGCCTGATTTTCCGACTAACGTCGTAAACCTTGTTGTTATATGGCGGATCTTTGAAGCACAAGCTTTCGTTCCTCTTCTAAGAGATCGACGGCATCCTGTCGTGCTTCTTCGGCATCCGAGTCATCGAAATCTTGCACTCTTGGGCTATCATGGATCATGTCTGTTGCAAGAATAGCTTCCGCACCATAATCTAGGAAAAACGGGGTTTGCCCAGTTGACCTATTTGGCGTCGTTCGAATACTCCAAATCACGGAAGGTAGCTCTTCTACCCATGCTCCGGCTGCTCTGTGAAGAGGAGATTCGAGTCTTGGGCGTATTCCTTGCATGATTGAGCTATTCATTCGCTCAACCTGCCCATTGGATTGCGGGTGTGCCACAGATGCGAGATCTAGGCGGATTCCCGTTTGTCGGCAATATCTTGCCAACTCTCCAATGGAGAAATTTGTCCCGTTGTCGGTTATTATGCTGTGTGGAACGCCATATCTCATGACTATGTCAATGATGAAATTTCTGGCAGTTACACCATCAAGCTTTTTGATGGGTTTGGCATCCACCCATTTGGTATACTTATCCACTGCTACGAGTAGATGTGTAAGTCCGCCGCGCGCAGTTTTGAACGGTCCCATTATATCTAGCCCCCAGACCGCAAACGGCCATGTAATTGGGATAGTTTTGAGTGCTTTGGCCGGCATATTTGTCTTCTTGGCGTAATATTGACACCCTGCACATGTATTAACTATGTGCTCATCATCTGTCTTGGCTGTTAGCCAGAAAAACCCGGCACGGGATGCTTTTTTGACTATGCTTTTTGATTAAGCATGGTGTCCGCAATCTCCAGCATGGATTTCTTCCAGTATTTCTCGTCCTTCTTCCGGTGAGATGCACCGCTGAAAAATTCCGGAAGTACTGCGTTTATACAGGCAATTATCAATTACCGTGTATCCTTTGCATCGACGCTGAATTTGTCTCTGCAAGACTTCGTCTGCTCCTTCCGGGTACTTCCGATTGACTAAGAAGTTTAAATATGGAATTGTCCAATCCGGTTTAACGAACATGACTTCAATTGACTCGGAAGCCAGGGGATAATCGATATCTCCACCTTTTATGGATGGTTCGTACAGATGCTGAACGAATACACCTGGTGGTAGGATTTTTATCCTCTCTGACCCCATGCGGGCTAGCGCATCCGCGTTCCAATTTTCCTCCCTTTTGACGTGGAGTA
Organism: Alopecurus myosuroides; assembly: GCA_028641055.1. NCBI lineage: Eukaryota > Viridiplantae > Streptophyta > Magnoliopsida > Poales > Poaceae > Alopecurus > Alopecurus myosuroides. Next base: position 568,192,134 of record CM054057.1, read on the forward strand.
CTTCAAATCGAAAGAAACAAATGGCGAACTCGTCCACTGTTCTCCGGTATTCGGCCATTATAGGGCTTTTTGCGTCCGGGATCGTTTCTATCTCTTCCGTGATCACGTCCTTTTGGATGAGGCGGAGTTCTACTACTGTGCCTTTCTTTATCCTTAGGAGGTGTCCGAGATCTCTCGCGTCTGTGAGGCACATCATGTCTTCCAGCTTTTTTAGCTGGGTTTCTCGGAGGTGGCATTGCTTTGCCGTCATTCCGGTGTTTTTCTTCCCGATCGTGGGGTTTGAGTCCACCTTTCGGGGGATGGGATCCGGTTCTAGACGCTTCGTCCCTATTGTCGGGATTTTTCTTGTTTTTTCTTGGATCCGCTTTTTTATCCTTAGAATTGTCTGAATCTCCAGGTTCATCCTCCGGTCCAGGTGCTCCAGCAGCACAAGTAGCTGTTTTGCATAGGGCGGAGTCGTCATGCAACTTCCCTGATCGCTCTTGACCCCGTTGTTGTTGTTGCAATGCTTTTCCTAGGAAAGCATACACCCCTTGGAGTTTTTCGCCATTGGAGTACATGTCATTGTTGAGGATGGCGAACGCTGCTTCCGCGTTTTCAGCTGCGGTTTTGTATATTGGTTCGCCTCTGGCATCCTTGCCGTTTACCTGCTTTTGCCAAGATGGGTTATAAAACCTTTCCTTTGGCGACAGTACTTCCGGTCTTACGATTCCGGGTAGCCTTGTAGGTTTTATGGCAGATCTATTTTTTCTCTCGTACTCCTCGATTTCTTCCTTCATGAGCTTGATGTCATCCTGGGTTTTTTGGAGGTGTTCACGAGATCGGAGTAGATGTTGTTGTTGCCTTTGGAAAGCTCGTCTCCTGGCTTCCAGCATCTCAGGGGGTTCGTTTGGACCCACTGGCGTTTGCAACAGATCATGTTCTTCTTGTTTTGTCATTAGCACAACAAGGATTTCCTTTGATTTCTTCTCCGCGGGCTTTATTCCGCTTGCATCTCCTGCTTCCAAGTTTTTGTCGGCTGTGTCAGCCAGTTTTTTCTTCTGGAGTTTGTACTGGAGCTTTTTAGCGGTCTTGTGCTTTTTCTTGGAAGAGGGAGGCTTTTTGACAGCTTCATCCTCTGTTAATTCCTTAATACTAGGAAATACTGGAGAAGTTTCTCCGTCTTCTCTCTCTTCCTCTGGCGGAGGTGTTTTAGGGCTTTCCTGGCTGCCGGCATCCGTCGTTTCAGCCGGTTTTGCCATTAGCACTTCATGGAATCCCTCCTGAAGAGATTTTACCTTCTTTTCGAAAGTGTCCCCATCTTCGTCTTCGGAATCGAAATCATCTGATCCGGTTTCTGACTCCAATCTCGCCTCAATGGCGGCTAGCACAGAGTCAGCTTCCTAGTTCATCGTCATGTTGACGGATGTCGGATCTTCCACCTCTGTGGTCGGTGTGTTGTTGTCTGCCTCTTGCACGGGATTTCCATCATCCGTGTTTTCGGCGACTTCGGATTGCACCATACCGATAAAGTGCGTATCACTTTTATGTCGGTGATCTGAGCAGAATCCGGGATCATAGTCATCCTCGACTGGGTATAGGGCGGGTGGGATAAATTTGCTTCCACCGCAAAACCCCATGGCCTCTGCAGTTAGTCCGATAAAGATATTAGCAGATCCGATCGGTAACACGCAGGCACTTACCAGATGATATTGCGCCGGTATGTAAGATCCGTTGTCGAGGAAGCGTCCGACGTCGTTGTCGAACTCCAAGCTTCCGACAGTTATGGAACTGCCAATCCCGCCGAGTATCCCAGATCGGAATTTAACGCCTGACGTCGTTTGCCCCACGGTGGGCGCCAACTGTCGAGACATCGTAGTAGTTTTCATAGACGGGGGTGCCATGAGACTACGGGTAGAGACGTGGGGGAACGGTATCGCGTTGTAGATAAAGACAAGGGTTTTACCCAGGTTCGGTACGTCGTGATAATACGACGTTCCTACTCCTGCAATCTCACTAATCAGGGCTAAAGCCTGTGTATACAATTACAATGTGAGGTTAGTTTTAGCTATTCGCTGAGGATCAACTTCCCGACGAGTTAGCCTAAAGCTTCTTGTCCCTCGGTCTAATCTCCCGTCCGGCTTTATATAATAGCCGGGTTAGGGCATACACAATAGGAAAACCTAGAAGTCTACGGTAACATCGAACTTGGAAAGTAAGGAATCCGTCTTCTCCTCCAAGCCAGATCACGTGGGCCGCGATCCGGGTTCTTCTAGAATCCGGCTTCTGTGCGTCAGCTTACTGGGCCGCCCAATGGATCATAGCCCACTACCACTTGGGCCACCCTGGTAATCCGGCACTTTAGACTACCATCTGATATACCCCTATTCAGTATATATCCGACAGTAGCCCCCAAGAAGGATTAAAACTCTGATTCGCCGTCTTTCGCCAATTGTATATTGTCCGAGAAATATGGGCCAGCAGTCTTGATTCTTCTTTGAAAAGAGATGGTAACGTAAAACTCGGAATCCTGAAAATCCAGCTTTTCTCGCACGATCCTTCGCGGAGAAGGAACTTCCTACGTCAGCACTTTAATCTTGCTGACGTAAGGGACGTTTGGGTTTTCGACGAAAACCCAGACGCGTATCTCTGACAGATTCTCGCGGGAAACGAGGAGATAGCTATAATCACCCTGTCGATTCATTTCCCGGATTTTCCGGCGAGTGACACGCGTTCATCATCCAACGGTCAAAAGAGCCGTTAGCACGTATCGTGACGGATTTCCGGCTATAAATAGCCTTCTTCGTCCTCCCGTTACACCTTCCGCACCACTCGAACGCCATTACAACGCCCAAGCTCCCAGCAGAGAGAGAACATTCCCGAACGCTCGCCGCGCTCAGAACGTCACCGGAGACGAACTGCGCCGCCACCTGATGGCATCCTCACCGTCCTCCCCTGCCCGCACCGTGACGCGCGACATCGAGGAAATCATCAACGACATGGATCCGCAGCTAGATTCCCCAACGCTCGCCGGCGGCGAGCCAGTGAAGACCGTGGGTTCCGCGGCGGACGGAGGGAATCCTTCCGCCGCCGCCGCGGATCTTGCGGGCTCAAGCACCGCGCCCTCTCCGCCGTTTGCTCCCGAAACGGCGGAGGAGAAGATCACACTCGCCAACGACGAATTCACCGCCGCCGGAGCTGACGAGGATAAGGAATTTGTCGGAAACTGGATTCCGAGTAACGTTCCTTCTTTCCTTCTTCCACAAATGGAAAGGGAAAGGCTGATAGTCAAAGGAAAATGGCGGAACTCGGAAGGTGAGCTCGAGCCCGCACCCAAAAACGGGGAACGCGTCCTCCTTACTTCTCACATCGCAAGAGGTATGGGTTTACCGCCTTCCGCCTTTTTCTTAGAGGTCCTCAACTATTATGGCATTCAACCACACAACATCTCTCCAAACTCCATTCTCCACCTCGCCAGCTTCCAAGCCCTTTTTGAAGGGCATTTAGGAATAACACCTAGTCTAGAATTTTGGCGGTATTGCTTTGAAGTGAAGCATAACCTCACAGATGGTATTTCTCCCATCTGTGGAACTATTTCCTTCACCCTCCAGAAGCTTAGAGAAGAGTGGTACCCTAAGATAAAAACATCGGAACCCGCCAAATCTTGGATGGGTTCCTTCTTCTATCATCAGGACATCCCATTCCCTGGCAAGGAAAGCGGGGTTCCTCCATTCATTAATTCCGCTGCCACTCCTCAAGATAGTTGGGCAGTCGAAGCAGTGCAAACATTGCCGGAAAATTTGATGAGGATAAAACGGCGTATCGCCAAGCTCACTTCTTCCCAGCCTCCTTTAACTGGGAAGGATACTGTTTTATGTTGGTTTGGACACCGTGTTCAACCTCTTTCCTTTCGTTCCCGGCTCCTTTGCGAATACGAAGGGCCAGAAGATAGCATGAGGGGAACGGAAAAGTCCTATACCAAAAAGGATTTCATAAAGAGACTCCACCAACTGGTCGCCACATGCAATCAATACGTAGAAAGTCTAGCAATATATCACGTGGAGAATCCAGTCCCCAAGGTATTTATATTTTCCTTACTTTTGAGTCTCGGATCGATCTCCCTGTCTGACTTTTAACGCATTGTCGATACTTCCCCAGTTTGAAAATCTTGAGGGGGCTGATCTTGCTTCCGACGCCGAGCTTAACGCATTACATGCCAGCTTTTACGGCAACCGAAAACGCAAAAGGCAGGTGACTTTTGAGGAAACGATAACTGTTGACGGGATTCCCGTCGCCACATCCAGGTACTCTACTGGAGCTTTTCTAATCGTCATTCCCTTCCAGTTCTTCGAGATATTTATTTCTCGGATGCTCTCTTTTCAGCCTTGCTCCAACTCCTTTGAAGACAAAAAAAGTTGAAGAAACATAAAGCTGCGAACCCGGCTAATCAACTTCGGCAATCCAGCCAGCCTATTGCACCTTCCATGGGTGGAGGGAAAGGGCGGAAGCACGGATGGGTAGAAATCCTCAATCATCTGGAGGGGGGGCGAGCCTAGTCCCAATTTGGACTATAATATCCGGATAAAGGAAGAACCATTCGATGAACTCGGATACATCCGTCCAGAAGCTAAGAAAAATTCTTCGCTCCTGGTCCCCTGATTCGTCCTTGGCCACAAGGCGGGCTAATTATCCGGAACGATTTCGTATTTTCGCCTCGTCGGGTCATACAAGATGGCCTTCATCACGTTGGAATTCTTTTTTCTGAATACACCAAAGAATTCAACGAGACTTTGTCAAACTTGCAAGAAATGAGCCAGGTAATATCTCCAGCCCCCAAGCAATAAGTTGGAAACATACTTTTCCCTTAGTGCTTCTTTATTACGCTTGTTCTAACTTAAGCGTTTGGGTTTTATTTCCGCCTTTCAGCACACTGCTGATGTAATAAACTTAGAACTTTTCAATAAACTTAACATCAAGAATGAAGAGGTGAAAACTCTTCAATCTATTATCAAGTCTAAGGATAATGAGCTGGCATCATCTCAGCTACAACTATCGGAAACAACAGGTATGATTTACTCTGTTTTATCCGGATTTCAATAAGTACTTTCTCGAGATATTTCTAAACTCGGAATTTTTTCCTTGGTTTCCAGCTGCTTTAGCTAAAGCCAAGGAGGTAGCTGAAGATGCCGGCAAGGCCGAACTTCTTCGTAAGGAAAATTTGGACCTTCATAAGCAACTTATGAAGGCTCAAAAAGATCTGGAAGCCAGCAACCTGGCCCTTGGAATTGCACATTCCAAGGCTTCTGAACAAGCAAAGAAGGATAAGTCTATTATCCAAGACTTGGAAAGTATCTTATTCCTTCGCCTAGACGAAAGTTCCGAAATTGACAAGGTTCTCGGTAAGTTTTATTTCATTTACCGATTCATCTATGTCCTTCTTTCTTTTTCTCCGTTTTGTCGCCTGACCCTTTTTTGAGGCTCGTTCCAACAAAACAAGACATTATCCAGCTCTTACTCGTATTGAAAAAATCCGAGCGTTTGAAAAGGTATGGAATGCGATCAGAGATGCTGGGATGGAATTGATCAGCAAATTCCTCCCCACAAGTACCATAGAATTCTCGGAAGTTTATAAACTTCCAGGTGCTATCTTGGAGGTGGCGAATTCCAGGGAATCCATCCTTCGCTCCGATGCGCGGGGTGGTGCACACATGGCACTCGGCCTCATGCGTATGCACTACCCTGGTGCCAAATCCTGGCGTGTGGCGTCCGGTATCCCTCAAGGATACACGGAAACTCAGCGAACCACCATCTTTGATGAAATCAAAGACCACGCCACCAAGATCGCCTCTATGGTGAACATTTCTATCACCTATCCAGAAGAAGAGGTCCCTGCAGGCCCCGAGAATGATAGCAGCGAGGAAGACTCGAATGCTTGAAGGGCTGCTCTTAACCTGGATCGTGGATTTATACAATAGGAGCATGCTTACAATGTAATTCATATTGTAATGCTTCTATTCCTTCTGTATAAACAAGAACTCCGCCTTTTGCAGCTTTTATTATGAAATTCCTTGCAAGGTTTTTCGGGTTTTAGTATTCCTTTATCTTCTAAGTTCTCTGGCTTATATTTTTTAACTGTCCTTAGTGTTTGAAATGACTCAATAGTACTATGAATCATCATGCCGAGTAACTGGGTATAACCAATCAGTTTAAACTCGGAAACATGGATCATACTAAAGGCCTTTTTACTAACTAGCTTCAGTGACCCAACACATAAACAATCAGATAATGCTTTGAGAAAAGTAAGGAATTTTTTGAATGAAACTTGGGCACGCAGGCACCATCCAAGTTTCCTTTAGCCGTTAGCAGGCTGAAAATCATTCAGTTTTTAAACGCCGAGCACGCAGGCGCAATTCGGGTTAACATTGAGTATTTTGTAAGATCATTGGGAAATAGATAAGGTGGAATCATGCTTTGTACTATAATGAACTTGTAAAAACATGGATATCAGAATTCCGACAACTTTATTTCATGATCTCAAAAGATGTTTACATAGAAATTGAACTACGTATAGAAGGGACGTAACTGCTGGATGCTCCAAGGCCTCTTTGTCTCTCCTAGTTCATCATCTATCTTTCTCTTTCTTTTGCGATTCGGCTTCTCGGGATCGTCTTCCGTATCTCGAATATCGACAAGATAGTATGACCAATTTTTCATGGCTTTACTAATGACATATGGTCCTTCCCATACTGGGGCCAATTTGTGCTTCCTTTGCTGCACCAATCTCAGCACTAGGTCACCTTCTTTAAAAGAACGATGCCTGATTTTCCGACTATGATAACGCCGTAAACCTTGCTGGTATATGACGGATCTTTGAAGCACAAGCTCTCGTTCCTCTTCTAAGAGATCGACGGCATCCTGTCGTGCTTCTTCGGCATCCGAGTCATCGAAATCTTGCACTCTTGGGCTATCATGGATCATGTCTGTTGGAAGAATAGCTTCCGCACCATAAACGAGGAAAACGGGGTTTGCCCAGTTGACCTATTTGGCGTCGTTCGAATACTCCAAATCACTGAAGGTAGCTCTTCTACCCATGCTCCGGCTGCTCTGTGAAGAGGAGATTCGAGTCTTGGGCGTATTCCTTGCAGGATTGAGCTATTCATTCGCTCAACCTGCCCATTGGATTGCGGGTGTGCCACAGATGCGAGATCTAGACGGATTCCCGTTTGTCGGAAATATCTTGCCAACTCTCCAATGGAGAAATTTGTCCCGTTGTCGGTTATTATGCTGTGTGGAACGCCATATCTCATGACAATGTCAATGATGAAATTTCTGGCAGTTACACCATCAAGCTTTTCGATGGGTTTGGCCTCCACCCATTTGGTATACTTATCCACAGCTACGAGTAGATGTGTAAGTACGCCGCGCGCAGTTTTGAACGGTCTCATCATATCTAGCCCCCAGACCGCAAACGGCCATGTAATTGGGATAGTTTTGAGTGCTTGGGCCGGCATATTTGTCTGCTTGGCGTAATATTGACACCCTGCACATGTATTAACTATGTGCTCAGCATCTGTCTTGGCTGTTAGCCAGAAAAACCCGGCACGGAATGCTTTTTTAACTATGCTTTTTGATTGAGCATGGTGTCTGCAATCTCCAGCATGGATTTCTTCCAGTATTTCTCGTCCTTCTTCTGGTGAGATGCACCGCTGAAAAATTCCGGAAGCACTGCGTTTATACAGGCAATTATCAATTACCGTGTATCCTTTGCATCAACGCTGAATTTGTCTCTGCAAGACTTCGTCTGCTCCTTCCGGGTACTTCTGATTGACTAAGAAGTTTAAATATGGAATTTTCCAATCCGGGTTAACGAACATGACTTCAATTGACTCAGAAGCCAGGGGATAATCGATATCTCCACCTTTTATGGATGGTTCGTACAAATGCTGAACGAATACACCTGGTGGTAGGATTTTTATCCTCTCTGACCCCATGCGGGCTAGCGCATCCGCGTTCCAATTTTCCTCCCTTTTGACGTGGAGTACTTCAAATCCAAAGAAACAAAAGGCGAACTCGTCCACTGTTCTCCGGTATTCGGCCATTATAGGGCTTTTTGCGTCCCAGGTTTGGTTAAGCTGATGCTGTACCAAATCCGAGTCGCCGTAGCACAAAATGCGCTTTACTCCTATTTCTTTTGCAATGTGCAAGCGATGAAGCAGAGCTTCGTATTCTGTCACGTTATTACTGGCGTTGAAGTGCATTTCTAATACGTACTCCATTGTATATCCTTTAGGGGATTTTAAGACTACACCAGCTCCAGCACCCTCCTTCATCTTGGATCCGTCAAAGTGCATGATCCAGTACTCGGACTCCGGCATTGGTGTTTTCTCCATTGCTTCCATCCAGTCGGCGACAAAGTCTGCCAAAACCTGGGATTTTATTGTCGTCCTTGGCTGGTACTTAATGTCGAAGGCTGCTAGCTCGATGCCCCATTTGGCTACCCGGCCAGTTGCCTCCGCATTGTTTATTATGTCCCCTAGTGGTGCTTTACATACCACTGTTATAGAATGTCCTTGGAAGTAATGGCGCAATTTTCTAGATGCGAAAAATACGCCATATGCCAGTTTTTGATAGTGTGGGTACCTTTGTTTGGACTCGGAGAAAACTTCACTTATGTAATATACCGGATGCTGATCTGGTATGCTTTTTCCGTCTTTCTTCCGTTCCACAATGATTACCGCACTAATAACCCTGTTTGTAGCCGTGAGGTACAATAACATGGGTTCTTCGTCTTTTGGGGATGCCAAAATCGGAGCTTTCATCAAAGTTTCCTTTAACTGGGTTAACGCTGCATCGGCCTCTTCTGTCCACTCGAACTTGTCGGATTTCTTCAACAACTTGTAGAGTGGTAAGGCTTTATCCCCCAGCCGACTAATAAATCTGCTGACGGCAGCGGCGGAACCCGTCAATCTTTGGACATCTTTCACACACGTAGGTTTGGAGATGTTCAAGATGGCTTTGATCTTTTCCGGGTTAACTTCTATTCCTCTGTGAGAAACGATGAAACCCAGAAGTTTTCCTGAGAGAACCCCGAATACGCATTTTGATGGATTTAACTTCATCTTGTAAGTGCACAAGTTTTCGAAGGTTTCTCGTAGATCCTCAAGGAGTGTATCTTTTTCCTTGGTTATGACAGCAATTCGTCCACGTAAACATGGACGTTTTTGCCAATATGACTATGCAAACAACGTTGCATGCAACGCTGGTATGTTGCACCTGCGTTCTTCAGGCTAAATGGCATGGTTACGTAATAATACGTACCGTACGGGGTTATGAAAGAAGTCTTAATGTGATCTTCCTTTTTCATGCGTATTTGGTGGTACCCGGAGTATGCATCCAAAAAGCATAAAAGCTCAGAGCCTGCAGTGGCATCTATTATTTGATCGATTCGTGGTAACGCGAACCTATCTTTTGGACACAATTTGTTCAAGCCTGTGTAATCTATACACATTCTAAGAGCAGTAGTGTCTTTCTTCGGTACTAATACCGGATTTGCAGACCATTCAGTGTGGATTACTTCCTGGATGAAATCTGCTGCTAAAAACCGGATAATTTCCTTGCCAATAGCCTTCCGTCTTCTTCCGTAAAATCGACGGAGACCTTGTTTGACGGGTTTGGAGCCTAGAATCACCTTGAGTTGATGCTCAGCAAGTTCCCTGGGTACGCCTGGCATATCAGCTGGACACCAGGCGAAAATATCCCAGTTCTCACGGAGGAACTTGATGAGCTCGCCTTCCTATTTGTCGGTCATCCCAGTTCCTACTACGAAAAATTTTGTCGGATCTTTGGGATCTAGGATTACCTGTCTTGTGTTCTCGGACGCCTTGAAGCTACCTGGTGGCTTCCGGGTTTCTTTTCCTGCAGGCATTTCTGTCGGCGATACCTCCTTGGCCAGCTCCTTCAGTTCTTCCTTTGCTATAACTCTCTGAGCGCAAAGGGCGTTTTCTTTTTCCAGCTCGTTTGCGAGCTTGAAGTCTCCAGCGATGGTGATTACTCCTCCTTTGGGCCCAGGCATCTTCAGCTTGTTATAGATATAACATGATCTTGCCATAAATTTGGCGAAAGCTAGACGTCCGAGTATTGCGTGATACACGCTTTCGAACGGCACCACCTCGAAGGATACTTTTTCCTAACGGAAGTGATCTTTATCTCCGAAGGTGACATTTAGGGAAATTTCTCCTAAGGATCGTGCTTGCCTGCCAGGGACAATGCCATGGAAGCGTATGTTGCTGTAGTTGAGCTGGGACTCGGAGATTTTCAGATGCTTCAGCGTATCCAGATACATTATGTTAATGCTGGATCCTCCATCCATCATCACTCTTTTTAGCCTAGTGTTCTGGACAATAGGGCTTACAACAAGAGCTTGTGTGCCGGGTTCAGGGATGTTCCCGGGATGATCAGACTGATCCAAGGTGATTGGTGTGTTTGAATACTTCAAGAATTTCGGGGTTGCCGGAACAACCGCGTTCATTCCTCGAAGCGTTCTTTTGGCCACCTTTGCTGACGGAGTTGCTAGGAATGTTAACAGTGCCTCTCCATCAACTCTCGGAAATTTGGGTTCGTCTTTTCGCTGCTGTTCCTGGATTTTTTCATCAGTGTCCGATTCACTGTCTTCTTTTTCAGCTTCTGGTTTTTGTTTGGAGAATTTCCTTTTGGAGTTCTTCCCCTTATTTCCGGATCCTGCACTGCCTTTCATGTGCTTATTCAGCCGACATTGCGCATTTGTATGGGTGGGTTTCCCAAATTGTGAATGGTGGATGCATGTTTCAGACTTAATCTTCTCCCACTCTTCTTTAGTGTAGTTGATTGGTTCTGGGCTGCGTCCTTTCCATTTATTCCCTTTTTCAGTTCCAAAGGCTATGTTAACTTCTTTGGGTTTAGGTGTTGCTTCTGAAGTTCCTTTTTTCTCAGTGCGACGATTTTTCTTGGCCAATATCAGTGTGTCGATATTGCCTCCTCTTGCTCTGATGTCGTCTTCGGCTGCAGCGTGTTCATTGGTGGTTGTAAGCATAGATCCGAGATCTTTGCGTTGTTTGGAACCAACCATGAATGGTACAAGTCCGGGTTTTAGGCCGTTGACGAAAGCATGCATTGCTTGTACGTCAGTTACTCCAGAACAACTATTCTTCATTGCAGTCCATCTGGAGATGAAATCCACGTATGGTTCATCCTCGAATTGGGTGCAACGGCTCAGCTGGTTGATGCTGTTCGGGCGTTTGTATGTTCCCCGGAAATGCTGAGTGAATACCTTAGCCATATCATCCCAGCTGTCGACAGTTCTTGAAGGCAATCCATTGATCCAATCTCTGGCTCCATCCAGTAACATTAGGGGAAGAAACTTTACATCTTCCAGGTCTGTCCCATTGTTAATCTGGACGACTGTATAGTAGTCTGAGAGCCAGGTATCCGGGTTTGTACTGCCGGTGTATTTCTGGTACGTTGGACCGACTTTGGCAAAGCCAGAATGCAGGGTTATCCTTCGGATCCTATCAGTGAAACACTTAGGCCCAAAGTATAGATCATCCTTTTCCGCTCTATCAATGTGTGCGGAATATCTTCCGGCTGAATGGACAGAAGGGGATCTGCTCCTTTCTTTTCCATTGTTGCGCGGACGCGCTTTTTCGGGATCGTTTCTATCTCTTCCGTGATCACGTCCTTTTGGATGAGGCGGAGTTCTACTCCTGTGCCTTTCTTTATCCTTAGGAGGTGTCCGAGATCTCTCACGTCTGTGAGGCACATCATGTCTTCCAGCTTTTTCAACTGGGTTTCTCGGAGGTGGCATTGCTTTGCCGTCATTCCGGTGTTTTTCTTCCCGATCGTGGGGTTTGAGTCCACCTTTCGGGGGATGGGATCCGGTTCTAGACGCTTCGTCCCTATTGTCGGGATTTTTCTTGTTTTTTCTCGGATCCGCTTTTTTATCCTTAGAATTGTCTGAATCTCCAGGTTCATCCTCCGGTCCAGGTGCTCCAGCAGCACAAGTAGCTGTTTTGCATAGGGCGGAGTCGTCATGCAACTTCCCTGATCGCTCTTGACCCCGCTGTTGTTGTTGCAATGCTTTTCCTAGGAAAGCATACACTCCTTGGAGTTTTTCGCCATTAGAGTACATGTCATTGTTGAGGATGGCGAACGCTGCTTCCGCGTTTTCAGCTGCGGTTTTGTATATTGGTTCGCCTCTGGCATCCTTGCCGTTTACCTGCTTTTGCCAAGATGGGTTATAAAACCTTTCCTTTGGCGGCAGTACTTCCGGTCTTACGATTCCGGGTAACCTTGTAGGTTTTCTGGCAGATCTATTCTTTCTCTCGTACTCCTCGATTTCTTCCTTCATGAGGATGATGTCATCCTGGGTTTTTTGGAGGTGTTCACGAGATCGGAGTAGATGTTGTTGTTGCCTTTGGAAAGCTCGTCTCCTGGCTTCCAGCATCTCAGGGGGTTCGTTTGGACCCACCGGCGTTTGCAACAGATCATGTTCTTCTTGTTCTGTCATTGGCACAACAAGGATTTCCTTTGATTTCTTCTCCGCGGGCTTTATTCCGCTTGCATCTCCTGCATCCTGGTTTTTGTCGGCTGGGTCAGCCAGTTTTTTCTTCCGGAGTTTGTACTGGAGCTTTTTAGCGGTCTTGTGCTTTTTCTTGGAAGAGGGAGGCTTTTTGACAGGTTCATCCTCTGTCAATTCCTTAACACTAGGAAATATTGGAGAAGTTTCTTCGTCTTCTCTCTCTTCCTCTGGCGGAGGTGCTTTAGGGCTTTCCTGGCTGCCGGCATCCGTCGTTTCAGCCGGTTTTGCCATTAGTACTTCATGGAATCCCTCCTGAAGAGATTTTACCTTCTTTTCGAAAGTGTCCTCATCTTCGTCTCCGGAATCGAAATCATCCGATCCGGTTTCTGACTCCAATCTCGCCTCAATGGCGGCTAGCACAGATTCAGCTTCCAAGTTCGTCGTCATGTTGACGGATGTCGGATCTTCCACCTCTGTGGTGGGTGTGTTGTTGTCTGCCTCTTGCACGGGATTTCCATCATACGTGTTTTCGGCGACGTCGGATTGCACCATACCGATAAAGTGCGTACCACTTTTATGTCGGCGATCTGAGCAGAATCCGGGATCATAGTCATCCTCGACTGGGTATAGGGCGGGTGGGATAAATTTGCTTCCACCGCAAAACCCCATGGCCTCTGCAGTTAGTCCGATAAAGATATTAGCAGATCCGATCGGTAACACGCAGGCACTTACCAGATGATTTTGTGCCGGTATGTAAGATCCGTTGTCGAGGAAGCGTTCGACGTCGTTGTCGAACTCCAAGCTTCCGACAGTTATGGAACTGCCAATCCCGTCGAGTATCCCAGATCGGAATTTAACGCCTGACGTCGTTTGCCCCACGGTGGGCGCCAACTGTCGAGACATCGTAATAGTTTTCATAGACGGGGGTGACATGAGACTACGGGTAGAGACGTGGGGGAACGGTATCGCGTTGTAGACAAATACAAGGGTTTTACCCAGGTTCGGTACGTCGTGATAATACGACGTTCCTACTCCTGCAATCTCATTAATCAGGGCTAAAGCCTGTGTATACAATTACAATGTGAGGTTAGGTTTAGCTATTCGCTGAGGATCAACTTCCCGGCGAGTTAGCCTAAAGCTTCTTGTCTCTCGATCTAATCTCCCGTCCGGCTTTATATAATAGCCGGGTTAGGGCATACAGAATAGGAAAACCTAGAAGTCTACGGTAACATCGAACTTGGAAAGTAAGGAATCCGTCTTCTCCTCCAAGCCAGATCACGTGGGCCGCGATCCGGGTTCTTCTAGAATCCGGCTTCTGTGCGTCAGCTTACTGGGCCGCCCAATGGACCATAGCCCACTACCACTTGGGCCACCCTGGTAATCCGGCACTTTAGACTACCATCTGATATACCCCTATTCAGTATATATCCGACATCTTTCTTCCGTTCCACAACGATTACTGCACTAATAACCCTGTTTGTAGCCGTGAGGTACAATAACATGGGATCTTCGTCTTTTGGGGATGCCAAAATCGGAGCTTTCATCAAAGTTTCTTTTAACTGGGTTAACGCTGCATCGGCCTCTTTTGTCCACTCGAATTTTTCGGATTTTTTCAGCAACTTGTAGAGTGGTAAGGCTTTATCCCCCAGCCGACTAATAAATCTACTGACGGCAGCGGCGGAACCCGTCAATCTTTGGACATCTTTCACACACGTAGGTCTAGAGATGTTCAAGATGGCTTTGATCTTTTCCGGGTTAACTTCTATTCCTCTGTGAGAAACGATGAAACCTAGAAGTTTTCCTAAGGGAACCCCGAATACGCACTTTGATGGATTTAGCTTCATCTTGTAGGTGCGCAAATTTTCGAAGGTTTCTCGCAAATTCTCAAGGAGTGTATCTCTTTCCTTGGTTACGACAACAATGTCGTCCACGTAAACATGGACATTTTTGCCAATCTGACTATGCAAACAATGTTGCATGCAATGCTGGTAAGTTGCATCTGCGTTCTTCAGGCCAAATGGCATGGTTACGTAGTAATACGTCCCATACGGGTTATAAAAGAAGTCTTAATTTGATCTTCCTTTTTCATGCGTATTTGGTGATACCCGGAATATGCATCCAAAAAGCATAAAAGCTCAGAGCCTGCAGTGGCATCTATTATTTGATCGATTCGCGGTAACACAAACCTATCTTTTGGACACAGTTTGTTCAAGCCGGTGTAATCTATACACATTCTAAGAGCAGTAGTGTCTTTCTTCGGTACTAATACCGGATTTGCAGACCATTCAGTGTGGATTACTTCCTGGATGAAATCTGCTGCTAAAAGCCGGATAATTTCCTTGCCAATAGCCTTCCGTCTTCTTCCGTCAAATCGACAGAGACCTTGTTTGACGGGATTAGAGCCTGGAATCACCTTGAGTTGATGCTCAGCAAGTTCCCTGGGTACGCCTGGCATGTCAGCTGGACACCAGGCGAAAATATCCCAGTTCTCACGGAGGAACTTGATGAGCTCGCCTTCCTATTTGTCAGTCATCCCGGTTCCTACTACGACAAATTTTGTCAGATCCTTGGGATCTAGGATTACCTGTCTTGTATTCTCGGACGCCTTGAAGCTATCTGCTGGCTTCCGGGTTTCTTTTCCTGCCGGCATTTCTGTCGGCGATACCTCCTTAGCCAGCTCCTTCAGTTCTTCCTTTGCTATAACTCTCTGAGCGCAAAGGGCGTTTTCTTTTTCCAGCTCATTTGCCAGCTTGAAGTCTCCAGTTATGGTGATTACTCCTTCTTTGGGCCCTGGCATCTTCAGCTTGTTATAGATATAACATGATCTTACCATAAATTTGGCGAAAGCTGGACGTCCGAGTATTGCGTGATACACGCCTTCGAACGGCACCACCTCGAAGGATACTTTTTCCTGACGGAAGTGATCTTTTTCTCCGAAAGTGACATGTAGGGAAATTTCTCCTAGGGATCGTGCTTGTCTGCCGGGAACAATGTCATGGAAGCGTATGTTGCTGTAATTGAGCTGGGACTCGGAGATTTTCAGATGCTTCAGCGTATCCAGATACATTATGTTAATGCTGGATCCTCCATCCATCAGCACTCTTTTTAGCCTAGTTTTCTGGACAATAGGGCTTACAACAAGAGCTTGTGTGCCGGGTTCAGGGATGTTCCCGGGATGATCAGACTGATCCCAGGTAATTGGTGTGTTTGAATACTTCAAGAATTTCGGGGTTGCCGGAACAACCGCGTTTATTTCTCGAAGCGTTCTTTTGGCCACCTTTGCTGACGGAGTTGCTAAGAACGTTAACAGTGCCTCTCCATCAACTCTCGGAAATTTGGGTTCGCCTTTTCGCTGTTGTTCCTGGATTTTTTCATCAGTGTACGATTCACTGTCTTCTTTTTCAGCTTCTGGCTTTTATTTGGAGAATTTCCTTTTGGAACTCTTCCCCTTATTTCCGTATCCTGCACTGCCTTTCATGTGCTTATTCAGCCGGCATTGCGCATTGGTATGGGTGGGTTTCCCAAATTGCGAATGGTGGACGCAGGGTTCTGACTTAATCTTCTCCGACTCTTCTTTAGTGTAGTTGATTGGTTCTGAACTGCGTCATTTCCATCTATTCCCTTTTTCACTTCCAAAGGCTATGTTCACTTCTTTGGGTTTAGGTGTTGCATCTGAAGTTCCTTTTTTCTCAGGGCGAGGATTTTTCTTGGCCAGTATCAGTGTGTCGATATTGCCTCCTCTTGCTCTGATGTCGTCTTCGGCTGCAGCGTGTTCATTGGCGGTTGTAAGCATAGATCCGAGATCCTTGTGCTGTTTAGAACCAACCATGAACGGTACAAGTCCGGGTTTAGTCCATTGACGAAAGCATGCATTGTGATGGAGGGATGATAACCCGGTAGGCTAACGCCAAGGAGTAACTCGGCCCAAAGGACGCCGCGCAAGACCCGGCTTAGGGTAAAGGAGTTTCTAGAAGGCCCAGGAGCGTAGGCCTCGTAACCCGGATTGTGGGTTCCGATAAGGAAGTTTAGGGCTCGTAAGCAGTGTCCGGGTAGGATTCAGAGTACGCCTTGGAGAGCAAGCCAGGGGGTCCGGATGTTATATAAGTCGGTCCTTAGGTTAGGGTTAGATAAGAGTTTTTAGCGTGAGCAAGAACACGATCGCCGGATTGCGAGGTATCGAGTATCCATTGTAACACGAGAGTTGAGATAATATATTTAGATCGTAGACTCGGCGACTTGATTGCCGGCTACCAGATCGCATATCACCATGGTTTCCTTTGAGCTAAACCCTCTCCCAAACACCAGAGTCGATTTGCCCCAAGACAAGTTACCCCCGGTAACGTCTGCCGTGATTATCCCACGACAGTTGGCGCCCACCGTGGGGCACACGTCCAAGGGAGTTTACATCACGGGAGAAGCTCGGGAGAACATGAAGAACCTTGTCATCGGCGAGATCTACACCAAACCTGAAGGAGAGAAGATGGTGGACGATTTTGGCTGGGGGCCAGAGTCGGATCTGCTCGAATCCGGATCTGTCGTGACAATCGGCCGGATCAACGTCTTCATCGGCATGGTACGTACGTCCGGTTCAATCCCTGATGATTTTGGATTTGATTCTGTGTCAGGAGAGGCCACCTGCGTTCAGTCGGATGGAGAAGAATCGGTCGAGATAGTAGATCCGACAGAAGAGCCCACCACGAAGAGGGAACAGCCGGAGGAGCCGGCATGGACCCCGCGTGGCCGGGTTATGAGAGAAGATGATACCGAGTCTATCTTGCACCTGCTGGAGGACCGATACGAGGAAGATAGCAGTGATGAGGAAGAATATGAATCTGCACCAAGCATTGTGCGCCAGGTCGCGGTCTACACGGCCCCTGCAACCAATCTTAATCAGGGGAACGTGACCGCGGTCGCCGTCGGAGCAGGACAAGCGTTGGCCCAGCAGCAAAATCCGGTTGATGGAAACCCGGTTTTAACCCGGGTTGACGGAGAATCGGCATCAGTTACCAGCCATGCGGCGGATAGTGAGTTGCAGGCAAACACGTTCGGATATCTGGCAAACCGGACACCAGGGGCGGGTCCTTCAAACCCGCAACACCCGGCCCTGTTTAACAACAACCTGATCCTGGATCCCACCGTTCTAGCCATAGTCATAACCCCGGAAAACGCGGTGGAACGTGTTAGGGATCTGGATGTAGCCCATCGTGCATTGGAGCAACAGAGAAGGAAAGTGGAAGCAGAAAAACAAGGGGTAGCTGTGCGCCAGCGCGATCTGGATGCATTGGAGAACCGGCTCCGAGAAGAGACAACCAGGGTGCATCAAAGGCACCAGACCAGATTACCGGCAACGGGTGCAGTCATAAACCCGGCCGCACTATTCACCACACCTCAGGATCAGCCGATTCCAGCGGTGAACCAAGGAACTGTACATCAACCCGTAACTGGAGGAGCACAGCCGGTAAACGTGCAGGCCGGGTTACCCATATTACAGACTGGAGTTACTACCGGCAATACATTACCACCACCACCACCATCACGATTTCGCACGCCAACAGGTCATTACAACAACCCCATGGATAATGTGTATGCAGCAACACTCGCATTGAATCAAATCCCCGTGAGAGAGTCACCCCACGCAGAGGAGACCCGGCGGGCGATAGATCTATTGTGCACTGCCGTGGCGCAGCAAGTTAATTACCTGGATAACAGAAGTGGAATGCATGGGACACCGTATATCAGCCAGCAACGAGGCAATACCGGCAATATTCAGACAAGTTCAGCGAGGCGGAGGGCAGAGCAGCAGCAAATGCTGCCTCCTCCCCGCGTTCAGGCCGTACCAGCAGCATCAGCAGCGCAAACTATTGTGGACAGTTCCAGAGCCAGGAGAGCCGCGGCCGGGTCTGCGGTGCACGGACCAGCAGCAGTGCCGCGTCCGGCCGCACCCCCCGCAGGATCACACGTTTCCCGAGTGAGGCCAGTTCCGACTAATCTCGCTGGGCCTAAGTGTCTGTCGGATAACATCAGGGCTGAGCCTTACCCGGATAAGTTCAAGGAACCGGGTAAAGTAGTGAATTATGAGCCGACTATGGATTCGGAAACATGGTTGAGCAGCTATGAGATGGCTATGTCGATTCGCAACGCATCTGAAAATCTTCAAGCCAAGTTCATGTACTTAATGATGTCAGAAGGAGCAGCCAAGTTATGGTTCAACAATCTACCGGAAGGATCTATCAAGTCATGGGAGGAGTTGAAAACTGCGTTTATCAAGCACTTTCATGGGACGTGCAGAAAGCTATTTACTATTGATGACCTAGAGCGGTGTGTCCAGAAGAAGGGGGAATCGACGCGCAGTTGGGTGCGCCGAGTTATGGAGATACTCCACTCATCCACAGATATTCAGCCCAAGGATGCGTTGCAAGCTATGGCAAAGACATGCAAGTACATACCTTTAGTGCAAAAGTTAACTCGCATGAAATCTAGTCGGAATGCTTCCGAGGTTACGATGGGAGAGCTAATGGACGCATGCAACAAACACGCTGCAACGGATACTACATAAGAGGACATAGATGACAAGAAAGCAAAAGCAAACACAAGTAACAATGGAAGAACCGGCAATGGATCAACGCCGGGTAACAATGGAGGTAACAATGGGAACAACCAGAACAAGCGCCCGTTTGAGGGAAGCTCCGAGTTTGTCGCTAGTACAAAAGCCGGGTCTTTGAGACCTAGGGCAGAAGGAAATTTCAATGGAGGAAACCATAACGGAGGAAATTATCAAGGACCGCCAAGGCCGGGTAATAATTGGGATATCTTCAGAATGGCGTGCCCAAAGCACAGCAGGAACGGTAGGCCTGCTAACCACTCATTGGAGCAATGTGCGGACCTACAGAGATGGAAGAACGAGGAAGTAAACAAGGCTATGCGAGGTGCTGGTCGGGGAGGAGGACCGGGTCCGGGTGGAAACTCGGGCAACGGCCCACCCCTAGCCGGTAACCCGGCAGGCGGAAATCCGGGTAATAACCAGGGGGGCTGGAGGTTTCCAAGCTAACCCCAAGCAGTTAGGACAATATCACGTACATACTACAGGAATTTCCAACAAGGATAAAAAGATACTGAAAAAGGCGGTAAATTCGGTTTCATCAGCCGTTCCAAGATATCTGAGATGGTCGGAGCAGGATGTAACGTGGAGCAGAAGGGATCACCCGGAAAGGATAGAACACCCGGGAGTCTTAGCATTGGTGGTTGCGCTGCAGGTTAATGGTTATGAGCTGAAAAAGGTATTAATGGACGGCGGTAGTAGCATCAACATCTTATATTGGGAAACCTTTCTACGCATGGGTCTCAAGGAGTCCCAGCTACAGAAGAGTTCAACAGTTTTTCATGGGATAGTACCGGGCCACTCAGCGTGCCCCGAGGGAAAAATCACATTGGAGGTAGCTTTTGGAGAATCGAAGGACAATTTCCGGGTTGAGTGGCTCACCTTCGAGGTGGTCAAGTTGCGCAGCCCTTATCACGCGCTATTCGGAAGGCCGGCTTATGCTAAGTTCATGGTCAGGCCGTGTTATGTGTATTTACAGCTAAAAATCCCGGGTCCCAAGCAGACCATCACCATACATGGGAGCCGGGATATAGCGGCTGAGTGCGATGAAGGAGATGCGGCAATGGCTGAACAAGCTTGTAGAAAAGAGGAACTCAAGTATTACCGGTCTCAAGTAGACCCGGATGACAGAACAACGTTAAAAAGGCCGAATACTGAAGATGAGAGAGCGAAGTTCAAAGCAGCGCAGGACACCAAGATGGTGGCTTTTGTTGAGGGTGATCCCTCTAAGCAATTTGCTATAGGATCTAACTTGGACATCGAGCAGGAAAAAGCACTTATGGAGTTCATTCGTTCGAATCAGGATGTGTTTGCCTGGACGCCCAGCGATATGCCGGGTATCCCTACAGAGTTGGCGGAGCACAGTTTGCACGTTGATCCCAAGTCCAGGCCTGTGAAACAGGGCCTGAGAAAAATGAATGAAGAAAGAAGGAAAGCTATAGGGGAAGAAATTGCACGGCTCCTTACAGCCGGCTTTATCATGGAAGTATTTCACCCGGACTGGTTAGCAAACCCGGTACTCGTGATGAAAAAGACCAATGAGTGGAGAATGTGCATTGATTATACGAGTCTCAACAAGCATTGCCCAAAGGATCCGTTTGCACTAGCAAGGATAGATCAGATCATAGACGCAGTGGCTGGAAGTGACCTATTATGTTTCCTGGATGCATATTCCGGGTACCATCAGATCAAGCTCAAAAAGGAAGATTGGGAGAAAACATCGTTCATAACCCCTTTTGGGGCCTTTTGTTACAAGACCATGACGTTTGGATTGAAGAACGCTGGCGCAACCTATCAACGGTGTATTCAGAAGTGCTTTGAGGACCAAATCGGACGCAATGTTCACGCATACGTGGATGATGTGGTGATCAAGACCAGGAAAGCGGAGACATTTATTGATGATCTAAAGGAAACGTTCAAGAACCTGAGAATATACCAGATGAAACTTAACCCGACAAAGTGTGTCTTTGGAGTCCCAGCCGGGAAATTACTCGGCTTTATCGTTTCTGAGAGAGGAATTGAGGCAAATCCGGATAAAATCAAAGCTATCCAGAGTCTGAAAAAGCCAGAAAATTTGAAGCATGTTCAGAAGCTCACAGGGTGCATAGCAGCGCTTAGCCGGTTTATATCCAGACTCGGAGAAAAGGCAATACCCTTGTACCGGCTCTTGAAGAAATCTGATAAATTCGTATGGGACCAAGAGGCGGACGAGGCGTTCGAGGCACTAAAGAAGCAGTTATCTGAGGCACCAGTCCTAGCAGCCCCGGGCCCTAAAGAGCCCATGCTATTGTACGTCGCAGCCGGGCCCCGGGCGGTTAGCGCAGTGGTTGTTGTCGAGCGTAAGGAGGATGGGAAAGATCACCCGGTCCAGAGGCCGGTTTATACGTCAGCGAATTATCAGAGGCAAAACAGCGCTACCCACATTGGCAAAAGCTGGTTTTCGGGGTCTTCATGGCCAGCCGGAAACTAAAGCCGTATTTTCACGAACACCCCATAACAGTGGTTAGTTCCATACCAATGTCGGACATCATCAGAAACTCGGACGCAACAGGTAGAATAGCCAAGTGGGCGATCGAGATGGGAGATTATCACATCAACTACGAGCCCAGGTCAGCAATCAAATCTCAAGCTATAGTTGATTTCATTAACGATTGGACTCACACAGGCATGCCCACCATGGCTCCAAACTCCGAGTCTTGGATAATGAACTTTGATGGTTCCAAGCAATACGAAGGATCAGGAGCTGGAGTGGTGCTAACATCACACAAAGGAGACAAGTTAAGTTACGTGTTGCAGATTCACTTTGATTGTTCCAATAACGTGGCCGAGTATGAGGCCCTATTGCATGGCTTAAAGGTAGCCAAGGAGATGAACATTAAGAGGATACGATGCTTTGGAGATTCGGACCTTGTGGTACAGCAGGTCTCAGGAACTTGGGATAGAAAAGATGCAACTATGGCAGCATACCGCAGAGAGGTGGACAGGGTTGCCGGATGTTTTTCCGGGTATGAGGTGGAGCACATAGACAGAAGAAAAAACGAGGCGGTAGACGCACTCGCCAGACTCGGCTCGCGCAGAGAGCCGGTTCCACCTAATGTTTTCCTGGATGAGCTATGGCGACCATCAGTTAAAACCGAGTCTGAGGAAGAACTGGCAAATCAAAACCCGGATTTGGAGCTCGTGGCCACAGTACGTGTTGTTCCCGAGTGGACAGAGCCGTTCCTGGCCTACCTATCACGGGGCGAGTTACCACAGCAGGAGGTATTAGCAAGACAAATTCTCAGGCGAGCAAAAGGATATTCTGTCATCAATGGGGAGTTGTACAAAAGAAGTGCAGCAGGAGTCTTTTTGCGCTGTGTAGCACCAGAAGAAGGCCGATAGATCCTCAAGGAGATCCATGAAGGCGATTGTGGGCATCATGCATCCACAAGATCCATTGTGGCCAAAGCTTATCGACATGTTTTCTTCTGGCTCACGGCCCTAGCAGACGCGGAGCGCTTGGTGGCAAGGTGTGACGGATGTCAAAGGTACGCTCGCCAAACCCATGTGCCGGCTATGGAACTGCGGACTATCCCGTTAACCTGGCCGTTCGCTGTTTGGGGTATGGATATGGTTGGCCCCTTTCACATGTCACCTTGCAAAAAGACACATCTCTTAGTAGCTGTTGATAAGTTTACCAAGTGGGTTGAGGTCATGCCAGGTACCAATTGTGAAGCAATTACAGCAGTCAAGTTCCTGAAAAGGATTATCTATCGGTTCGGGTACCCCCACAGCATAATTACCGACAATGGAACCAACATGTCCCTTGGCGAGATGGAAAAGTTCTGTGGAAACAATGGCATCCGTTTGGACATAGCCTCAGTGGCCCACCCACTGGCTAATGGACAAGTGGAGAGGGCAAATCAGGAGTTGCTTCGTGGGTTAAAGCCACGGTTACGAGTCCCGTGTATCAGAGCTGCTGGTGCATGGGTTAAAGAGTTACCTTCAGTGGTTTGGGGTATCAACACCACACCTAACAGATCTACTCAGATGACACCGTTTTTCATGGTTTATGGCGCAGAAGCAGTGTTGTCGAGTGATATTATTCATGACTCGCCTCGAGTATCGGCTTACATCGAGGTGGAGAACGAGAAGACCCGGCAAGTCGCCGTGGATATGCTAGAAGAGCACAGGGAACAAGCTTTGGAGAGATCAGCTATATATCAGCAGGATCTGCGGAGATATCATAGCCGGCGCGTGAAAACCCGGGTCTTCCAGGAAGGAGACCTGGTTCTGTGCCTGGTACAATCAAAGGAAGGAAAACACAAGTTATCACCGCCATGGGAAGGACCGTTCATCATAAGCCGGAATCTGCACAACGGATCATATTACCTGATAGATGCAAGGGAAGAGTCGGCTACGGTTAATGATACCGCTCATACCACTTCATCTATGCAAGAGAAAGAAAGACCATGGAACGTGGCCCAGCTACGTCCCTACTATACTTAGTATAGGCTAGATTCACAAAGTGGAATTACACGATGTAACAGGCAGCAGGTTTCAGACGCACTCTTTTCCTATCCAGGGTACCTAAGGGGACTGGAGGGTTTTTAATGAGGCGGCTTGCTGACCTAACTTTACTCATATCAATAAAGAGATGGTTAAACAATATATTATTTCATTTTCATGTGTTTTTACCAACTTTTTATTTTTTTTATGTTTTTTATCTCTCTTCAAGGTAAGTATTATTTACTGTTTTTAGTACATTAGTTTCTTTAGCAGTTTGTATATATTTAGGTCTTGGGGGCTGATTGCTTGAATAGCACAGTTACAAACTCAAAGACCCGGCCACGATGCCTATGAGTTATAAGGGCCGATTACTTGCAAACAAGTACGGCTGCAAGCTTATAACCGGACAAAGGAGCCAAACTTTCTTGACTTTTCTTACTTAAGCTCGATGTGACTCGCACTAAAGTGGCATGCTTTGCTCGCATATGATCACAATCAGTCATGATGCCCAACGGGACTTGCCTGACCCTGTCTTCGTATAGATGTAGCAACATGATTATCCACGCGAAAGCCGGCATACAGTACAAGAGAGTCAAAAGGGTCATCTAAACCACAAGTTATGCAGAGTACAAGGTTAATAGCCGGAAACTCAAAGTTTATAAAGCATAACTTCAAACCTATGTGAAATGGCTCTAGGTTTCGGGCTTAGCAGAAATGATTTGTTCTCTTTGAGAGACCTAACACCCTAGACTCGGAATTTCGGGCCTTGGGGACTTGGGAATTTAAAAAAGAAACAAATTATTTTAGCTATTAAGCTCAAAAACCCAAAAATCCGAGTCTTGGGGACTTAGAGGAAAGTCCACCTGTCAAAAACCCACGAGACTCGGAAACCGAGTCTCGCAAAAGGAACCATAAAGAAAGTCGGAATATCAAGGGTAAATATGCTCAAAAGGAGATAGATATCAAATTCATTCAAAGGCCAGAAGGGCCACGAAAGCTATTAAAGTTTCAAAAGCGTATTACATGCCGCCATAGTAGTATCAAAGGTGCACAGGCGCACCATCAAAAATAATTGTTTAAAAGGCCCATTGGCCGAATGACGCTTTGGATATGACAGCGGATAGAAAGGATTACTCGACATCTTGGGTTGAGGCATCCATCTTGTCCTTGCCCTTGCCAGCCGGGTCCTGATCCTTGACTTGTTCCTCAGCAGTATTCCCAGCATCGTCACCCGGATGGGCAGTATCAGGACGAAGAGGCGGGCGGCCAGCCAGCGTAGAGGAGGAGGGCGCTGACTCAAAGTCGGCTTCCCTCTTTGCAGCTTCCTCCCTCCTCCTGGCCGAGTCAGCATTCCACTTCTCCAAAATATCGAAGGGCAAAGGCATATCCTCCTTCACAGGTTTACCCTTGGCGTCGTATGAAGTTACGAAGTTACTTAAATCCAGAGAATTGGCAAGTGTAGTCGCCGAGTGATGCACCTCGGTCTGCACAGCCTTGAAATCCTTGACACCGAATCTAGAACCATCAGCCTTGAATTCTGGAAACCCGGCCACCAACTTTGTCGGATCAAGCTTTGGAAAGTAAGCTTTAGCCAACATAAGCCCCCGGGTCATCCCAACCCGGCATGCCGAGCGTTTCCAGAGCTCAATCCATGCGGGAACAGTGGAACACGCATGGATCAAGGTTTCCATACCCGGATATCCGTCAGTTGGCCACTGTATGGTGTCTAGGATCCATTTAGTGCCGGCGCAGAATCTCCGGAGCACATTCTTCAAGTTCTTTACCTTCTGGATATCATCCTCCTCTAGGGGCGCAAGGTTAGAACCTACAATATAAAAACATGGATTATATCAAAGCACTCCGGGTATCATGGATAAAGAAAACAAAAAACCAAGACACGAACCAGTAAGTAACAAAATCTCACCAAGGAGGACACGATAAGTGTCGGCAACTTGAGCTGATAGCTTCTTCAGCGCAGCTTGAGCAGTGGTGTATTTCTCTTTGTACTTCGTGACATCTTTTTCCAAGGCTTTCACCTCAGCCTCAAGCGCTTCTCTTAGCTTTACCTCGGTGTCCAGGAGTTGATTGGTCTTGGCCAAAATTTCCTCGGACCGGGTCGTCTGCGCCTAAAAGGAATGGAAAGTCAAACGTTAGTCAGATATCATAATCAGCCGAGTATCAAAAGGAGTACCGAGTGTAACTTCGACAAGTTAGACTCGGAACTTGGGGACTAGATGGATAACATGAGGTATCAATTAGTATTACCTGGTGCTCAGCGGCCATGCACTCTAACATAGTGTTCTCTGTGGCCTTCATGGCAAGGAGGGCGCTCATCATTTGGTCGAAGGAGTGATTGCCCGAGTGGGAAGACCCGGGATCTTGGTAACCCGAAGATGGAGTTTTCTCCTTGACAGGGGGAGGCATCCGAGTCGTATGAGTATCGGAGTTTAGTTCGCCTCCCCCTGTGCCCAGGATGGTGGCCTCTTCCTCCTCGCGCGCATGCGAGGCTATCGGATACTCGG
This sequence comes from Alopecurus myosuroides, assembly GCA_028641055.1. Taxonomy (NCBI): domain Eukaryota; kingdom Viridiplantae; phylum Streptophyta; class Magnoliopsida; order Poales; family Poaceae; genus Alopecurus; species Alopecurus myosuroides. The sequence goes on from CM054057.1 coordinate 568,218,274, forward strand.
CTTCTTGATCAGCCGGGTTTTTCGGTGGCGCTTGTCGTACTTCCTCGCCGCCAGCTGCGTCCGCCAGATTATCAATCGGGTTATCCTTACCCGGGTCTTTGGTTTCCATGTTTTCTTGGTCACTGATAGTGACCGTGGCTCTGTGGATGGTATAAATAAGCAGTCAGCATGTAACTGGAGAAAATTATGGAAGGGTATTAGAACATCAGGAGAAGAACCGTACCCAGGGTTCACCATGAAGTCCGAGGGGAACTCGCTGCTAGACACGGACGAAGCTGATAAACATTGAGAAAGTAAGACATGGAACTGCCCCGCTAAGGGGTGATTCGGAAAAAGAAAACCACGATATTCAGGAAGAGGTTGAAAAATACCAGCGCGTAGAGCCGGGGATGACGGAATGACCGGGTTAACTGTGGATTCACCCGGAAAGTTCCGAGTCATTCTGCGCTTGGTCGCGGGTGGGTCCTGCAAGTACGGCCAGTCGGATAACTGTCGGTTAAGCTCGCGCATATTATCAAAAGAGTAGGGTTTGGAGGACATGGAAGAGTAGGGAACCTTGAAGACGACCCCGCGGGTTTTCCTCTTGGTCCCGACCTCGACTTCCGGCTCAATTTCACTTTTGTCGCTCTTGGTTTCTTCCGAGTCTCTCTGGTCGTCCTTGTCACCCTTGTCATCCATCCCTGAAAGGCGCAAGCATATAGTTGGAAAAAGAGAAAAATGGGAAAGCAAAGTGATAGAGGTTGGGGTGATTGGAATCCGGGTGATACCTTCGTCAGTGTCGGCCGGTTCTTCCACTTCTTCCTCCGGGTTACCGGAGTTGGGAGGGGTCTCAATACTCCAGAAAACGTTGTCGGCCTGAGATAAAAGCATGAAAATGAGAGTTAGTAGTTGTATCAAGTCAAAGTATGAGAATAAGTGTATAAGTATCGGATTTTACCGCTGGAGCCGGGTTATCCCGGGTAAACGGCGCTAACCCGTCTATGTTCTTGATCACCTCCAGCTTCTCGGTCAGGAAGCTCTTGATGGTTTTGTTGGTATCACCAGCCGGATAGTTCTTCGAGGAGTAACGGAGCGCGTCCGTAACGTGCCCCGAATATTCGCACATCAGCTTTGAGCGGATAGAATTGGGCTGAATGCGGAAATCTACCCAAGTCTTAACTAGGTTGAGCCTAGCGAGACTGTGGGCGAAAAGGATGGCTATTTTGGCCAGGTGGGGCTGGATGGCTTCCCTGTCCGACTCAGGGGCAAAAGCATTGGAAGTATCGGAGATATCTAAGAGACCCTCCGAGTAACCCGGCAACTTCCTCCCGCCGGGTGGGGAGGTGTCTCGGCAATAGAAGAAAGAAAGCTGCCAGTGTTTAACGTGTGAATTGAGGGTGAGAGTCGGCATGGGTGAATTCTTGCGGCGCTGGATAGAAACCCCGCCGCAGGCCAAGAGGGCCCCGTCACCGCTTTCGCGACACGGTTTGCACTGGAAAAGTTCTATAAATAAAGCCAAATTTGGCGGAATGCACAAATAAGACTCGCAAAGGACTATGAAGTGGGTTATGTTCAACATAGAGTTAGGCCCTATGTCGAACACCCGGAGGCCATAGTGGCTGAGGACCTCGCGGAAGAAAGAATGACCCAGGGGCGAAACCCCCGGATCACGTGCTCAACGAAGCATATTACCTCGTCAGCATTAGGGGCGGGCCGGGTCTCGTCACCCGGTATCCTCCAGTCAATCTCCTCCTGAGGGGGGAGGACGCCTAACTCGGCCAGCTCCTCCAGCTTGGCCTGGGTCACGGAGGATCGCGCCCAATTGGCGGATATGGATTGGGTCATCCTCGGCTTACCCGGCTGCTTTCCTTTGTTCTTGGGAGCCATTGGTTCAATCTGCAAAGCACGAGATAAAGCATGAGACTCGGAAGTTACGGATTTTCCGAGTATTGATAAACAATATGAAAATTATGAACTATCCGGGTATTGAAGAGCAGTACAAAAATTGTGGGGTATCTAAGTGTCAACGAGCAGTTGTAAAAAGAAGTTAATTGCCTGGCTATCTAGTCTGAATAAAACAACCGGAAGAGGAGGATTTTCCGGGTATCTATGGACAGCCGCGGAAATCTGGGTGAACCACATCTAGATTGGAAATTTTACTATCGATTTCGCGGAGAAATTAATGACTACAAGCGATAGGGGAATGATGTGTGGTCATCTATTAAGCGATTGGACAAGCTAGCATGGAGCTATGCGACCTAATCCGGCGTGAAGCAAGAAATGGCCCGCGGGAGGACCAAGATCCAATCTAGGTCAAACGGGACAATCAGGAGCTGGATCAATGGATGTAAGGACTTTACCAGAGTGGATTGGAGAAGGTCGCGACGGCGGAAGATGGCGCAGTCCTGATGCCCCTTTGCGACTCCCGGCGAGCAGGTCGAGGGTGCGGCGGCGGAGACTGGCGGCGGCGCGGCGCGAACTGTGGAGGAATGCAGCTGGCGGCGGCTCTGCTCTGGCGGCGTGCGTGAGGTCTCCGTGGTGGCGCTCTGTGGGATCGGTTGGGGAAGCGCTGGTGAGGAGGAAGAAGAAGGAAGGAGTGAACCGTTGGGGTTAGGTCACCCCCTAGGTACCTATTTATAGGTACGGGTGGGGGAACCTAGACCAACGAGCGGGAGCCGAAATTTTTGGGATAAGAGATACCCGTTCTGATTTTCTGGGATACGCGTTAAGTGCCCGAGAGCGATATCCGGACAAGATAAGAAGTAAATCCTTTCCGCAATATTCGGATCAATTAACGAGTGAAGTAAGCCGGGTCTTCTGCCTTTTCCTTGGAACATTGACCCGGAAATTTAAAGATGGACTTAGAGAAATCCGGGTTATTATATGGACCACCAATAGAGTTAGGCCTAGCTGTTTATTAAAGCAGCCTAACCCGGCCTCTATGAACTTGTATGTTTATTATTTTTGCAGGGAATAGCTTGCGCTTCAAGGAGGATCCCGTGAAGCCCAAGATATTCTGGGGACTACTGGTGGAGGGATGATAACCCGGTAGGCTAACGCCAAGGAGTAACTCGGCCCAAAGGACGCTGCGCAAGACCCGGCTTAGGGTAAAGGAGTTTCTAGAAGGCCCAGGAGCGTAGGCCTCGTAACCCGGATTGTGGGTTCCGATAAGGAAGTTTAGGGCTCGTAAGCAGTGTCCGGGTAGGATTCAGAGTACGCCTTGGAGAGCAAGCCAGGGGGTCCGGATGTTATATAAGCCGGTCCTTAGGTTAGGGTTAGATAAGAGTTTTTAGCGTGAGCAAGAACACGATCGCCGGATTGCGAGGTATCGAGTATCCATTGTAACACGAGAGTTGTGACAATATATTTAGATCGTAGACTCGGCGACTTGATTGCCGGCTACCAGATCGCATATCACCATGGTTTCCTTTGAGCTAAACCCTCTCCCAAACACCAGAGTCGATTTCCCCAAGACAAGTTACCCCCGGTAACGTCTGCCGTGATTATCCCACGACACATTGCTTGTACGTCAGTTACTCCAGAACAACTATTCTTCATTGCAGTCCATCTGGAGATGAAATCCACATATGGTTCATCCTCGAATTGGGTGCAACGGTTCAGTTGGTTGATGTTGTTCGGGCGTTTGTACGTTCCCCGGAAATGTTGAGTGAATACCTTAGCCATATCATCCCAACTATCGACAGTTCTTGATGGCAATCCATTGATCCAATCTGTGGCTCCCTCCGGTAACATTAGGGGAAGAAACTTTACAGCTTCCAGATCTGTCCCATTGTTAATCTGGACGGCTGTATAGTAGTCTAAGAGCCAGGTATCCGGGTTTGTACTGCCGGTGTATTTCTGGTACGTTGGACCGACCTTGGCAAAGCCAGAATGCAGGGTTATCCTTCGAATCCTATCAGTGAAACACTTAGGCCCAAAGTATACATCATCCTTTTCCATCCTATCCATGTGTGCGGAATATCTTCCGGCTGAATGGACAGAAGGGGATCTGCTCCTTTCTTTTCCATTCGTGCGCGAACGCGCTTTTCCGGGATCGTTTCTATCTCTTCCGAGATCACGTCCTTTTGGATGAGGCGGAGTTCTACTCATGTGCCTTTCTTTATCCTTAGGAGGTGTCCGAGATCTGTCACGTCTGTGAGGTACGTCATGTCTTCCAGTTTTTTCAGCTGGGTATCTCGGAGGTGGCATTCCTTTGCCATCATTCCGGTGTTTTTCTTCCCGATCGTGGGGTTTGAGTCCACCTTTCAGGAGATTGGGTCCGGTTCTAGACGCTTCATCCCTATTGTCGGGATTTTTCTTGTCTTTTCTCGGATCCGCTTTTTTATCCTTTGAATTGTCTGAATCTCTAGGTTCTTCCGGTCCAGGTGCTCCAGCGGCGCAAGTAGCTGTTTTGCATAGGGCGGAGTCGTCATGCAATTTCCGTGATCTCTCTTGGACCCGCTGTTGTTGTTGCAATGCTTTTCCTAGGAAAGCATACACCCCTTGAAGTTTTTCACCGTTGGAGTACATGTCATTGTTGAGGATGGCGAACGCTGCTTCCGTGTTTTCTGCTGCGGTTTTGTATATAGGTTCGCCTCTGGCATCCTTGCCGTTTACCTGCTTTTGCCAAGATGGGTTGTGAAACCTTTCCTTTGGCGGCAGTACTTCCGGTCTTACGATTCCGGGTAACCTTGTAGGTTTTATGGAAGATCTATTCTTTCTCTCGTACTCCTCGATTTCTTCCTTCATGAGCTTGATGTCATTCTGGGTTTTTTGGAGGTGTTCCCGAGATCTGAGTAGATGTTGTTGTTGTCGTTGGAAAGCTCGTCTCCTGGCTTCCAGCATCTCAGGGGGTTCGTTTGGACCCACTGACGTTTGTAACAGATCCTATTCTTCTTGTTCCGTCAGTGGCGGAACAAGGATTTCCTATGTTTTCCTCTCCGCAGGCTTGATTCCGCTTGCGTCTCCTACTTCCGGGCTTTCATCAGCTGGATCAGCCGATTTTTTCTTCCGGAGTTTTTTAGCGGCCTTGTGCCTTTTCTTGGAAGAGGGAGGCTTTTTAGCAGGTTCATCCTCTGTCAATTCCTTGACGTTGGGAAATATCGGAGAAGTTTCTCCATCTTCTCTCTCTTCCTCTGGCGGAGGGTTTTTTAGGGCTTTCCTGACTGCCGGCATTCATGGTTTCAGCCGGTTTTGCCATTAGTACTTCATGGAATCCCTCTTGAAGAGAGTTTACCTTATTTTCGAAAGTGTCCTCATCTTCATCTTCGGAATCGAACTCATCCGATCCGGTTTCTGACTCTAATCTCGCCTCAATGGCGGCTAGCACAGAGTCAGCTTCCGAGTTCATCGTCATGTTGAAGGATGTCGGATCTTCCACCTCTGTGGTGGGTGTGTTATTGTCTGCCTCTTGCACGGGATTTCCACCATCCGTGTTTTCGGCGACTTCGGATTGCACCATACCGATAAAGTGTGTATCACTTTTATATCGGCGATGTGAGCAAAATCCGGGATCATAGGCATCCTCGACTGGGTATAGGGCGGGTGGGATAAATTTGCTTCCACCGCAAAACCCCATGGCCTCTGCAGTTAGTCCGATAAAGATATTAGCAAATCCGATCGGTAACACGCAGGCACTTACCGGATGATTTTGCGCCGGTATGTAGGATCCGTTGTCGAGGAAGCGTCCGACGTCGTCGTCGAACTCCAAGCTTCCGACAGTTATGGAACTGCCGATCCCGCCGAGTATCCCAGATCGGAACTTAACTCCTGACGTCGTTTGCCTCACGGTGGGCGCCAACTATCGAGACATCGTAGTATTTTTCATAGACGGGGGTGCCATGAGACTACGGGTAGAGACGTGGGGGAACGGTATCGCGTTGAAGACAAAGACACAGGATTTACCCAGGTTCGGTACGTCGTAATGATACGACGTTCCTACTCCTGCAATCTCACTAATCAGGGCTAAAGCCTGTGTATATAATTACAATGTGAGGTTAGGTTTAGCTATTCGCTCAGGATCAACTTCCCGACGAGTTGTCCTATAGCTTCTTGTCTATCAATGTCGAGACATCGTAGTAGTTTTCATAGACGGGGGTGCCATGAGACTACGGGTAGAGACGTGGGGGAACGGTATCGCGTTGAAGACAAAGACACTGGATTTACCCAGGTTCGGTACGTCGTAATGATACGACGTTCCTACTCCTGCAATCTCACTAATCAGGGCTAAAGCCTGTGTATACAATTACAATGTGAGGTTAGGTTTAGCTATTCGCTGAGGATCAACTTCCCGGCGAGTTAGCCTATAGCTTCTTGTCTATCAATCTTATCTCCCGTCCGGCTTTATATAATAGCCGGGTTAGGGCATACAGAGTAGGAAACCTAGAAGACTACGGTAACTTCTAACTTGGAAAGTAAGGAATCCGCCTTCTCCTCCAAGCCAGATCACGCGGGCCGTGATCCGGGTCCTTCTAGAATCCGGCTTCTGTGCGTCAGCTTACTGGGCCGCCCAATGGACAATAGTCCACTACCACTTGGGCCACCCTGGTAATCAGGCACTTTTGACTACCATCCGATATACCCCTATTCAGTATATATCCGACAATCAATCTTATCTCCCATCCGGCTTTATATAATAGCCGGGTTAGGGCATACAGAGTAGGAAACCTAGAAGACTACGGTAACTTCTAACTTGGAAAGTAAGGAATCCGCCTTCTCCTCCAAGCCAGATCACGTGGGCCGTGATCCGGGTCCTTCTAGAATCCGGCTTCTGTGCGTCAGCTTACTGGGCCGCCCAATGGACCATAGTCCACTACCACTTGGGCCACCCTGGTAATCAGGCACTTTTGACTACCATCGGATATACCCCTATTCAGTATATATCCGACAGGGGGCGGTCCAAATGTGATGACGATCATGAAATGGCCCCCCTTGGATGGTTGAGGAAGATCTTGCGAGGCGGTGTAGTCGTTGAAGTTGAGCCTCTTATCGAAGATCATGCCAAGGTATGCGCGTGGAGGGGGTGGTCCAAAGGAGATGATGATCTTGACATGATCCTCAATGGGTGGATGAGGATGAGCTTGCGGAAGCGGTAGAGTGAAGATGAACTTGACGCATTGGTTGTTGTTGATGCTCGTGTCGAAGTCCATGTACATCGTGGTGGTTGGCATGTAGTCGATGTGGTCATTGTCGTTGACGCGCTTGTCGAACTCCAAGTGCATCTTGACGAAGGGGATGTAGACGTGATAGTCATTGTCGTTGACGCGCTTGTCGAACTCCAAGTACATTTTGACATGAGGGATGTAGGCGTAGAAGTCGTTGTCGTGGATGCGCTTGTGACGCGCCGTGTAGATCTTGACTTGAGGAGTGTGGAAGGAGGGTGCCTTGTCGTAGAAGCTCTTGTCAATCTCCATGTGGATCATGATGAGCGGAATGTGCTCCTTCCAACTCTTCAAGTTGGTGTCGATGTTCATGCGTTGTGGAGAGCCTTGTATGTGGAGAAGTCCATGAGGTCGAGGGTGCTTGATAGGGTCGCCAAATCTCTTCAAAATAGACAACAAAGATGGAGAGAAAGTTGGTAAGCCGTTAGTGTCGATAAGCACACATGGGGTTTTGCTCTCAACTCTCATCTCACTATTGGTGGCTATCATGGCAATGCCTCTAGGAACACTCATGCTTTTTCCACTCATTATGGGCTTGTGGCTCTCACTCACGTGATGGTGGATCTCTCTCTCACCACTCATCTCACTAGAAGCTTGAGAAGGGACACTAGAAGGCTCCAAAGTCTTGGCACTTGAGGTGTGTGCACTTGTCGAAGTCGTTGCATTGCTTGGAGTCGGTAGTGTCATAGCATGTGGCGAGGAGGACTCGATCATCTCATCTCTTGGGTTGAGCTCCAATTGAGGAAAGGGTGGCTTTCTTGGAGGAGGAGGTAGGGTCATGGCTTGTGGTGAGGAAGGCTCCATAATTTTCGTGATGTGGTAGTGTAAGCCATGCCTTGTAGCATCCTCAAATGGTCGATGATGATGATGATGAAGATATCCTTGGCTAGAATGGTGGCTTGAGCGTGGCCTTGAGGAGGTTGGCATGAGATGCTTTGAAGTCAAGGGGAGTGTGTCACCCAATTCGTCGCTACCTCCATCTTGAGGATAGGCTTGAAGAACTCGTGTCAATACTCGCGATGAGTTCGCGGCCTCATTGCAAGAGACGCTTTCGTCACCATTGGTCGGCATGTCCAAGGAATTGAGAGCTAGTTGGTGCAAGGCATAGTATTGGCCTTCACTCATGTAGGCATGGTCACCATTTTGGTTGGCAACCATGATCATCTCGTTGATAGCATTGGGAGCTCTCTTGTCGATGGTCGGAGTTGTCACTTGTGTCATTGGAGACGAAGAAGAAGAATGCCTTAGAGATGATGGCAAGGGATGAGCCTCTTTCACAATGGCACATGCATCAACGTCTTCATCATAGAGTGGTGGAGTTGTATCCTCATGCGCATGGTGATGTCGATCTTGTGTCATGGGAGGAATAGCTTCGCACTCTTGATGTTGTTGTTGGCGAGGCCGCTCATGTGGGTCCTCATCAAAAATAGGAAGTGAGAAGTCCCTTGGAGCATCTTCACTTGCTTGGTGTTGACGTGGTCGCTCAAGAGGTTCCTCATCAAACAAGGGGAATGAGATATCATGGGTAGCATCCGCGCCTAGTTGTGGTCGAAGTGGGCGCTCATAGGGGTCTTCATCAAAGAGAGGAAGTGAGAGATCATTTGTAGCATGCCCACTTGGTTGTTGATAATGGTGGTGCTCATAGGGGTCCTCCTCAAAGATGGGGAAGGACAAGCCATACGGAGTATTCTCACTCGCTTGATGTTGAGAAGGTATCTCATTTGGGTATTCATCAAAGATAGGCGGTGGAAGCTCAATTGGGTCATCCTCATTGGTTTGGCGATGGCGATCATGATGTAGAGGATGGCGCCAGTGGTCATTGTGGTGGAGTCGAGGGAGGCATTCACTAGAAGCCATGTCGAAGGTATCTTCTTGATAATGGCCTTGGTCTTGGTGGTGATTGTGGTGGTGACACACATTTTGCCTTGGTAGCCTTGAATGTGGGCAAGCACCATCCACAAAGCCATTTAGACCAATGTCATGAGTCGAGATTGGAGAAGGTGGGTGATGAAGAATATCCGGTCGTAGAGGGTGATCTTGAAGAGGGTCACCACGGCCTTGTCGGTGTCGAGGTCGAGGTAGTGGTGATGGCGAGCGATGCTCAAACCAATGTCATCGCGGAGCTTGTGGTGGAAGATGCGGTGAGGTGGGCGTACCACTCTCTTCCATATGGCGGTGATGATCATGGCGACGGTCTTGGTGATGAGCGTGGGGATGATCATGTCGACGGTGTTGACGATGGAGCTTGCGGCGTTCCCGCACCTCATGTGTGGGATGACTCCGAAAGTCATTTGGATGCCTTGGCTTCTTGGCCTTCTCGCTAGGTGGGGCCGCGATGATGTCCTTCTTGTGGCGCCGTCTTGATGTCGAAGGAGACAATCGTGACATTGCCAACTTGTCGGATTTCTTGTCGTTGCGCCATCTTGAGGTTGAAGGTCGTTGTCTTGTCTTGGCCTTGGTATTCTCCTTGGAGTTCCTTGGTGGTGAGCATGAACCATCGGAGTTTCTTGGCCACCGAAGCTTGGCGAGGAAGTTCTTGTAGGTGAGCTCGTCCATGTCGGAGTCATAGTCGGTGTAGAACTCCGCCATGCTCGAGGATGCGTTGTCGGTGTAGTAGGGCTCCAACTCGTCAACCAAGCTTGCAGTGTCACCGTTGTAGTCGTGGTTCATGTCGTTGAAGCTCATGGAGTCGGAGTCGTCGTGGTTGTTGTGGTGCTCCTCCATGTCGATGATGGTTGGGGAGGAGTGGTCGGTGTAGAGCTCGACGTCGTGGTCGTAGTAGTGGTGGTGATCCACCATGTCATGCTCGTAGTAGTGGTTTGCGCAGGGCTGCAGGCATGGCAGCATGTTGTGGCAGAGGCTGCAGAGAGAGATGCCGAGTACTCTCGCTGAGACCATCAGGATTGCGGATCAGTACGCACTCGGCGACCCAACTCAGCCTCTGCTTGACGCTGTCGAGCCGAGAAGAAACTACAACAACAACAAGCGCAATGAGTTCCGCAACAAGCGCAGAGGTGACCAGATTGATACCCGGTACGATCCTGAGGAGGTAAATGCTGTGGCTACAGGAGCTGGGAGTAGCCAGAGGCCGAAAACTGCTGGAGCCCAGTACGGGCAAAACCAGAATCAGGGCCAAGGCATCAAGAAGCCATACAATGCTCCCCAGTAGGGTAGCGGCAACTCGGGTCCTGTTCAGAACTTTGTCTTCAAGGACATGAAGGATGGCCCATGCAGTTTCCATACTCGGCATCCCGCTAAACCTGCCAACCACACTACTCGGCAGTGCAGTTGGTGGGAAGAGATCAAGAACGAGGGTCTGCCTCCTCCTCCTCCTCTGCCAGCTGTGAATGCCAATGTGTAGCCTGTTCGCGCACCCGCTGCCCGGCCTCCAGCATTCCCGAGAAGAGAGAACGCGAACCAGGTGGCTTTAGGAGCCAACCTCTACTTCAACAACGACGGCTACCGCAACAACAACAACAACGGCAATCGCAACTTCGTCAACAACAACAACGGCAACAACGGAAACTATGGTGCGGAAGGCCGCAACCAGTACCAGGAGCATCACGAGAGCTATACGGTCTTCACCTCCGAGCCCGCCGACAAGCAGTCACTGCAGAGGCGCGCGATGGAGGTCAATAATGTGATCCCTGTTGTTCCTCATTACCTGCACTGGTGCAACCAAGAGATCACTACGCCTTGGTGGTGGATCCCACCTTCTTGGGTGCTCAGAAGAATGTCAGGTTCAGCAAGGTACTGATTGACAACGGCAGCAGCATCAGCATCGTGTACAGGGACACGCTCGAGAAGCTCGGTATGGCCGAGAACATGCTGCTGCCTAGCAAGACCACTTTCCACGGCATTGTGCCAGGAGTTTCTTGTTCTCCGATTGGCCGCGTGTGTATAGACGTTCTATTCGGCACCAGGGAGAACTGCCGCACAGAGAGCCTGCAATTTGAGGTAGTTGATCACCAGAGCCCCTACCATGTCCTACTCGGTGGGCCTGCTCTCAGCAAGTTGATGGCCTCTACCCATGCTGCCTACCTGAAGATGAAGATCCCTGGTCCCAATGGAGTCATCACCATCTCTGGTGATTACAAGAAATCTCTGGAATGTGCCTCTGCTGGTTCTCAGTTGGCGGAGTCCATGGTAATTGCTGCCGAGAAGAAGAAGATGTACGAGGTGGTGGCTATGGCGCAAGCAGCGCAAGGTGGCGCGCCTGGCATGCCGAGTTCCCAGTACGGGACGGCGTTCCAAGCGTCCCAGGAGACGAAGAAGGTCCAGGTCGACCTCGAGTTCCCCGACCGTGTTGCCATCATTGGCGCAGGGTTGGAGGAGAAATAGGAAAGCGAGCTCATCCACTTCCTCCGTGAGAATCGGGACGTGTTCGCCTGGTCCAATGAGGATTTACCAGGTGTCCCGAGGGAGTTGGTTGAGCACTCGCTACATGTGCGCCCTGACGCCAAACCAGTGAAGCAGGCGATGCGCCGCTTCGGAGATGAGAGAAGGAAGGCCATCGGTGATCAGATCACCAAATTGTTGATAAGCAACTTCATCATGGAGGTTCTGCATCCGGACTGGCTAGTCAACCCGGTTATGGTTGAGAAGAAGAAGGAGGACCCCAAGGCCGCTACCGCGTGGCGCATGTGCGTCGACTACACCGACCTGAACAAAGCCTGCCCCAAGGATCCCTTTCCTCTACCGCGCATTGATCAGGTGATCGATTCCACTGCTGGTTGTGAGCTTTTGTCTTTCATAGATGCCTACTCTGGTTTCCATCAGATAGCTCTCAACCCTGCTGATCAAATAAAGACTGCTTTCATTACCCCGTACGGGGCTTATTGCTATCGTGTCATGTGCTTTGGGTTGCGGAATGCTGGTGCTACTTATCAGAGATGCATGCAGAAATGCTTGCATGATCAACTCGGCAAGAATGTGCAGGTGTACGTAGATGACATTGTCATCAAAACGAATAAAACACATACTCTGCTTAGTGACCTTGAGGAAACTTTTGCTAACTTGCGCAAGTATAAGATGAAGCTGAACCCGAGTAAATGCACCTTTGGCGTCCCGGCTGGCAAGCTGCTCGGCTTCCTGGTATCCAGTCGGGGCATTAAGGCCAATCCTTCAAAGATAAAAGCTATTGAAAGCATGTCTTTGCCGAGATCCCTGAAGGATGTGCAAAAATTCACTGGTTGCTTGGCATCTTTGAGCCGTTTCTTGGGCAGAATGGGCGAGAAGGCCCTGCCTCTGTATCAATTGATGAGGAAAAGTGACAAGTTCGGTTGGACACCGCAAGCGGATGTGACATTTAATGAGCTGAAGGCGATGCTGGGTAGCGCTCCTATCCTGGCTAGTCCACTACCCAAGGAGCCTATGTTGTTATATATTGCTGCCACCAATCGGGTAGTCAGTGTGGTGATTGTGGTGGAGCGAGAAGAGGAAGGCAACAGTGTGCAGCGGCCAGTATATTATCTCAGTGAGGTGATGTCCAGCTCCAAGCAGAACTACCCGCACTACCAGAAGATGACTTACGGCGTGTACCTGGGCGCCAAGAAGCTGAAGCACTATTTCCAGGAGTATCCCATCACTGTGGTGAGTTCTGCTCCCATCTCGGATATCATGGGCAACAAGGAAGCAAGTGGCAGAGTGGCCAAGTGGGCAATCGAGTTGGCCGCGTACGCTCCTGCATACGCAAGAAGAGAAGCCATCAAGTCACAAATTCTTGCGGAGTTTCAGGTGGATTGGGCTGAGGTGCAGTATGAGCCTCCTTCTCCCGCAACCAATTACTGGAAGATGCATTTTGATGGCTCCAAAGTGAAGGAAGGCCTTGGTGCTGGCGTGGTGCTCACGTCACCCAAGCGAGATCAACTCAAGTACATGCTGCAGATCCACTTCAAGGCGTCCAACAATGTTGCAGAATATGAGGCCGTGGTGCACGGCTTGCGAGTAGCCAAGGAAGTTGGTGTGCAGCGCATTATATGCTATGGCGACTCGGATCTGGTGGTGCAGCAAGTTTCAGGCACCTGGGATGCTCTGGATGCCAACATGGCTTCATACCGCTTCCTGGTGCAGACCATGACGGGATTCTTTGAAGGCTGTGAGTTCCAACACATCCACAGGGCAGAGAATGAAGCAGCTGACGAGCTATCCAAGTTGGGGTCTTCTCGGCAATCCATCCCGGCTGGGATTGCCTTGTAGCATTTGAGAAAGCCATCCATCAAGCCATCCCCCAACTCAGAATCTATATTCGTTCCTTCTCAGCCAAACGAAGAAGCTGTTCCCATGGAGATTGACTGGGAAGGTGCAAAGGAGAACCCGGGGACTGCCGTCACCATTGAGGAAGTTCTTTCCAACCGCTCAGGGCTTCAAAGACCCGTCCCCAACTCTGAAGGAGACGCGGTGGTGGCTGTTCCGATGGAATTGGACGAACCAATGTTTCCCACGCGGGAGACACCGAGTTGGGCTATGCCCATATTATCCTTTCTAAAGGACGGCACCCTACCAGATGATGAAGTGACTGCAAGGCAGATTCAGAGAAGATCCAAGGGCTACGTCATTTTCAGAGAAGTGTTTCACAAAAGAAGTCCCACTGGTGTGTTGCAACGCTGTGTGGAACCAGAGGAGGGAGAAGAAATTCTGGTGGAGATACACCAAGGAGAATGCGGACATCACGCCTCTTCTCGGGCTCTGGTCAAGAAGTCTTTTCGGGATGGCTTATTTTGGCTCACTGCTTTGAAGCAAGCTGAAGATATTGTGAGAAAGTGCAACGGCTGCCAGAGATTTGCAAGTAAGATCCACATGCCTGCTTCCGAGTTCAAAAACCATTCCCATTACTTGGCCATTTGCTGTTTGGTGTTTGGATATGGTTGGTCCCTTCAAGCCGGCTAAAGGCAACATGACTCACATCTTGGTAATGGTTGATAAGTTCACCAAGTGGATCGAGGTGAAGCCTATTCGGAAGTGTGATGGAGCCACAGCTGTGAGTTTCCTGAAGGATGTGATCCTGAGATACGGCTACCCGCATAGCATCATCACGGATAATGGCACAAATATTGCTGAGGGTGCCTTGGTAAGTTTCTGCAGAGATAAGCACATCCGGCTAGATGTCGCGTCTGTCGCGCATCCCGCCTCCAATGGGCAAGTTGAAAGAGAAAATGGCATGGTGCTATCAGGCATAAAGCCAAGGATGATTGAGCCGCTGTTGCAAACACCTGGGTGTTGGTTAGACGAGTTGCCAGCGGTGTTGTGGAGTCTAAGGACTACTTCTAACCGGTCAACCGGCTACACACCGTTCTTCCTGGTTTACGGGGATGAGGCCGTGTTGCCAACTGACCTAGAGCATGACTCCCCCTGAGTAACCCTCTACACTGAGGCGGAGGCGAGAGAAGCTCAAGAAGATGACGTTGACCTACTAGAAGAAGCAAGAGAGCTTATTCTGTCACGTTCAGCTGTTTATCAGCAAAACTTGAGGCGTTATCATAGCCAGAAAGTGAACCCAAGGGTTTTCCGAGAAGGAGACATGGTTCTTAGGCTCGTGCAGCGCACGGCCGGGATGCACGAGCTATCTCCTCCGTGGGAAGGGCCATTCATTGTGAGCAAGGCTCTACACAATGATGCCTATTATCTTGTTGACGCGCAGCCATCCCAGAAGAACAGGCCGGATAAAGCTGGAGAGGAAACTAAGCGCCCCTGGAATATAGCTCTACTCCGTCGCTTTCATTCGTGAGCAAAAGACTATGTATGTGCTCTCTTATCCGAGTTAAATTTCTATTCGGCAATCTGAAATTGAACTCGGGGACTACCCTCGTCCAATTTGCTATGTGTTGTTCTATCCTGTTTTACCTCTGTCTACTCGGTTGCTCTGCTTAGAATTTCATAAGTACATTTAGTACTGTGTTTAAACCTAAAAGCCAACTCTTCGACTCTGCTGCTGTCCGCAACCCGGCTTCATGGCAAGCAAGAGAACAAGCTAGAGGTCAATGAGCACACGAAAAATGACTAAGGAAAAGAGGAGTGTAGGAACCGAGTAGAGCGTTCTTTACTGTTTTTTGTTAACTTTTTTCGGCTAAGTGGTGGGTAGCGTTACTATGAATGTTTCTAAGTGGCTAAGTATTTGAAACTTGATCTTTGACATCTTGTGACTCGACTACCAACAAAGCCACAAGTGGCAGGTAAGAGCTGAGACGAAAAGAGAAGAGTGGATAAAAAATGCAACTCGGGGACTCGCATGATAACACAACCCGGCATTGAGCCATAGTTGCTCATATATTAAGTAGCAAACTTCAAACTGGAATAAAAAAGGAGTAGAAACAAAGACTTAATTGTTTAGATACATTTGCACCCGGCATCCCGGGGATCTCATGAAAGTTTTGAGAAAGAATTTCAGGCAGCAACATCGTGAGTAGTGGCGGTGTCGTCCGCAGCAGCCTTCTCGGCGTCAGCTTCAGCATCAACGTCCATGGGGGTGGCTTGCTCAGAAGTGGCAGTGGCCACCGAGATGGGGTCGGTTGCGGAAGTGGAAGCAGTGGACTGGGTGCGGAGTAGCGCTGCATCGTCAAGGGCTGCGCCAGAGGACGAGCCCAACTCAGGAGCAGCTTGCTGCATCACCATCTCAGTGGTGATGGTGGCATCCTGGCTGTTGGCCTCCGACTCGTCGCCTCCTTCATCAACCTTGCCCTTCCCATTCCCGGATCCCTCCTCGGCACCAGTGTTTACGAAGACACTCAAGTCCTCCGACTCGGTGTCCTCGTCTTCATCCTCGCCCTCGCTTTCCGCCTCGGTGTCAGGCTCAGTGGGGTCGTCGATGAAGAGGGCGGTGTCCGCATAGGAGGCGATCTTGTAAGCAACAGCGTTGCGACGTGCAACGCAGTCGGCATCATCTGACCACTTGGAGCCCTGGCGCACCTCGAGGATGGTGTCGAGGTTCAGATTTTCATACCAGCTGCATATGAAGCGAAGCAGTAGATCGGCCCCTGCCCGAGCTGAGGACGCACGCCATTTCTTCAGCTCGGCCTTTGCACCGTTGAACTTCTCGGAGAGCACGCGAAGAGTTTTGGGCGCATATTCACCAGGCCAGAACAGACCGTGTAGCTTGAAGGCCATGGACACCAAGGTGGTGCCCAGGCCTTTGAGCTGGCGAAGCTGCGACTTGATGCTGGAGAGGTTGTCCTCGATCGTGGCTTTGGTGTTCATGGGCAATCCCTTTTCAGCTCGAACTTCTTGCGCCTTAGCCAAAGCAGGCGTGCTAGCCACGCAGAGTTCAGGGAAGATATCTGAGAATGAAACCAGAAAGAGTTAGAAATGGAAGCAGAGCAGAGATGAAATCAAGTAGAAAAGAGGAAAAACGAACTAATCCAAGCGAAAGAGGAAGGAAACAGCCAAGTGCAGAGAAGCGCAAAACTTACTATTGAGGTCGACGAGTAGCGCGTCCAGCTTAATCTTCCAGGCCTCCTCATCGGCAATGTGCCTGTCTTCGATGCTATGCGCGTTGGCAACCTGTTGCGCGAGCTGCACGTTGTGCTGCTTCAGAACTTCGAGTTCCGCCTCGAGCGTCCTTTCCCTGGCTTTCGCCGTGGTTTCGGTCTTCAAGGCATCCTCAAGAGTAGTTTTCAGCTTCACCTGCATCGCTTCGAACTCAGCGCGCTCAGCGTCGCGTTCCTTCTTGAGTGCTGCATCTCGGGCGGCCAGCTGCTGCTGCACCTCGGCAGGCATCAAGCAATGGAGGTGCTCTTCCCGGAACTTCTTGTATTCTTCTGCGAGTAGGAGAGCAATGTTAGCAGAGTAATCAAGTAGAGGAGAAGATAGAGACAGCAGAGTAGCTGGCAACTCACCCTCCAGCTCCTTGATCTTGCTCTCGGCGGAAGCAGTGAAGATATGGCAGTGCTCGTGCTCCTTCGCCAACTCATTGAATTTGCCTGGAAAGTAGAAGGAGTTAAAGCAAAGAGCAAATCCGGGCGTAAACACACAACGCACTAACCGAATAGCTAAAGGCTTACTTTCGATTGCAGAGAGTTGAAGGGCACGATCCACTGCCGCCTGCTCCATCTCGGCGTCATCCTTGCGCTCTCTTTTCAGGGCCGCGAGGCGTTTTGTGGCGATGCTATGGTTCCAGAGCAGCCACCGGAACAAGTTGGTCCTCTTCAAAAGGCTATTCTGTGAAGAAGAAAGAAAAGGAGTTAGACAATTTTTGGAAGATTTGGCCCGAGAAGACGGCAACTCGGTTGAGTATCCGCCTACTCGGCCCGAATCTCAGGGACTGGGCAATGGCTAAGAAGAAAAAGAAGAACAGAAGAGAAGAAAAATCGCAACTCGGAACAAGCAAAAGAAACTTACAGCGTATGTCTGTTCGATGTCCTCGGCGGCTTTGCAGAGAACGAATAGCTTCGCGGCCAGTGTGCTCGTGCCGGAGGCGATGGTCATGGGATTGTAGCCCATGTCAGCCTTGTTCCAGTCAATACGCCAGTGATCCAGCGAGCCCACGGAGCTGCCATCCCACGTCTTGTTGCCATGGGCGGCGCATTCCCACACCTGGTCGATAAAGCCTACTCGGTCCACGACCTGCATCAGCCCCTCGGATTGGACCTCAGTCTCGCTGGCCTCGCGTGAGTAAAACTCAAGGGTCTTCTTCTCCTTCAACCTGGCATCCACTGCCTTGGCCTGGCCGCCCTTCGTAACGGCGATCCGCTGCTCGTCCTTGGTCAACTCTATGTTGTGCTGCTTGGCCATTTGCAGCATGTATGGCAGGAAGCCGGGTTGCGCCTAAGCAGCACTCGACCCCTCGCTTGCGCCAGCAGACCTAACGGCAGCACCAATCGTAAGCTGCGTGCTCTTCGCAGCCGGATTCCCGGTTGATTTGGGCGGTGGCATCAGAGCAGAATCATGCGCAGCCTGGCGCGGCGGATTCCTGCGGGTTGGGGCTTCAGGCTGGACGGCCTTCTTGGCGGCAACATCCGTCCGAGAAGCAGACGGAGGCGCTTGGCGTGAAGTGAGAGGAGGCTGCTGAGGTGCAGTCCTCTTGGTGCCTTGCTTAGGAGGGGGCTCGGTGCAGTCTTGGCCTTCTTCTGTGTTGGTGGAGGGCTCGGCGCGGTTGGTGGAGTAACCTGCTGGGTAGGCGGCACAAGGGGCCGGCTATCCGGCGCAGCATCTGGCTGTGCTTGGTCCTGCAGGAATGGATCCACCAAAGTCTCCTCAACCCGCTGCTCGGCAGCGGGATCAAGTCTTGCATCTTCTGTTTCTTCTACCCGCGGCGTGGCCGCGGGGTCATCTTGAACGGCAGCTTCGTCTTCCTGCTGCTCCATCTTCTCGTCTTGTCGCTCAAGGGCGGCATGGTCTTGGTGCTCGGCTTCTTGTTCAATATTCTCCCCAGCTGAGGCAGCTGGGGGAGAAGGAGGTGTTTCATCGTGAGCAGCATCCTGCGCGTTCTGGTCCGGGCGGGACTGCTGCTCCAGGTTCTTGTCTTGGTCACCAGCGCCCCTGTTCTCGGCGCTGGCGTCTTCTTTTTCTGCCTTCGCGGGAGAGGGCACACGTGTCCCATCCCGTGGTGCTGGCTCACCCTCATCCTCAGAGAGGTCAACGAGCGCATCGACATCAATAACAGGCTTTCTCTTGGAGGTAGTGGGAGCTGCGGCTGCATCAGTGTCCAGAGGGGCGCTGAAAGAGAAGGAAAGTTCAGAAACAGAGAAGGGGAAGAGAACAGTAAGAAGCAGTAGCAGAAGGCAATTCAGATGGAGTGACTTACCCCTTGCGAGTGGGGAGTTGCCTTCTGGCGGTGACGACCTTCTTCTTCTTCTTCTCAGTCTTCTTGGGCTTCTTGGCGGCAGGCTCCTGGGCACCGCTGCCTACCCTCTTCCGAGTGGTGGGAGCTGCAACAGAGAGAGGATCGACGTCGATGGCATCTTCGTCTTCCTCGTCCACCTCAGGGTCATCTGCAGAGTAGAAGAGAAAAAGGAGTTGAGAAACAGAAAGGGAAGTTGGATTGCGCTACTCGCGGTCAGAGAAGCAAACTTGGTCACCTTCGTCGTCCTCGGACCAATCCCGAATAGACGCGTCCACTTGGTGCTTACCCGGCTGCTCGGCGTGGGGGATGCAGAGGGTGTCCTGGGTATCGTAGGCGGTCTCGTCGTCCTCTTCTCGGTCGTTGTGCCAATTGGACTCGAAGCGCTCCTCATCTTCCTCTGCTTGGCGATCAATATGCTGGAAAGACAAGCAGGTGATACAAATCAGTTGAGTTCAAGTTTAAGGAGTTCTACTCGATACGGCATGCAAACACAAAGCATACGAGTCCATGAATTTCTATTCAGAGTAGCATGCAAACACAAAGCACATTTGGCTAAGGTCCCCTACTCGACGCGGCGTGCAAACACAAAGCACATAAAGCCAACGAGATGTTTGTGGTGTTCTACTCGGTGCAGCATGCAGAGACTAAGCATACTACGATGGAAAACAACCTACTCGGTATCAAACTGCAGAGACAAAGCATAAAGGACTAACCTCTTCAATTGGCTTAGTGCGGCTATACGGCACAAAGCCGTACTGCCAGGTGTCGGTGAGCGATGTCTTCATGATGGATATCGCCCAGACGGCCACATCGGCGGTGCTGAGCTCGAAAGTAGTAGTCCTTGTGCAGTCCCGGCTGCCTCCCATGTAGCACATCTTGTGGGAGCGACGCTGGAGCGGGAGCACTCGCCGCGAGATCCAACACGCGATGGGATCATCGCGCTTGAATCCCAACTCCTTCAACTCGGCGAGGCGCTTCTCGATCTGGATGATATCGTCGAGGCTCTTCGGGTTGTAACCCCAATTTTGCTGGGTTGGCAGCGTGTTCTTCCACTTCGGGAGCACTATCCGGTCCTGGATCTGCGCTCCTTCTTCGATGGGAACATTCTTGACGTAATGAAAGGAGCGCTGCCACTTGCGTACCGTATCAAGTCCCTTGATGCGCGGGTGGCTGCCGATGCTGCGTTGCAACATCATGGCGCCCCCCGTCTTCGTCATCGCGCGGGCGCTCTTCGTGCTTCCGGGCTTGGGGACGCTCTGCTTTCGGAAGAAGAAATAACGTTCCCAACTATGGATAGTTGGGTACACACCGAGAAACGCCTCGCAGACCACGGCGTGGAAGGCGAGCATCACCATGGCGTTGGGGGGAAGATGATGCGGCTGCAGCCCGAAGTTCTTGAGGAATTCCTTGAAGAAATCCGACACCGGGAGGCCGAATCCCTGCTTGAAGTGCGCGAGGAAGACGACGAACTTGCCCTCCTCCGGCGTGGGGACGATCTCGTTGTCCGGATGCCTGCACCGCACGCCGGGAGGGACACGGCGGGTATTGACTAGCCATCGGCAGTCTTCCGCCGTGACATCGGACCCCTCCCAACCGGCGCGGCCATCGTCATCTCCGCGAGCCATGGAGATGAGAAGATTTGTGGAAGGGTTGGAGTGGTGAATTGGGTGGAGGAGTTGCTCTCTTTCCGGCGGCGCGTGAAGCAGCGACGCGGCAAGGAATTGCGGCGGCGGCGTGTTCGGCGGCGGCGAAGAGGCGAAGGGGTGAAAACAAGAAGTGAGCAGGAAAGAGAAGGAGGAGGTACCGAGGGGTATTTATCTCTTCCCTCGAGTTGCCGTTACCAGCGGAGTCAGAGGGATCGATCGTGCACTGAGATCGTGCGGCGTGGGAAGCGAACCGGTTAGAAACGCACACAGCCCATATTGCGCGCGTAACGGGCGCAATTAATCCCACGTCGAGATCGTGGGCTAATAAGTGCGGTTGAAGTGACCTAACGGGCCGGTGGGCCCTGGTCGCAGTGATGGGCGCGTGGCCTGTCATATCCCAGGTACCGAGGCGTCGGGGGTACGGGGCGTGACACGTGCCCAGTAGCGACGCAGAGAGATGGATTTGCTCTGGCACAGCGGGATTCAGTTCGAACATTTGCTAAGTCTTTATACTCGGCGTTAGAGAACAGAAATGGTGCTACTCGGAGAAGAAGAGACTCAAGCAAGAGTTGAAGGCTATTCGGAGACACAACTCGGCATCTCACGGATCAAGGACAAGGTTTGTTTTTAAGCTGGAAGAGTCCAGTGAACAAGTTCGCATAACTCTACCAGCTTCGGGGACTAATGTCGGGGGGTTACCCCCGAGTAGGGTAAAAGCAAGTACTAAAGGCAAGGTCAAGGGAGAGTTTTGGCTAAGTAGCTGGCTACCCGGTACTCGCTACCCGGTCGACTACTATCCGGCCATACCTGCCAATGGCCAGAAGGAAGAATCGAGGAAGTTACATTCTTCCGAGTAGAGGAGGTGGTCCGAGTAGAGGGAGTGAGTTCCTACTCGGTCCAGAAGTCAAAGGAGCCGTTCTCACACAGGATCCCGCGTATCCTGGGTCCGTACCGGCACACTGTTCATCTGCAGAGCGCGTGCTTATCCGCGCCAGGGTGTCAGCAGCACGGTGCAGGTCAGGGGGCCTACCCTATGGTCTTGACAGTGATAACATGTCATAGAC
The DNA here is from genome assembly GCA_028641055.1 of Alopecurus myosuroides. Taxonomy (NCBI): domain Eukaryota; kingdom Viridiplantae; phylum Streptophyta; class Magnoliopsida; order Poales; family Poaceae; genus Alopecurus; species Alopecurus myosuroides. The sequence goes on from CM054057.1 coordinate 568,239,899, forward strand.
TTGGTTTTGCACAACGACTTTGTGCACAAGAAAAACTAGGAAGCCAAAGCTGTCAGCGAGAAGCTGGAAGTGTGCAGTGTGCACACTATGTCGACACCCGGCTGTACTTTTGATCTTGGATGTATTCGGCTGAGCACCAGTATATAAGGTGCCCTGCCCCCTCCTGTGAGAGGGTCGTTGCTTTGGACGTAACACTTAGCATTCGTATCAGATAGAGAGAAGAGTGGCTACTCGGCTGAAGGCCAAATTGTAATGTGGCTACTCGGTAGAACACACAAATAAAGAGAGAAAGGCAGGAGTAGGGGTTTTACATCCACACGAGGGCCCTGAACCTGGGTAGATCCTGTTGTTTGCAGTGCGTGATTCATCATACACGCGGCTACTCGCTGCGTGATCCCTCCCCGAGCACCTCCAGCGTCCATCGACCCCAGATCTTTAGCCATCCTATGGCATCTGCCGTGATACCACAAAGACACTGAGTGAATACTCGAGCTAAATCATCCCAGCTGTCGACAGTTCTAGAAGGTAATCCATTTATTCATTCTGTAGCTCCATCCAGTAACATTAGGGGAAAAAACTTTACATCTTCCAGGCCTGTCCCATTGTTGATCTGGACGGCTGTATAGTAGTCTGAGAGCCAGGTATCTGGGTTTGTACTACCGGTATATTTTTTGTATGTTGGACCAACTTTGGCAAAGCCAGAATGCAGGGTTATCCTTCGGATCCTATCTGTAAACTAACTTTGACGCGCTTTTCCGGGATCGTCTCTATTTCTTCCGATATCACGCCCCTTTGGATGAGGTGGAGTTCTACTCCTGTGCCTTTCCTTATCCCTGGGGGGTGTCCGAGATCTCTCACGCCTGTGAGGTATATCCTGTCTTCCAGCTTTTTCGGCTGGGCGTCTCGGAGGCGGCATTGCTTTGCCGTCATTCCGGTGTTTTTCTTCTCGATCATGAGGATTAAGTCCACCTTTCGGGAGATGGGATCCGGTTCTAGACGCTTCATCCTTGTTATCGGGATTTTTCTTGTCTTTTTTCGGATCCGCTTTCTTCTCTTTTGAATTGCTTGAATCTCCAGGTTCTTCCGGTCCAGGTGCTCCAGTGGCACAAGTAGCTGTTTTTTTTTTGACACCATTACTGTGGGGGAAACCCCCACAGCCCCCCATTTATTAAATAAATAAAAAAGTTATTTACAAATGTACAATATGTACAAGAAGATTATGGGAGTGAATTAATCCATGATGTCAAAAAAACAGAGTCTGCACTCTTCACCCTGTACTTAAGCAGAGTGACTTCCTGTGTAAACAGGGCCTTCCAACCTCTGAAAGTTGGCTTGATGTTCTTGAAGATCCATCCATTCCTTTGCTTCCAGATGCACCAGCAAGCCAGAATCACAATCTCCACAAAACAAGAACCAGCAAAATGCTTTCTGGCATACATGATAGCATAAGATGGTGTGCCAGGTATCCAAGGAATCTGCAAGTAGTTCCAAATCCTTGTACTGAATGTACAATTGAAAAATAAGTGTCTCCAATCCTCAAGAACATGGTCAGGGCACAGGACACAATCAGATGATGAATTAATGGTCCAATGTCGTCGAATTAACATGTCCCTGGTATTAATTCTATCATGCAGGATAAGCCAAGCAAAAAATCTATGCTACTGATTTCTTTTGGAACAAGTAGCTGTTTTGCATAGGGCGGAGTCGTCATGCAACTTCCCTGATCTCTCTTGCCCTCGCTTTTGTTGTTGCAATGCTTTTCCTAGGAATTCATACACCCCTTGAAGTTTTTCACTGTTGGAGTACATATCGTTGTTGAGGATGGCGAACGCTGCTTCCGCGTTTTCTGCTGCGGTTTTGTATATTGGTTCGCCTCTGGCATCTTTGCCGTTTACCTGCTTTTTCCAAGATGGGTTGTGAAACCTTTCTTTTGGCGGAAGTACTTCCGGTCTTACGATTCCGGGTAACCTTGTAGGTTTAATGCCAGATCTATTCTTTTTCTCGTACTCCTCGATTTCTTCCTTCATGAGCTTGATGTCATCCTGGGTTTTTTGGAGGTGTTCACGAGTTCTGAATAGATGTTGCTGTTGCCTTTGGAGAGCTCGTCTCCTGGCTTCTAGCACTTCAGGGGGTTCGTGTAATCCCACTGGTGTTTGCAACAGCTCCTGTTCTTCTTGCTCTGTCATTGGCAGAACAAGGATTTCTTTGGTTTTCTTCTCCTCGGGCTTTATTCCGCTTGCATCTCCTACTTTCGGGCTTTCATCGGCTGGGTCAGCCGATTTCTTCTTCCGGAGTTTGTATTGGAGCTTTTTAGCGGCCTTGTGCTTTTTCTTGGAAAAGGGAGGTTTTTTTATAGGTTCATCCTCTGTCAGTTCTTTGACATTGGGAAATATTGGACAAGTTTCTCCGTCTTCTCTCTCTTCCTCTGGCGGAGGAGTTCTAGGGCTTCCCTGACTGCCGGCATCCGTGTTTTAAGCCGGTTTTGCCATTAGTACTTCATGGAATCCCTCTTGAAGAGATTTAACCTTTCTTTCGAAGGCGTCCTCGTCTTCGTCTTCGGAATCAAAGTCATCTGATCCGGTTTCTGACTCTAATCTCGCCTCAATGGCGGCTAACACAGAGTCAGCTTCCGAGTTCGTCTCTATGTTGACGGATGTCGGATCTTCCACCTCTGTAGTGGGTTTGTTGTTTTCTGCCTCTTGCACGGGATTGCTTTCATCCGTGTTTTTGGCGACCTCGGATTACACCATACCGATAAAGTGTGAATCACTTTTATGTCGGCGATCTGAGCAAAACCCGGTATCGTAGTCATCTTCGACTGGGTATAGGGCGGGTGGGAAAAATTTACTTCCACCGCAAAACCCCATGGCCTCTGCAGTTAGTCCGATAAAGATATTTGCATATCCAATCGGTAACACGCAGGCACTTACCAGATGATCTTGCGCCGGTATATAAGATCCATTGTCGAGGAAGCGTCCAACGTCGTCGTCGAACTCCAGGCTTCCGACAGTTATGGAACTGCCGATTCCGCCGAGTATCCCAGATCGAAACCTAACGCCTGACGTCGCTGGCCCCACGGTGGGCGCCAACTGTCGAGACATCGTAGTAGAATTCATAGACGGGGGTGCCATGAGACTACGGGTAGAGACGTGGGGGGATGTGATTGTGTTAAGGACAAAGACACAGGGTTTTTACCCAGGTTCGGTACGTCGCAATAAAGCGGCGTTCCTACTCCTGCAATCTCACTAATCAGAACTAAAGCCTGTGTATGCAAAGTACAATGTGAGGTTCTATTAGCTGCTCGTCAAGGATCAACCTCTCGGTGAGTTAGCCAGTAGCTTCTTGTCTATCTATCATATCTCCCGTCCGGCTTTATATAATAGCCGGGTTAGGGCATACAGAGTAGGAAACCTAGAAGACTACGGTAACTATTAACTTGGAAAGTAAGGAATCCGCCTTCTACTCCAAGCCAGATTACGTGGGCCGTAATCCGGGTTCTTCTAGAACCCGGCTTCTTCTAGAATCTGGTTTCTGTGCGTCAGCTTACTGGGCCGCCCAATGAACCGTAGCCCACTACCATTTGGGCCACCCGGGTAATCCGGCACTTTAGACCACCATCTGATATACCCCTATTTGGTATATATCCGACAAACATGTTGAACATAACCGTCATGTTAGCATATCTAAGAAAGATACCACATCTAGACAACAAAGATCATAGATAAACAAGAAAAGGAGCACAAGCTCTAACAAAAATCCATGATGAACTATGATCTACATAAACACATACAAAAATATACATATCTAGCTACCACAACCACCAAGCACACAACCATTACAATGTTCACATATCTTGATAATCACATGCAGATCCTACAAAGGTTGGGGTTTAGTCACTTATAGCCATCGGTGGAGATGTGCAAATATGAGGGTGGACTTGTTGCCACCGCCTCCATTGCTTCCACCGACCAGAGATTAGTGTGTGATGCCTGCAAGTGCACATGTTCGTTAAAGCACACTTTCATGGAAGTATGATCTTCTGATTTATATCGTTCCCATGGAGAGCACTATTGGTTGGCACTACCAGTCTCACAACTACGCTGGCAATTGTAGTTGCATTCACCCCCAAACTATAGTTGGAAATAACCTACTCTATAAGTTGATATGAGTCACAATTTATGAAATTTATTTGTAAAGAGTAAAACTAGAAGAAAAGTAAATAGTGAAGAAAAAATAGAATAAACTAGAACTCAAAGTAAAAATTGGTTGCTAATACGAGAGGGGATTAATTATATGAATACTAAGGTAGACTTATGTGGGTTTAATACTAGGCTATGGTGTACACTGCGGTATGCTTGATCAGTCATGACATGGCATTGACTCCTAATATGCCATTGGTAAGAACAACTTAATTGACCACCCTATTGCAAGAATGCCTCTTAGAAATACCCATACAATTGATGGTGGGTATTGAGGTCATAAGACCGGACCAAAGGCATTAAATTCTATGGAAAACCGTGACTCCCAGATGTATGCACTCCTCAAGAGATATCAATGAATTGTCACTTCAAATAGTCAAATGATTTGGACAAAACATCTACTAGTATCTACTTGTGTGTGGCCCAGGTAGATAGATGTCTCCAACTAGATCTTCTCCCACTAGATCTCCGTCTGATGTCCTCCAGTAGTGTCGTCTTTTTAATCCCCACTTCCCTCATCCGATCTCTATGGGGCGCAGTTCAATGCTGATAGTTGACCTTAGACCCCGTCAGCAGTTACTGTTCTTAGAGGAACCCCGATGGGGTCTCCACTAAAAGGCACGGTGACCACACATAAGTAGCGCGAGGACCATGAAGCATATAGACAACACACCGCATCAACGAGGAAGGATTAGTCATAGGCTAACAAATGTGGAGTCATCGCCGGTCTAAGTTTACCATTGATATTCTCGACATTAAATTACATTTAATTCCGTTTTCTTGGTTTTTTCACATTATAGTGGTTTAGTTGGAGTCCCATGAGTGTTGGTTACTGTTTATGCATTTTTTTCCTTATGAAGTGTTGAAACATAAATATATTACATAGACCTTTCCACAAGTTCATATTTTTTTGGTTAAGATGTCTAGCACATCAATTTAAATATGCATGCCGTGGGGTTTGCTCCTTCTGGTCGTCCAGCGTGATGCTTGGTGGGCGTAGGTATCATGCTCCGACAGACCTTTGAGGTGGAGTCCATGCTCGGGGGAGGTTCCAACGAGTTCCTCTTTAATAAGCGCTCCTACGAGCCAAATCTAGTTGATGTGGAGGTCGTGCTTCCTCCTTATGGACATCGAGGTTGTAACAGACGCAGTGGGTGGTGCATTCTTCTTCATGCTTGATTCGGCCAGCATGGAAAGGTTGATGGTGGTGTTGTGGTGGTTCATTAGAGCCTATACTTAGCAGCTTCTTCTAGTGGTCAATTGCTTCCTGACTCTATCGGGCGAAGGGCAGCCGCTTCGAACTCTCATGGTGGGGTTCCGCTAGTACTACATCTTCTTCTTCTTCAAGGCCGATGTGCTGATCATGAGGATCTTCCGTAGATTCGTCTTGGCAGTGGCAACCGACGCCTTATATTCATCTCAATTTGCTTTGTCCCCGGTGGTGAGTACATGGTGTTCATCTCTGCTTCACTTCCGGTGGCAGAGGACCTAACGTATTTTTCAAAATTTGTTCAAGGGTGTGTATGTAAAAAGTTTAGGATTTCTTTGTAATTAAGTTTCTTGGCTATATGTCTATGATGTAACTCGCAAGGCTACCGGCCCTGTTTAATGATGCTACCTAGACCCTCTGGAGTCCTTCCCGTGTTAAAGAAAAAAAAACTCTTATGAGCGCTACACTTCATCGCTGCAAATTTTCAAGCTAAAAAGGAGAAGAAAAACCAAAAATTCTCTTTCGAGCGTGTCCTCCATGAAGCCTTTTTTTTAATTTTTTTTTGACATTTCAATGTTTCAATTTTTTTTGAAGAAAATCGTAGATGTACCCGATGACTTATTCTACGGTCCTACAAAATTTAACCCCAAAAAATTGGTATTCCGGGCTACACAAAAATGAAATATTCTGACAAATCTTGAAAGTTTGGAATTTGGGATTGTTCACCAAGCCAGATCTAGATTTAATCATTATTTTGAATCTGAAAATAAACTTTTTTTCCGATTGCTGTTTTGCACACCCGCTAGGAATAACCATTGTCTGCATCTATGATTTTTTTTTCCAGAATTTGTTTAAATTTTAGAACATCAATTTTAAAATTTTCAATATAGCTCAAGAAATAACCGCTATATTCACGACCTTACATCAGGTGAAATGACGCAAATAAGGTTGTGCTTCTCTTTGAAGAAATGAACTTGATTTCCTTATCTCACTCCGTCCATTTGTATATGATTCGACATGTGCCCGGCCCCGCGACAGACATCATCGATTCAAGCTGGTCCTCCAGCATCCCTGAATTTCGCCGGAATACCCTGCCTACAACTATGGAAACCATGGATTTGCATGTCGGAGTCATGTGCATGCCCCGCTTTCTATGATCATTCGGATATGACATGTAATTGTTGTTCCAAAAGTGTAAAAGAAATTCTCCGCGTAATTTGGCATGGTCTTTTCCCGCTTGCAAATTGCCACTTTTATTTGTAAATACGTGCGTTGCACGTACATGTCAACTAGTAAAAGTTAAAAGGAAAATAATTGACTTTTATTTGTATAAATATGAACATGTAGACTTGTTTTAGTGTACAGATACATTCTTATTTGGACAAAGTTAAATAGAGGGAGCTCCACAGTTGAACGCCACCGGATCGAGCAAAGTCAATTACCGGCGCCGCCATGATGTGCGCAGAAGCTCGTCACGCGTACGCAAGTGTGCGTCGTCTTTCATACTTTCCAGGGTAGGTGTGGGTCGCCGATCATGTTTTCGTGGACGTATTCACGGATTAAACGGATACCGACCGGAGCTCCACTGGCCAAGTGTGCGGCGGGCTAGCACAGCGGCGGTGCCGTGGTTGACCAGAACCACTGAAAACTTTTTTTTTGAAGCGAGGCAAAAGCTTTGCCTTTTATATTGATAGAGAAGAAGCAAAAACAACCACGGCCTAAGCCAGCAGGAAAAAGAAAAAAGACAAGGTTACATCACGTGGCTAAATCAGCCAGTTTTTTCGCGCCTGCGAGGATCCTAACCACTGAAAACGTCGACAAAGAAGAAGTGTCGTCGCAGGAGAGTATATTAGTCAACCGGCTAATCCATTTGTTCTGCTTACGCCGAAGAAGCTTCTAACGCCGACAGAGACCAGGTAACCGACGGCCTGTTGCGGAAGCAAGCAGGACTGGGTCTGCATAAGCACTGTGTGTCTGTTACGTACACGTTCGTACCGCTGTCTGCCGATGATTGCCCATCCGTGGCACCCGGATAGAGAGTTTAATGTTCACTTTTGTTTGTCCCAGTCAATTAGTTGGACTGGGTGTGTATGCTTGCCACGGGACATGCATCCACGGTTGATTACTTGATTAGGACAGATTATTTGGACATGGATGATTACCGGCGCAAACTCGCACTGTACTTCGCTGGCATCTCTTGTGGAAATTCCGTTGACCCCAACAGCTGAAAAACGCGGAATTATCTGTCTTACGAAAGCTAATTAATGGCAGAGAAAAAGTTAACCAGCGCCGACCAGTACCATCCCTGTCACTCCTTAACAATCCTTATCCCTTCTGTTCCATAGGTTGAGAGATAGGATGAAACTCACGTTCTCCGTTTGTTTAATAAAGCGTGTATTACAGTCAAATATCAACATATAATAAGTTTGACCAATCATATAGTACACAAATATGAATGCTTAAAATACCAAATCAATGCTCGCATAGTAAAAGAATATGAACGTTTAGAATACCAAGTCATATAGCATATCAATAGCCGCGCAATAGAATACATTTTCATAATGTTTTTATTAAATTTTTGTAAATATTGATATATTTTTCAGTAAAATTGGTTAAAGTCGGATATGTTAGCTTTTCACTAAAAATATATGCCCTATTTTGAATAACGAAGGTACTACCATTGTGTTGATCTTGGTAGTATTTATCACTAGCAAAAATGTCCCGTGCGTTGCTACCACCTAGAACTTTTTGAATTGGAGTCTTTGGCTGCCCGTCCAAGAAAATAATCGTTGACATAATTTTTTTGTATGTTTGGATGGCTACCAATTATTTGGCCACCTAGCTCGCGATCTGGTTCAATTCTGCGCCAAATGTTTGACGACGAGTTGCAGGCGCTCGAATTGTTCGCCAATTATTTGCCGCCCAAGTTTAACAGGTTGGCGTAGGCACAATTATATTGCACAAACTAAACAGACTTATCTTCTTTCCCGGAATATTGTCATATTAAAATAGGCACAATTATGAACCGTACAAATAATATTGACTTAAAAAATTATATAATGCGTCAACAATATGCGCTCTCTTGGTTACCACACCTTGTAAATAATATCACCTTTGACGATGTTTAAATTGGAGACGTTGCTTGCATGAAGTTTGGCAATATTCTCCATCCACACAAGTACCGACGACGACAAGAATATGCTCTCTGATGCATGAAACATAACCTGCGGGCAAAATAAATCTCTCGGTCATCTCTGTGTTCTCTAGCTGCAGCAAGCACAACAATGAAAAATATATCTCACGACATGACTCAATTCTCTCTGCCCTCAAGCAACAGCATGCAAGCAAGGAGAGTAAAATCACCTACTATATATCAGGTTCCAGCAAAGCAGCGGCGCGCAGGCAAAGTAGCCTCGGCTCTGTCCCTCCCAAACAAATAGTAGGTACGAAATCAGATTCTCTTAATCATCCCACATAACCTCTCTCTCTCAATGTTCTCAAACATCGTCATGCACCAGCCCAAAACTCCTCTGATTTACTCATCTCTAATCTTCCAGCTGCCCTCAATAACAGAGCCCATCAGAGCATCTTCTCTTGTTCGAAAATAGCTGATGGCTTCCCAACACCACCAACGCTTGTATTCACCCAGGGGAACGTTGCGTTCCGTCCCACGGGTCAGTGTCCGTTCGATCCGCCCGAGACGTGCGGTCAGATTAGCACCCACGACCCCCCCCTCCCCCCGTTTTCGCTAGGATTAGGACAACTCCCGTTTGGGGTTCTGCGCGGTTCCCCATTTCTGGTTCCTGCCGTTACGTTCTCTTCGCGCGGCGCGGGGGCGGCGACGAAGGCGAGGTGAGCGGCATCAAAAGCGACGCGGGCGGCGACGAGAGGCGACGCCGTCGACGACCGTCGTAGGTTCCCCACGTTCTATGGTGAGGTTCCGCTCGCTCCCCTCTTCCTCTCCGGCGAGGTCCCCCTCTTACTCTCCGACGACCGTACGTAGTTAGGCTACCGCGAGCGGCGGCGCTGTCGCGGGTCCGTGCGCACTCCGGCGATGGCTCTCGTGCCCCAATCGTCCTCTGAGACGGCCCCCTTCCCGCGCCCACCTTTGCCCTGTTTGCTCCATCTCGGGTGTTCCGAGCAGATTTAGGTGCTCCTGCCCGCGCCTACCTTGCCATGTTGTAGCAAATTTTGGAGCAAATTTTGTAGCAGATTTGGCCTTTTTGAGCAGATTTAGGTGCTCCCCTACAATCCACTGTGTATATCCCCCGTATTGTAGCAAATTTTATTTTAGTTGGAACCGTATGTGCAAGCAGATTTAAATCTGAAATTCATCTATGCTTTTTGCAGGCAATTTGTGTACTGACTCGGCCTCATATTATATCTGCTAGCAATCTCTAAGTAGCAGCAATGGAGGTTTGTTTTATTACTGCATTGTGTTTGCTTCTGTTGTACATTTTTTGTGCTTCTTTTGTATCTTTTTTTGTTCTTAGTGTACTGTTTTTTCCTGAGCAGGGGCAGTATTGGTATAGCAAGGACCGTTTTTCTGCGAAGCGGTTGCTCAAGTGCGCAAATGATCTAACAGCAAGGAAGAGAGAAATTATCGAGCAACACAGTGCTTTTTCCTCACTACTCAACATCTCACCTTTCAATGTCCCTAACGAGCTCATAGATTTTGTCGCCATGAACACTGTGGTTGAGCTTCGTGAGTTTCACTATGGAGCAAAGCGCATTGTTTTCAAAAGAGAGATTATCAGGAAGGTGTTTGGTATACGCTCAGGATCAAAGCCAGTTGAGTTGCTGACGAAGAGTGTACATTCAGAAATTAGAGAGTCATACAAAGGCACGTTGTCGAGGCTACCCATAGAGAATGCAGCAAAGATGTTGAAGAAGCTTGATGACGGTGAAGAGGATGCCATAATCAGGACCTGGGACCTTTTGCTGGGCGACTGTTCTGAATCCATCCACAAACAACATGATGTGCTTAGAGTACATAGGGTGCATGAGTGACCCAAAGAAGACCCACGAGTATGACTGAGAGGAGCACATCCTGGAGTTGTTGATGCATTACATTCAAAAAATTCAGAAGACGATGGAGCAACCGCTTGTGCTTGATGGTGTTAATCTTCAGAAGGGTAAGCAGCTGGGTGAGTCTGAGGAAGCAGTAGCAGCCGCACCCGGTCCATCGAAAAAGAAGAAGATTAAGAACATGTTCGAATTCTGGATGTCCGGCCCATTGCATGTTCTTCTGTAAGTTTTTACCCTTTTTTTCACAGCTTGCTACTTTACATAGTTTTGTTTGCTCCATTAGATTTAAATTAATGTTGCTTTAGTTAGTTTCTGTTGCTCCATTGTTTATTTTTGTGTGTATTGTTTCTGTTTATGTTCTAGCTGTAAGTTCTTACCCTTTTTTCAGAGCTTGCTACTTTACATAGTTTTTTTTTGCTCTATTAGTTTTATATTATTGTTGCTTTAGTTAGTTTCTGCTGCTCCATTGTTTATTTTTGTGTGTATTGTTATGTTTAGTTGTATTTTTATACATTTTGTTTCAATAGCTTTCAATTTCTGCTATTGTAATAGCTTTTTCAGTTCCTTTCATGAATGTCCAATCAGCTGCAGGTCGATTTTGTGTGTGTTTTTTTTTTTGCATATATAGCTGGTGTACATGGACCACTTGCTCATCCCAAAGAACGAGCACTTTATAAACAATGGGATTCCTAAAGTTTGCTTTGTCACCAGTGAAGATTTCAGTTTCATTGTCAAGATCGACCGTGACAATAAAATCATGTTGAACAAGACTATCTTTGGGAGGCGTCATGTAAGTAGACTCGCTTGTTGTTTTCTTTTGCTTTTTCGTTGTTTGCGTTCCCCGGCCACGTTTCAATTTTTTTTGAACTTAACCTTGATTGGTTTTTGGGTTGTGCAGTTCCTTCCGTTATCCAAAACAGTGTATGCGCCGTGTCACGTGGACAGTTGAATGCCCGAAGATATTGATGTAAATCCGTCTGCATCGCTTAATGAATGGATTGTTTTCCCCACCATCGAGCAAATGGAGGTTTGTATAGTTTCTAATATGACGTTTGTAGGTCATTTTGTTTGTTCATATAGCATTTTTTTCTGCATGTGTAGCAAGGTGCTTTTTCCATAATTTGCTACTTTACATATTTCATTTTGCTCCATTAGGGTTTAAGTACTGTTGTTTTAGTTATTTTCTTTTGCTCCATTTTTTTTATTTCGTGCGTACTTTTTCTGTTTTAGTTGTTTTTTATGTCTGCTACTATAATGATTTTTTTTTGCACCTTCAGTTATTTTGTTTTGTTCTGCCAATTTTTTTTGTCTCAGTTTGCTGGTTTTTTGCTTCTGATAATGAACATATGATGTTTTTTTATTTTTAGAATTGTTGCTCACTCACACAGTAATCCATGTTTTTTGTTCAACACAGGTACCATCTCGGTTCAAGAACCTATACGACAAGCACAGGGTCAGTTTTGCTTCTAACGTGGATGCTGCTCTCAGGAGTCTTGCTGTAGGGTTAAAATCAATGCAGTATAAACAAATGGCTTTGCTGTTGAATGATGTTGAAGCTGCCCTGAAGGAAGATGATGGCCCGAGTATTGTCTTGCCAGCTTCTAGGGTAGGACTAGACGGGCATGGCAATATGGATGGTGACAAGTCTGCTTCTGAGTCCGATGATCTTGATATTGAAGAGGAAATTGCTGTTGTGGATCCTATGGAGTGTGATTCTCATGTATGCGAAGGCAAAGTTGTTGAGGGCGATGCTGGTGCAGCAGAGAAGGAACAAACCAATGCTACGGAGCTCAACGATGTCCCGCAACCAGCAATTGTTGTAGATTCCTCTCACACGGACGCTGATGGTGAGGAATAGGGCGTTGTGAGCAGTCCGGTTAGAGCTGCTGTTGGTAGTCCAGATAAAGTTGTTGTTGGTAGTCCGGTTAGAGATGCTGTTGGTAGTCCAGATAAAGTTGCTGCTGTTGGTAGTCCAGCCAGTTCTGATGCGGTGATTCCACCCATGCCCACTGCCCTTAGCCCACCTAGAGCTGTTGCGGATAGTACATTCGTTCCTAGGTCGGCTTCTCCCACACCTCGGCGCAACATACCAACAGATTACTGGGATGACTGTCCGAAATTTAATGTGTTGAGCCAAGACAATGAATCTTCCCAAGCCCCTGACAAGAACGACGTCGTGTGTGCATAAAAGGTGGAGGATGCTTCTGCTCCGATAGGTGGAGACAAGGTTGCTCCCACGTGTATGTTCTCCTTCCCCCTTTTCTCTATATTTATTTTTGCATTTTTCATCATGGTTTTGTGTCCACTGCCCAAAACAAGATTTTTCAAATTATTCTTTCTGATGGACCTTAGTTGTGTAGCTCCCAAACCATGCCTTGACACCCGCATCCCTACGAACGATGGCTTACTAGTACCGGAAAACTTGGAGTAGATTCCTGACGCTGCAACACCTGATCATGGGGACAATACATGTTTGCTTTTTCTCCCTGTGCGCATTGTTTTTCTTCTGTTGGATTTTAAAAAAAATGCTATCTTAGTGTTAGGGTTTTGCTTCTTTAGATAATTCTGGTTGCTACTTTACTTATTTCTGGTTGCTACTTTACTTAATTCTGCTTTCTACTTTACGTAATTATGCCGACCTTGGGCCTCTTTGCCCTCTAGGGGGTGGGGCCTTCGACGTCGCCTGTGACGGCCTCGGGACCGGCGGAGCAGGTACAGCTACGGGCAGAACTTGGGTGGCATCATTCGCGTCGGCCATGGCTAGGGCACAAAAGGGGGGTGGCGGCTCGGGGTGGGACAAAATCGACCGACAAAGAGAAATGAGTGGATTGTACCTCTGTTGGGCGAGCTAGGGCTGAGAAATACAAGACACGAGCGTTGTCCTGGCGTGTCTGGACGATGCTCAAATCTGGATCAAAATTGACCCGGGTATGAGCGGCCCCGTACTAAAAAACGGACCACGGTCCGTTTAGGCAACGCCTTAAGAGCCTGGTTTTTGTCCGGGCTGCTCAAATCGGGCTAGTCCAGGCGAAGTCCGTATGAGATGTCCTTACCATTTCAGCAAGGAGAAGATAAGAAATGGAAATGGCACTCAATTACTGGTTTCTGTCTTTCTCATGGAATACTTTTCATATCAATAGTTGAATCAGAAATCTCGTGCTACCATGTTTTCTATAATCAACAAGCACCAGGATTTGATGACCATTATTTCGCAGTTTTATTGATGAAACAATATGCTTTTTTTTTAATATACTGGAAAACCATCCATCTGTCCTGGATATAGAAACTTGCTTTTGGTAATCACGCACAATTTCTATACACATGGCTCATCTGAATCAAGAAACTTTACTGGTCATAGCTCACCATCAAATATTATTTTCTCATAAGATAGGTTGATATACTTACAACTCATAACTATTTTTTTTTATTACATATTGCTCTAGCGATCCGTTATTGCTAATATCTGACCAGCATGAGAAACCATCTAATATTTCAATCTCTAGCTCGTAGGTTCATAACCTCCACATATGTATAGCTCATGTCATTCCAGGTCAGACATTCTCTCAAACATGGCACAATGAAACAATATAAACAGCTCCACTGATGGGCGTAAATCAATTCGGAACACCGTAATAAAAAAACAATGCATATCAGACATAAACAGTTTAGGAGCAGTAAAAGAAACATTGGAACAACCAATAGTGAAGTTGACAGCTCCGAGCTTTGTGTAGAATCTATCACAACAGGTTTTTGTTGCTTTAAGTGCTTCTCAAGTTACACATTGATGTCAGCTCCAGCTCCATTTCTCCCTTTCACAAGAGGGGCATGGAAAAATTCTGCTATGTCACGTCTGACTTCCACCGTTTGGACAAGCTTAACCCGTCTGTCACCTGCACAATAGACCAAGAAATATTCACCGCCATGGATGGCACAAGAAACAAATTTCAGCACACAATAGACCAAGACAGATTCACCGCCATGGATATCTATGACATTCATCTAATCCAATGGCCAACCTCTAAACCAGTAACGCACAGGGCAAAAATACTAAGACAAAGCACCCATATTAAAAAAAACATTGATAGCATTGTCAAATAACAAAATATGAGCGAACTATGCCGAGCAACCTATTTCCAAAACCATGTAATAGACCCGATAGCAAGAATCATTTACTCCTTTCTGAGATGAGAAACCCATAAAATGTACATGTATGTAGTCTAGAAGATTATATGTGATTACCCTTGCCTTCCTTTTGTAGTATACTAATTAAGCATTCTCATGGAAAAGCAAAAAAAGACCACAAAAAATCCATAAATTGCCTCAATCTATCACTTTAATCACAAAACTAGAGTTGGCAAATATCATGTTCTTGTTATTAGTCCACTTCTTCAGGCTATGTCAAATATACGGCAATCTAAAATAAAGATTGAGACCACACTAGTACCAACCAATGGTATTTAGAACCAAATAACAAGCTTAGGCCTATGACACAAGACCATCAAGGCATCCACAATGTTGTCAAAGCCAATTATTCCACGCGAAGGTCTCGCGTCATTTTGGTTTTTTTTTTGAATTTTCTAGAATTTTCTCAGCCGGCAACAACTTCTCACTTTTAGAGTTTATGTGTTACGAGGCCGGAAGAAAGGATCACATTGCTACCCCTTGGATAGATGGTTGCCGCAATTTTAATAAAATGGTGGAGAGAAATGGAGATTTGTTGGAGTGTGAGAGGAGAGAAATATTTGGAAATTTGTTGGAGATGAAAAAAATGGAGAGCTAGCCTAGCCCGGGTTGAAGAAATAGGCTGGACACCCTTTTATATCAGGTTCATGATACGAACCGGTACTTAAGGTGCAGGGCCGGCCCCACCTTTGGAGAAAATTTGCCGCGAAACCCTTTAGTACCGGGTCGTATCAGAAACCTGTACTAAAGACCCCAAACAAACCGGTACTAAAGGTTTACGGTGCCCTGGGCTCTGGAACCGGTACTAATGTTACCTTTAGTACCGGTTCGTAATGGAACCGGTACTAAAGGTAAAACCTTTGGCCATATTTCTACTAGTGTTGCCATGCTTAGTTGAGTGCCAATTGGTCCGATGGATGGATCATGGTTGGAAATATTATGGTATGTCCGGATGTGTTGGAGACTAGTGTTCCTCGATTAAAATGCTAACATGTGTTGGTGAGTTTCCATCGGTGAATAATGGTGTTTCGCCTCATTCCTGCTCCTAGGAGCGAGTTCTTTATCACTTAAACAAAGACTGAGTGTGCTTCCATCGGTGTGATATATGGAATCCTTATCGAAGAACTAACTTTTGGGGGTCTAGCTAAGGGTCTTGTAGTTTGAGATTTCCATTTGCGTGTGCGTGAAAAGGTGGAAGAGCTGTGAACGAGAATGGTGGTGTTTAGGATGTGGTCGCGGTCTAGAGATTGGCTGGCCTGACTTGGGCTTGTGCACACTGATGATCCTTGGGATATGTTCATGCAAGGTAAAGGTTGTAACTGCGCCCACTCTGCCAGCCTCCCAATTGATCATGCACGATTAGGCAAGGAGCCAGACGCCAATTGTGGTTAAAATCAGTACACCTGTGTAAGCTTAATTCTTTTCGAAAAGCCACTCGCACGGTTATGGACGCTTGGTCATGGATAATAAGACCATAGAGAACATGAATAATAAAATTGAGTAGACAAGTGATGATGCTGGATTGGTAGATTCAATGATCAGAAGTTGAAGAAGAGTTTCATTCCTATCTCATTGCAAAAACCCTCTGATAGACGCTGCCCAGTTGGGTCTTTGAAAGAAAAAATAGCTTTCTACAAAACAAGCACAAAATCTTTGCTAAACACTCACTTGAGCTAGTAGCTCTAGTAATCTTGCGAGTACCTAGTGTACTCATTGTTACTTTCTTGAATCTTTATTTATTTCGGCTAAGAACTTCTCAGAAGTTGAATGTGGTTCTTCATTGACGTTGACGAGTAGTGTGGTGTTCCTAGGTGGCAGCCTTGGGTACCTAGAAACAGGCTGACGCTAACTGTTTATTTGTAGCCTTGTTAGGCCATGTTTGGTTCTTGTGTTTTAGAACAAGTATACCTGCTTCCGCTTGTTGTAATGTTGATCTCTGATTGTAATTTTCTATCTTTCTCTATTATAAGAGTTGAACTATATGCTTTGAGTGGTAGAGTATGTTATGTGTCGGATGTTCCAGTCTTAATCTCTTTGTTGTGCACTGATAGATAAACCCGGTGTTATGTCAGGACCGAGGGGTTGTTGGCCGATGTTCAATCCCGAGCCTTGCCTGCTGATTTGATTCAGCCTGGGAGCGATAACCCTGTTAGAATATGTATTAGATACGGTTTGGTTTAGACAAACGTTAGGTTATGTAACCTATAGCTAGTCTAGTTCGGATTCGCCTCCTACTAGGACTTATGTAAGCCATCGGTGGGGGCTTTGCCCAACACTATATAATCAAGCACCATGGCCTCGAGAGAGGTACACAGGTTGAGTCTAGTTTTTCTACATGGTATCAGTGCTCTCCTCTCCATGACCTAGTCGCCGCATACAAGCCCTAGAAATCCCACACGATCATCTTGATCAGAAACCACATCAAATCAACGGTTCTCTATTGACCGAAAGAAGAAGATCCTCCCACGATTGTTGCTAATCGGAAGAAGAAGAACAGAAACCCACAATCTTGCTGATCGGAAGAAGAAGAAAAGAAACTCACGATCGTTGTTGATTAGAAGGAAAGAAAAAAACCTGATAGCTGCTTTCATGTCTCAACCGCATCGTCGACTCTAGTTGCTGCTCTCGGAGCTCCTCCCTCCCAAAAACTCACCAGGTCCAATTTCCTATTATGGAAGACCTTGGTGTACCCTCCACTATGTGGGGCTCAAGTTCTGGATTTGCTCGAAGGACTAGAACCTGCGCCGGACAACTACAAGAGGTAAAGGATGAAGAAGGACATGTCTCCAAAAGCCTTGACCCTGCATATTCGGCATGGCTATATAGGGATCAAACAGTGCTAGGATGGTTGGTGAACTCCCTCTCACTGGAAGTCATTGCGTATGTCGTTCGCATGGACACACCCACGACAGTCTGGGCGGTCATCAACAAGATGTTCAACGTTTCATCTCGCACAAAAATAAATCAATTACGTGGAGCACTCAATGCCACGAATAAACATGATCTTTCTGCAGCTCAATACTTTGCCAAGATGAAGGGGTACTCATCTGAGCTAGCTGATATTGGAAATCCCGTCGAAGAAGACGAGATGGTCGGATATGTCCTTAATGGGCTGGATGCTTCTTACAATAGTTTGGTCTCTGCGGTCAATGGCAACGCTGCTATCACTTTAGTTGATCTGTATGCGTAGATCTGTGTGCATGATACTCGCCAAGAGATGCTCTCAGAGTCTGGACAAGAT
This sequence comes from Alopecurus myosuroides, assembly GCA_028641055.1. Lineage (NCBI taxonomy): Eukaryota > Viridiplantae > Streptophyta > Magnoliopsida > Poales > Poaceae > Alopecurus > Alopecurus myosuroides. The sequence continues at coordinate 568,257,759 of CM054057.1, forward strand.
TGCGGCTTTGTTTCATCAGCTGTTGTTGCAAGCCGTGGCCGGGATCCTCGTGGTGACCGCGGTGATCGCGGTGCCCGTGGCCGCTCCGCTGATCGTGACGACAGGGGACGTCGCGATCGTTATGAGAATGAGAGGCGTCGCGATGATAGCAATGCACGTCGTGACACCAGGAGAGATGATGATTGGCGTAGAGACCGTGATCGAGAGGAACGTCCACGCAATGATTGGCGCCGGGATCGTGATGACCGAGATTGGCGTCATGACAATGATAATCGTCCTCGTGATGATGGCAATGACAGACACCGTGATGATCGGCGTTATAATGATGGCAAGCAAGGTCTTCGTCGTGGCCATGGACGCACTCCTACTCCGTATGAGGATGTTACCCACCAAATTTGCAAAATTCATGGACACTCTGCGGCTTTCTGTTGGTGGCGCCGCAAGGATGATTCTGACGATGATGATGGACGCAATGATCGCAACGACAAACCCTCCAATATTGCATCATATGGAGTTGACACAAATTGGTATCCTGACACTGGAGTAAGGGATCATATTACTAGTGAGTTGAGTCGGCTCACAACACATGACAAATACAAGGGCCATGATCGTGTGCACACTGCTGATGGTACCGGTATGTTCATAAGTCATATTGGTCATTCAAAGTTGCATATTCCTCATAGTACTCTACATCTAAATAATATTCTTCATGTTCCTAATTAATGCATCAAAGAGTTTATTATCTGTCCATAAACTTACACGTGATAATGATATCTTCATTGAGTTTCACCCCTATTTCTTTTTGATAAAGGACAAGGACACACAAAGGGTTCTGTTTAAAGGACAATGTGAAGATGGTCTCTATCCTCTTTTGCCTCTACCCACAGGATCTTCCAAGCAAGCTTTCATTTCAATAAAACCAACATCTTCTACTTGGCATCGCCGTTTAGGACACCCTTCTTCTTTTCTAGTAAATCAAATCCTTAGGAAACATCAACTTTTGTATACCCCAGATTTAAATACTTATATTTGTGATTCATGTAAGTTAGCTAAGAGTCATTAGTTTCCATATCCTGTTTCCACCAGTATTTCTACTATTCCTCTAGAACAAGCGTTTTCTGATGTATGGGGTCCAGCACCTGCTTCTGCTAGCAAACATCTTTATTTCTGTATGAGAAGGCTAATTTTACTATATTCATGTTGATCTATGTTGATGATATTATTGTTACAAGCTCCTCAGATAGTGCGTTTTAAGCTCTTCTAAAGCATCTCAATAAGAGTTTTGCTATCAAGGATTTGGGATATTTACACTTCTTTTTGGGTATTGAAGTAAAGTAAATTCAAGGAAGTTTGGTGTTTACACAAATAAAATATGCAACCGAGTTACTTGAGAAGGTAGGTATGATTCAGTGCAAGCCTGCACCTACACCATTATCCTCCACATATGCTTTGTCTCTTGTTATAGGTAATCCACTTAATTCAGATGACAGCACAAGGTATCGCAGTGTGGTCGGTGCCTTACAATCGCTTACATTGACAAGACCAGATTTATCCTTTTCTGTAAACAAGGTGTGTCAATATACTGATGTGCCTACTAAAGCACACTGAACAACGGTTAAAAGAATTCTGAGATATGTTCAGGATATAATTAGTCCGGGAATGACTTTTCAGCCTTATTCATCCACACTTTTGAGTGCCTTTTCTGATGCTGATTGGCATGGCTGCTTACATGACAGAAGGTCCACAGGAGGTTTTGCAGATTTTTTGGACCTAACTTGGTCTCTTGGAGTGATCGTAAGCAAGCAACAGTCTCTCGCTCTATTACAGAAGCAGAATATAAAGCTCTAGCAAATGCTACAGCCGAATTGATTTGGGTGGAAGATCTTCTTTCTTAGCTAGGAGTTAAACTACAAGACAATCCATGTTTGTGGTGTGACAATATTGGTGCAACATATTTATCAGCTAATCCAGTCTTTCATGCTCGCACTAAACATATTGAGATTGACTATCACTTTGTTCGAGAACGATTTGCAGACAAGAGATTGGAGATCAAGTTTATATCTAGCAAAGATTAAGTTGCAGATGATTTCACAAAGGCTCTTCATGTTAAGATCTTGCATGAGTTTAGCCAAGTTTAGATTAAGGGGGGCTGTTAGAATATGTATTAGATACAGTTTGGTTTAGAAAAACGTTACGTTATGTAACCTATACCTAGTCTAGTTCGGATTCGTCTCCTATTAGGACTTATGTAAGCCATCGGTGGGGGCTTTGCCCATCGCTATATAATCGAGCACCCTGGCCTCGAGAGAGGTACACGGGTTGAGTCTAGTTTTCTATAAACCCTAGTAACATTCGGTCTGGTATTGTAACCGGTGACACTTAGCTATAAACTTTGATCGAGATACAAATATTTTTTCCAAAAATTCATCAATTTTGTAGTGGGAACATGTGTGTCTAAATTAGATATTTCTGAACATACAGAATGGATCCATCGGTTTGTTGTTTAGTAGGCAAAACAAGTTCAGAAACCAGGAACATCTTGTTCCAGTAGTAATAATCGGCTAAATTCACTACGGATTGTCAGGAGAGGATGGAAAATCCTAGTATATGTGTATGTTATGCTTTCAAAATGGGAGATTTGTCCGTAGCGCAAGCACGAATGCAAGCGTTTGTGATGAAGTGCATCTCGGCGGCTACCTCCGTCATGCTCATCCTCTCGTATGGCGCTCGCCGGCAGCAGTTGAGCCCGAGCCTGATAGCGGAGACCACGCAGTCCCGAGTAGTGACACACACCTCTCTCTCCTCGGAATATGAGGACGTTGTTGACACGGTCGAGATTGAAATGGCAACGTCCATCTCCTCGATCGGTAGCAGAGCCGGGTCAAGGATTTCCTCGATTCTGTCCGGGAACGCCTCTACGACGAACTCCGGCAGTGTCTGCCCTTCCCCTAACCTGCCGTCTGTCCGCGCCTTCCCCACGAGGATCTCCAGAAGCATGATCCCAAAGCTGTACGCGTCGCTGGCGGCGGACACGTTACCCGTAATACCATACTCTGCACATCACACCACAAGAGTTTCAGATTAAATGGCATGGCGCAGAAGTAGCGTGTTACAGAGACATACCCGGTGCAACGTAGCCGATCGTGCTCCTGATTCCGATGGTACTCTCGGTGCTTCCGGCACCGGCGGCATCAAGGAGAAGAAGCTTGGCGAGGAAAAAGTCGCCGATGCGCGCAGTCATGTCGTTGTCGAGGAGCACGTTGCCCGGCTTCAGGTCGCAATGCACGATCGGTGGGTCGCAGCTGTTGTGGAGGTGGCACAGCCCGTCGGCGATGTCCACGGCGATGTTGAGCCTCTGGACCAATCTCAGGCCGCCGTGCTTGCGCATGTCCGAGGGCCCCGGATGCAGCCACCTGTCAAGGCTGAAGTTGGGCATGAAGTCGAACACGAGCGCCCTGAACTCGTCGCCGGCCGCATCGACGCTGGAGCAACAGGTGAGGATGCTTATCAGGTTCTGGTGCCGTGCGCTCCGCAGCGTCTCGCACTCCGATAGAAAAGTCTTGGACGCTCCCACTTGCCGGAGGTCGAACACCTTCACCGCCACGGTCACGTCCTCGTGTGCCGTCGGGTTCTTTTTCGTCTTCAGGGACAGCGTGCCCCGGTATACGAACCCGTACTTCCCGGCGCCGACGAGGTTGGCCTCCGCAAAGCCGTCGGTGGCTTTGAACAGCTCGGCATATGTGACCCTCGGAAAGAAGTTGCCGTTGACCACGCTGTGGCTGCGCGCCGGCGTTGTTGCTGTTATGAACTTTCTCTTGCGCCACCGCAAGAGGACGGTGAGCAGTATGGCCAAGCATAGAGCGGCAGCGATGTTGGGCAGAGCGATCTTGAGGATCAGGTAGCCTCCTCGGGTGGAATCAGAGCCCCCGAATGGTCGGCATGACTGCAGACGAAGCTGTCACTATGCCACATAATCAGTTAGGAGGCACTCAAAAGTGCCTCCAATTCACTCAAAAGTGCCTCTAAATAGTTTCTAAGGCACAAAAAAAGTGCTTGATATAGTAGTGTTGAGAAATGTATTTGTAGGCACCTTTTGTCAACTGCCTTTGAACGTTTTTTGAGGCAGTTTTCAAACTGCCTCCAATATGCATTGGTGGCACTATTCAAACCGACTCTAAAAGTCATTTGGGGCATTTCAAAAACTGCCTACAATACACATTTGGGGCATTTTCCAAACTGCCTCCAATATCCATTTGGAGGCACTTTTGAAACTGCCTCCAAAAAATGGTAATTGGAGGCAGTTTTAAAACTGCCATCAAATCTATTTACTGCTCAAATGTGAAACCGGCTGCGCCCCAACCCCCTCTCCATCTCAACTCCCACTTTCATCTTCTACTCGGGCTGGTTCCCTTCTCTCTCTCCCTCTCACACCCCCAACTCCTCACCACAAGCAAATTGCTCCATTTTTGGTCCATACTTGGTGGATTTCGGCCCGCCCTTTGAGGAAGAGGTACTCTCCCTATGCTTTATTTTTGTGTCCAATTAAAATTTTGCAATTTGAGGTGGCATTTGTGTAGATCTTGGAAACCCTAACTTTTGCAAATGAGGGAGAATTTGTGGTTTAATTGCTCAATGGTTGTGTATGATAGCTATATAGTGGTGTGCACATTATTTACATCTTAGGGATTATGATTTTTGTTAGATCTAGTTAGTGGGCTATATTAATTATGGTTAGTGTTAAATAATTAGTATTTTACTTAGGGTTAGATGTAGCTAGTGAGATGTATGGTTAGATAGTATTATTTTAGTAGCTTCAATTCATGCTAAATGTATATATTTATATTTGATGAGAAAATTTTGTTGTATTGTTGTAATTATTTTTTTAGATGTAGTAATTTGTTAGTGTTCATCATGTGGATAAAGATTCTTTTTTGAGAGGCAATGTTGACCATGACCCGGAGGAGGTTCTGTTGATGTTTGATCGTAATCCTAGCTATGCCGAGGTAGTGGAAAAAGTACGGATTGAATTAAATTGGATGGAGCCAAATGATGTAGTTGAATTGGTGGGAAGGCATAATGTTGGGACCATGATGCACTCTCGTTGGAAGGTCATGCCTCTCTATTCCGAGTCACTTTGGACTTCTTACAAGGAGATCGTGGCGGAATCTCAAGATAAAGATCGTGAATTATTTGCCACAAAGAAGGTTGATCTCCTCATGCACTTTGACTTGAACCTGTGTGCCTCACAAACTGACGTTAGGAGCCCTATTCCTAACGCGCCATTTGATGACCATGAAGTGTATGCCACATCGTCCAGTTCACCTCCAATGACCCAACATGACATGAGCCAACCTACAATGACTCAACATGAGATTAACCGACCTCCAAACCCTTCTCAAAATGATCAAGATGTATCATCGGAATATGACGAGTTGGACGATGAGCTTCACACCGATGATGTTGGTGATGTGGGTGCATATTGTTTGCAAGAGGACATGGATCTCAAATTTATAGCATTTTTACACGTATTCTGGGACTAACCTATTAACAAGATGCCATAGAGCCAGTTCCCTGTTTTCTGCTGTTTTTAGTTTCAGAAAAGTTATTCTGGAAATATTCTCGAAATTGGAAAACTTGAAAGCCAGAAGTCTTAGAAGTCACGTAAGCTTCCAGAAGTCCCTAAGAGCCCCAGAGGGGGGCCACAGGGTTGCCACACCATGGGGTGGCGCGGGTCTCCCCCTGGGTACCCCCGGCATCGCCCTTTCTCCTATTTATACTCCCCCGAGGAAAACCCCTAAAAACATCAACCATTCCCACAAAATACATCCGTAGCTCCGTTGCCGCCACCGACAAGTTTCGGGGGACAGATCTTTGTTCTGGCACCCTGTCGGGACAGGGAAGTGCCCCTGGAACCATCTCCATCGACTCCACCGCCATCTCAATCGTCGTTGTTGTCTCCTATGATGAGGAGGGAGTAGTTCTCCCCTGGACTGAGGGCTCTACCGGTAGCTATGTCGTTCAACTCTCTCTCCCGTGGATTGATCTATATGTGATCGTGAGCTTTATAATCTATTTGAATTCGTAGATGTTACTCTTCATATTTTGCTACTCAACTGCTTTATTAATATGAACTTTGGAGTCACCTTGTCCAGTGGTGTGAAGGTGACAACGTGCACATCGTGTGTGTCTCCTCTATGAATTGTGGTGTTTGTCTAGTACCATCTAGGGCGCTCATAGTGATAGCGTGGGGTTAACTAGACATGGAAATGCTTACTTTAAGGAATTCTTATTGGAGCCCTACGCAATTATTAATGTTCATTATTTGTTATGAGATCTCCGTAAACACTTTGATCATGGTGTAAAGGTGACAGTGTGTGCACCCTGTGGTTTAGCATTATATTTATATTTTGTGTTGGATAACCCTATGAAATTGATGTTTTTTCGTGGAACCATCTGGGTCCCATGGTGACCAGCAACACTTTTAGTAGGTATAGATTCTACCCATTTAATAACATAATCGATAGCAACAAGAATATGTGTATAGACTTTTGAAGGAGGAAAATGACCCATAAAGTGAAATCCCCAACAATCAAAAGGTTCAATAACAAGAGAATAACTCATAGGCATTTCCATTACGTCTAGAAATATTACGAACTCTTTGACATTCATCACAAGATAAAACAAATTAAACTGATTGTAGAACCTTCTCTGTGGTTCTATCTCCAGCGTGATGTCCTCCATAAGCACTACCATAGCACTTTTTGAGTATTTCACGTTGTTCATGATCTGGAACATATCTTCTCAAAATAACATCTACTCCTTCTTTATATAAGTGTGGTTCACCCCAAAAATAATGCCTAGAAATCATCGAAGATTTTTCTTGTTTGTTGAGATGTAAATGTTGGAGGAAAAGACTTGGAAACAATAAAGTTAGCATAATCAACATACCATGGACTATCCTGGGATTTTACTTTTATTAGAGCTAGTTGTTCATTTGGAAAACTATCATTAATAGGAATAGGGTCAAAAGTAATGTTTTCAAATCAAGAAAAGTTATCAGCAACGGGATTTTCAGCACCCTTCCTATCCACAATATGCAAATCTAACTCTTGTAAAGGTAACACCCATCTAATAAGCCTAGGCTTAGCATATTTATTTTCCATAAGGTATCTAATAGCAACATGATCAGTATGAATAGTCACCTTTGAGTCAACAATATAAGGTCTAAACTTATCACATGCAAAAACTACAGCTAAGAACTCTTTTTCAGTGATAGCATAATTCTTTTGAGCAGCATCAAGAGTCTTACTAGTATAATGAATAGCATTCAGTTTCTTATCTATTCGTTGTCCAAGAACAACACCTACAACAAAATCACTAGCATCACACATAATTTCAAAAGGTAAATTCCAATCAGGTGGTTGAACAATAGGAGCTGTAATTAAAGCCTTCTTTAAAGTTTCAAAAGCTTCCTTGCAATCATCATCGAAAACAAAAGGTACATCTTTTTGAAGAAGATTAGTAAGAGGTTTTGATATTTTAGAGAAATCTTTAATAAACCTCCTATAAAAACCAGCATGACCAAGAACACTACGAATACCTTTAACAGCCCCAGGACAGGGCATTTTCTCTATTGCTTCCACTTTATCTCTGTCAACCTCAATACCTCTTTCAAAAATTTTATGTCCAAGAACAATTCCTTCATGAACCATAAAGTGACATTTCTCCCAATTAAGAACATGATTAGTTTCCTCACATCTCTCCAAAACTTTATCAAGGTTGTGCAAGAAATTATCAAAAGATGTTCCATAGACGGAGAAATCATCAATGAGTACTTCCACATTCTCTTCACGAAAACCATGAAAAATAGCAGACATGCATCTTTGAAATGTAGCATGAGCATTAAACAAACCAAAAGGCATACATCTATAAGCATAAGTTCCATAAGGACAAGTAAAGGTTGTTTTCTCTTGATCTTTTGCCCTAACAACAATTTGAGAAAACCTAGAATAACCATCAAGAAAGCAAAATGAGTTTTCTTAGACAACTTCTCTAGCATTTGATCAATAAAGGGTAAAGGATAATGATATTTCTTAGTGACATTATTAACCTTTCTAAAATCAATGCACATTCTATAATCAATTACTACTCTTTGTGGAATAAGCTCATTATTTTCATTGGGCACAACGGTCATACCTCCTTTCTTAGGAACACAATGCACATGGATTACCCATCTACTATCAGCAATAGGAAAAATAATACCCGCATCAAGGAATTTTAATAACTCATTTCTTAGCACTTCCTTCATCTTGGGAATTAAGCGGCGTTAATGTTCAACAACTGGTTTTGCATCAGATTCAATATTAATAGCATGTTGACATATAGTAGGAGAAATCTCCTTCAAATCATCAAGATTATATCCAATAGCTCCTCGGTGTTTCTTCAATATTCCCAATAATATTTCCTCTTCTCCACCTAAAAGTTTAGCACTAATAATAATAGGATATGTTTTCTTATCATCAATATAAGAATTTTTAAGATAATCAGGCAAAGGTTTTAAATCAAAGACATGATCCTCCTTGGATGCTAATGTGGTTCCCAAGTCTTCCATAGGTAAATTATGTTTCAGTATCACCAGTTGACGAAGAATAATATCGTCAATCTCATTTCTTTCTTCCATAAAGACCTTACTTTCATGGTCCTTCATATATTGCGGCAAAGCATTGTTAGAAGAAAGAGCAATAGAAGCCAGTTGTTCAACTTTAAAAATTCTCATCAGGAAATTTAGATTCATAAGGTGCTCTCGCAAATTTGTAGAAGTTGAACTCATAAGATTTTCCATCAAATTTAGTCAATATCTTCTCCCTCTTACAATCTATAATAGCACCAGAAGTGTTCAAGAAAGTTCTACCGAAAATAATAGGACAAGTTTTACTAGCAGCCTTACCAAGTACTAGAAAATCAGTTGGATATGTAGTTTTACCACATAAAACTTCCACATCCCTAACAATAACAACCGGAAACACAATTTCTTCATTGGCAAGCTGAATGACCACATCAATATCCTCAAGCTCACAAGAACCAATTTCATGCATAATTTATTTATAAAGCTCATAAAGAATACCACTCAAACTAGCACCAATGTCACATAAACCATAATAGCAATGATCAGCAATCTTAACAGAAAGCATAGGAACACTAGTTTTCGTAGATCTATGAGGATGGGAAACAATATTAAAAGATTCCTCATAGAAGACAATGTGTTCATCCTCTACGTTTCCACAAACAAGATCTTTTATTATTGCTACAACGGATTCAACAGTTATTTGTTCATCAGGTTCAATAGAATTCTTAATGCTCTTATTAACCACACTAGCTACAATAGAGTGTTCTTTCACCTTAGCAGGGAAAGATATTTTTTTTGAATATAAGGCTCGGGAACAACAGGATTAACATCATGCCACTACTAGGAAAATGGCTATAGATGGACTAGCATCAGTGGCGCACCATGTAGACGTGCGCCACTGATACGGTTGGGAGAAAACAGGTCCAGGTATCAGTGGCGCACCATGTATTCATGCGCCACTGATGCTATGAGCATCAGTGGCGCACCGTGCACAGGTGCGCCACTGATTCTCTATAGCATCAGTGGCGCACCATGCACGGTGCGCCACTGATACCTGACACCCATCTATGTTCATTAGTATCAGTGGCGCATGGTGTATGGTGCGCCACTGATGCTATGAAGAATCAGTGGCGCACCGTGCATGATGCGCCACTGATACTAATGGATACACATGAGTGCCTAGTATCAGTGGCGCACCGTGCACGGTGCGCCACTGATACTAATGGACATACATGGTGCCAGGTATCAGTGGCGCACCTGTGCACGGTGCGCCACTGATGCTCTGGTCAAACTATGGTCAAATTAGTCAAATGGTGGTCAATGTATGGCCAAACTATTGAAATTTTTGTCAAACCATGGTCAACGGGTGGTCAAACTATGGTCAAACTCTCATCAAAATTTGGTCAAACTATTCAAATGATGGTCAAACTATTCAAACTATGGTCAAACGTTGGTCAATGTGTGGTCAATGTATATTCCAACTATGGTCAAACGTTGGTCAAACTCTGGTCAACGTGTGGTCAAACTAGCCAATGTGTGGTCAAACTATTCAAACTTGTACAAATTTTTCAAATTATTGTTATCAAACTTAAACAGTAAATGTGTGACATCATGCTCAAGGGCTTAATAGGATTGATATGATACATATATCAATAAGTTATAACTTCTTTCCCGGGACTGCAGTCGAATGGAACTATGATGTTAAGCGTGCTAGGGCTGGAGTAGTTTTGAGGATGGGTGACCTAGTGGGAAGTTGACCAAAATTGGTGAGTGAATAAAAAAACATTTAAAAAAATAAAATTTTGGGGAATCAGTGGCGCACCAAACGGGAGTGGCGCATCGTACTGGTGCGCCACTGATACTATGGGGAATCAGTGGCGCACCACACTGGTGCGCCGCTGATGCTCTGGAGTATCAGTGGCGCAATAGTAGTGGCGCACCATGGTGCGCCACTGATTGTCTAAAGTGGTGCGCCACTGATGCCCTTTTTCCTAGTAGTGTGCAGTTCTATATTACTAGCAGGAGTAATATCTTTATAAGATTCATGATGTTCGTGATAAACGTTTTTTAGGAATATCCATATATAAGGCAAAAGCTTTAAGACAGTTTGCAAAGATTTGAGAATCAAGACCACAAAAAGCACTAACATTATAGAAATCATAAGTTCCCATAGGATATTTAATGCATTCATAATCATAATTTATACCTGAGTTCCTATGTTTGTCATTCTTCCATCCTTTAGTGTTCTCTTGAATACGATCCAGAAGATCCCATACAGCTTCTTCCTTGATATGTGTGAATGATCCAGAACAAGAATCATCCAATAAATCCTTATCATGAAGAGAAAGCCTTGCATAAAAGTTATTGATAACAATACTACTCGAGAGCTCATGAACGAGACATTTAAGCATTAATAACTTCATTCTCCCTCAGTCTTGGGCAATACTCTCTCCATCATGAGGCCAGAAACTATATATTTCATTCCGGTCTTTATGAATCTCACTAGGAGGATAGAATTTAGAATAAAAGAGAGGAACAATTTCCTCCCATCCAATAGATTCACCATTCTTCAGTAATTTGAACCATTCAGCGGCTCTTCCTTTCAGCGAATAATTTCCTTTTAACTTGATCCATAGTAATACCTGCACACCTGAATAATTCGCATAATTCATGTACAAAGAGCAAATGATCACCGGGATGGACAGTTCCATCTACATATATAATAGCAGTTATCCATAACACGTCCAACAATTTTCATAGGTAATTTATAAGGATCTAATTCAGCAGATAATGGGCCACCTACTACCCTTGCAGTGATAGTATTAGTACCCCTAAACAGAGAACCAAAATTATTCTCCATAATGAAATAAAAACAGCAGACAGAAATAGAAACAACAATCATAATAAAAGTTTCTCTTACCAATTCCACTTACCAATATCACTTCACTCCCCGGCAACGGCGCCAGAAAATAGTCTTGATGACCCACAAGAATAGGGGGTGTATCGTAGTACTTTCGATAAATAAGAGTGTCGAACCCAACGAGGAGCAGAAGGTGTTGACAAACAGGTTGGATAGAGGACTCACGGTAGACACTAGCAACCGGATTTTTTTGAGGTTTTTGATAGAAGATAAATAAAGTGCGAGTAAATAAATAGCACAGAATATAATTTCAGCGACTGGACCAATCCTTTTGAGAGCAAAGGACAAGCCGGTTGTTCTACTTATGATTACCAAACGTTCTCGAGGACACATGTGAATTTCATCAAGTGCTTTCGTTTCATATAGTTGATTAATATTTATTGGTTCGTTAAGTGTTGTGTGGCCTATGTTAATGCACCGCACAAATAGGACTAATACATACTTGCGATTATACCACTCATAAGAATCCGCAAATACAAGAAAGTAATTAAGATAAATCTAACCACAACTTTAAAACTTCGGGACCCAACACTCCCTCGTGCATTGGTTTCCTAATAGGGGTTTAGGTTTCTGTCACTCCGGCAACCCCACAATTTGTAGCCAAATACACAATGCATCCACCTAGGCCCATAAAGGTGAAGTAGCATGTAGTGGACGTTCACACGACACCACTAGAAGAATAGCACCACAACTTAAATACCGAACCACGAGATATTACTTCAACATAACTTCACTACTAACATCATGACTTCTCTCATGTCCTCAAGAACTAAATGAACTACTCACAACACATCATATGGTTCATAATCATAGGTGATATAATGGATAATAACAATCTGGTCATAAAGTGCAAACACCGATAAATCTCACAAGCATCAACTACTAACAAATAATCCACACTAGGAGAGAGATCTAGTGGGAAACAACGATAAAGACGCCTAATTATTACAACGGGATGAAGGTGGACGGTGGCGGTGATGGTGCTGGTGATGAGGATGATGATGATGATGACCCCGATGAAGCCCGGAGTGATGACAGTGACGATGGCAACGATTTCCTTTCTTCGGTGAGTAATTTCCCCGGCAGATTTCTCCTTGCCGAAGATCTTTTCTCTCTGTGGTGTTTTTCGCCCCGAGGCGGCGGCGGAATAATTCTTAGATGACGTCTTCGGGCTTAGGGTTCCCTGGGGCTCAAGTACGCGAAAGGGTCACCTAGGAATGGGCCAGGGGGGCCAGACCGCCCCTCCGGGTGCCCTTCTGGCTGGCTTTCTCCTCGGTACTTCTAAGACTCTTCCGGTGTTCCAACTCTTCCTCTGATCTTCTGAAATAGGGTCTCCTAACGGTGTTGTTTCCATCAGATTTATGGTTCCGGTGTTTCTTCTCCCATAATTATTAAAAATGCAAAATAAGATGCAATAACATAAGTAATATATCATAACATAAAATATATCGATGAATAACAGAAAATAACGATATAAAATAGTGATGCAAAATGGACGTATCACATATCTATGAAACCGTGCTAAGAAACACCCATTGGCATAACCCCCGACGAGTTTAGGTCCGCTTTTGTTCCGTTTGGGGTGGTCCGCGGAACAAAATCCGGACGGATAAGGGACCCCCCCCCCCCGCACATACGCACAAATTTGTTTCTTTTTTGGGTATCTTTTTCTCTTCTGTTCGCAATTCTTGTTCGGACTTAGCAGGTGGGAATCGGGTACGTCTTGGAGAATCGCGAAGAGAGGGTCGAGGTTCGTACCTGAAGTTGGAGCCTTCGCAGTCGCGGACGCGTCCTTGCCCGCGGCCTTGCGGATCGCCCGCTCCAGCACCGGCCCCGCCTTGTTCGCCACCTCCCTAGAGCTCTGCCTAATCGTCTCCACCGTCATGGCCTTGGTACGAACTCCACGAGCCACTGGCGCCTGGAGCTCTTGAATCACTGGCGCCGAGAGGAAAGGGCCCAGCGAAGCAGCCGACGATGGCGCCGCACGGGACCCCTCCTGAGAGTCCGCCACCACCGCCTCGGCCAGCTCCAAGCCAAGACGGCGCGCAGCCTGGTCTTGGTTCATCTTGCTGCGTCTCTCCTTGAGGATCAGCGGGAGTTCCCCTGTATCACCACCATCAATCGGCCCCGCCCCAGCCATCCCCTTCTCCTGCACTGCCCTGCCCGAGGATACATCCCCTCCTCCCGTAGGCGAGGATAGTAGAGCCTCGCTGATGTTGGAGCGCGGGGGCGCCTCGAGTGAAACCTCGGAGCACGCCGCGGTCACCACTTTGCCCAGGGCCTTGAACACGTCACCGTCCGCCGTCAGGTTTGACCCATACTGCGAAAACATGGTCTCAGGCAGGCGGGGCGGCAAGGTGTCCTCATCTTGAGGAAGGGGCGCCGCTACAGGGAGCGCGGAGGACCCGGCCGCAAGCGTCACCGCCCCCACGGCCATCGAGGGCGGAGCCGAGCCACCCGCGCCCTTGGGGCGAGAACCCGATCCGCCTCCATTTTCCGGCAACGAGCTCGCCCGCGCCCGCTCACGCTCCCTCGCCTTCCTACTGTCCCAGTCTTCGTCGTCCTCTGAGCCTGACAGGTCCCCGGACTGGTCGTCACCATCCTCCTTAGCAGGGGGGAGGGGGTGGAGGTGGCGGGGCACCCTTGCCCTTGTCTCCTACCTCCCGCACCACGCGGATCTTGAACCCCTCCAGGTTTGCGAACAGAATGATGTGGTCCTTAAGCATCACCGGGACCCTACAGCCAAATTTCATGCGGATTGGTGCGTCCCCATCGGACAAGGAGGCAGTATCCACCTCCAACGGGCTCCCTAGCTCCAGCGTGGCCCCAAGCAGGATCCTCTCGTCCCTGAGTTGTTCCGGTACATCGTACAATTTGACCCACACCACCTCCAAAGTCTCAACTGCCCTCGGATCTCCCACTTGCGCGACCACCACCGCTCGGAACTCCGTGATCGGTAGCAGAAGCCCACCTCCCCTGGTTACCATACGGAGCAGTTCTTTCGAGGGGAAGACCAAGGAAAATTCGGTTGCTCCCACTTGTTTCACTTTCCAGTCCCATCCATCATCTACTAGTTCCTTAAACTCCTGTTCCACCTCCTCAACCGAGAAGTTACCCTTCTCAATGCGCACCAACGCCGCATTGGCGGTGGGCCTAGCCAGATTCGCTTCCGGCACCGACACCACAAAGAAGCCGCGGCCTGGGTCCCCAAAACCTGCCCACTAGGGTTTGCCACACCGCTGTGCCGCCGTACACATCGCGGCTAGATGCCCTTTCCCTTCACAGTTCACGCAAAATTGATCTTCGGTGCACATGGATTGGAAGTGCCCAGTTTGCCCACACTTGAAACAGGTGACCTTGGAAAGATCCATCGCGCCCCCTGGCGCTCTTCCACTCCCCAGTGGAGTAAGATTCGCATTGGACTGCGCAGGGCCCCTTGGCCTGCGGTCCTTCTCCCTGGTCGTCTCCCTACCCGGGTCGCGCCCTCGCGCCGGTGGGATCTGGACCGCCGCCCTCAGGCGCTCTTCTTCCCGCAGATCCTCCTCCCTCCGTCGAGACTCCACCGATTCCCGCTCCCGCTGCGCCCACCTTTTAGCCTCTTGCTCGCGGTTGAGCCTCGTCTGCAGATCGCCGCCCTGGGCGCGCCCGTCAGCGCGGTCGCCATCCCGTGCTCGCTTGTTGCCCCTCCGCTCCTGCCCGTACCAATCTCGGTCCATGGCCACAAGCGAAGGAGGAATCGGACCAAGAGGGGAGATGGGAGCGCAGAGAACCTTAGCCCTAAAGGAGTGGCGGCGGAGGTCCTCACACGAGGCCGGAAACCCTAGGTGAGTGGAAAACGTGCCCTTCGGCAGCCACCACCAAGAGTTTATATGCGGCGATGCCTGGGCCCTCCCCTCGGGCCGAACGGAGACAGATTCGTCCAAGGCCTCCTGGACCACCTCGGGCCCACCCCGGCCCAACACCCCCTCAAGCTGCGAAGGGGTAAGTGTCGCTTCCTCCCTCACCCTTGGCTGGGCCCCAGCAGCCAACGGCCCATCTGGCCCAACCCGAGTCGCTGCTCCTTCGACCTCCAACCCTAGCTGCGCCTCCTCCTCCAGCCCCCTTGGCCACGGCGGCGCGCCCAACGCCGGTGAAGGAGGAACCGGTGCCCTCACCGCTCCGAACTGGATGAACCTGCCCGATTCGTCCGCAGTGCCGCCCCGTTCCGCCCCCGGCGAGGGGCACAGTGCAGGGAACTCCTCCCAAACGAGCTTCCAGTCTGCCGGCGGCGACGACCCCCCGGTCTCTCCTGGTTGCGACGGCGTGGAATCCGCCGGCGTCGCCTCCACCTCCACCACCGGCCGCGGCACACCACCAGCCTGCAAGAACAGCCCCAGCGTCACTCCCCCCCGGGAGATCCGCGGCGAGATCTCCTGCTCGCTTTCCCAGTCCGACGAGGGGCGCGAAGGTAGCCCTCCGCCCGGCGAACTCGCGGGCACCACCAGATCCACGGCCGCCCGAGCGCGCCCCTTGCGCCGGCGCCGGGCCTGCGACCCCCGTCGCGGCGAGCACGCCTTGGAGGGTTCGCCCCCCGCGTCGCCCGCGGGCACCTGCTGTCGCCTCGTGAGACACATCCTCTCGCAGACTCACACCTTGAGTCCTTGACGGTAAGGCTTGACTTCACAATATATTTGTTTTGTGTATGCCCTCACCGGTGATTAATTTTCTTCAAGTTTGATACGGCCCTGATTTAACGAGAAAAAATGGGGAAAATGATTTGGAGAAGAAGGTTGCTTTGAGATAAGAAAATACACGTTTAATGTGATTGGTTGGGTCTAAATTTCTTAGAAAATATATATTGGTGAATATTTCTTCTAACAATTCTAGATTCAAACTCAATAGTGATATTTTTTTAGGATACTTCATGGATAGACGAATCGGTTTCAAGAAGAAAGGCTGAGAGACCAGAGATTACAACGCGGTCGACACAGACGTCGAGAACGCACTCCACCCATACCAATACAAAACCGACTACTCGCTAACCCTCCACCGCTCTACCTGCGCTAATACTTTCCTAAAAAGCTTGGCCGCCCTCCAACGCTCGGCCTCCACCAAAATGTTTCGAATTACGACCGACGGGTCTGGAAGAATGCCCTCGAAGACAATACCGTTCCGGTGCTTCCAGATGCACCACAGAATGAGCCCTAGAGCGGTCCAAAGATCCCGCGCCGACCCCTGCCTTGACCTGGCCGGTAGCCAATCCACCAAGAGATCCCCAGGGTTGGGAATCCACTCCGCAAGACCCCAGTAGGGGAGGAAGGCAGTCCACACTACCCGCGCCAGGACGCAACCCAAGAGAAGGTGGTCAATATCTTCCGCATGTTGATCACAGAAGGGGCACGCTGACGGCCTCGGAAGACCGCGCCTTTCCGGGCGGTCCGCCGTCCAGCAGCGGTTACGCAATGCCAATCAAAAGGAAGAACTTGCATTTCGCAGGGGCGCGGGATCCCCAAATCTGTCTCGCACCTCCGAACTCCGTGGTACCAGCAAACAGTGCCAGATACGCCAAGCGCATCGAGTAGGAGTGATCACCTGCCCAGTTCCACCTAAAAGAGTCTGCCGACCCTTCCACCAGCTCCACTGCTGCGACGCGTTCAGCTAGCGCCAAGCGCCCCTGCCCCGAGATCATGTGATATGCCTCGAAGCCAACCACCTGAAATGGCCTCCCAGACCCGCAGAGATCTTTTTGCTCGCTTGGATACCTTAGCGAAGAGGTGCGGGGCAAAATCTTTAATCCTACCCTCCGGGAGCCATCTATTCGACGAGAAGAAAGTATCTCTCCCGTCCCCTAAGATGGAAGTGGTGGCTGCCTCGAAAAGTTGCCGGACCTCGAAAGGGACATGTAGGTTGAATTCCCTCCAAGGCTTATTCGTATCCACCCTCTCCAACCAAAGCGACCTGGCCCGCAGTGCATGTTCATCAACCTGAGGTTCGGGATGCCCAAGCCTCGAGGCGATTTGGGCATGCAGACCCGATCCCACGCCACAAGGCAGTGCCCCCCTGAACCTCTTTCCGACCCTTCCCCATGAACCCTCTGAGGATCTTCTCCAAGGCTTTGAAAGTTTTAACCAGGATACCAAGAGACATCATCGCGAAGATAGGGATGGATGCCAGGGTCGTTTTGACTAGCTCCAGCCTGCCACCTCTGTTTACCAGATTGGCACTCCACCCAGGAAGCCTATTGGCCACCTTATCCACCAGGTACTGCAACTGGGCCGATGTCGGCTTCCGTAACGACATGGGTAATCCCAGGTAACGAAACGGGAGCGGACGTATCGGGCAAGCCAGCTCATGGCAACCAGGCCCTCCACCGAGGAATCACACCTAATCAGGTGCGCGGAGCACTTCTCAAGATTAGTTCGGAGGCCCGACGCCAGTACAAAATCCTCGATGAGCGAAGATCCAAAGCCGTGGGTCTAATGAAGCAAACCACATCATCGGCGTAGATCGAGGTTCTGTTTCTAAGACCGTTGCTAGCCAAAGGGGAGAGAAAACCTCTCCGAGCAGCCAGCTCCACCATGTAATGAAAAACCTCCATGACGAGAATGAAGAGTTGCGGAGAGAGCGGGTCCCCTTGCCTAAGACCATGCCTGTTGAAGATGCGGGGACCGGGCGTTCCATTCAAGAGAATGCGGGTAGATGCCGACGATACCGGGCGCAGATCCACGCGATCATGCGATCGCCAAAACCAAGCTTCCTCAAGATTCAAGGAGGAAAGCCCAGTCCACTGTGTCGAAGGCTTTAGTGATGTCGCGCTTAAGCAGAACTGCAGGCGTCCGGGAGCTGTGTAACTTGCGCGCCATTCCTGGCACCGTCATGAAGTTGTCGTGGATGCACTGTTGGCGATAAAGGAGCTTTGGTGGCTACCCACTAGTTCTGGGAGGGACGGAGCCAGCCTCCTCGCAAGAACTTTCACCACCAGCTTGGCGAAGCTATGGATGAGACTGATCGGGCGGAAGTCCTTAATCTCCTCAGCCCCTTGGTGTTTGGGAAGAAGCGAGACAAGGGCCTGGTTAACCGCACCGAATCCACGCACATCGAGCCTCGCAAGCGAGTCGAAGGCAGACATGACGTCGTCTTTCACGATGGACCAACAAGAGACGAAGAACCTGTTGGTGAAGCCATCGGGCCCGGGGCACTTATCATACTGCATCTCCTTGATAGCCACCCATACCTCCTCAGCCGAGAAATCATCCTCCAGATGGCGCAGATCGGGAGTCGGTAGGCCTAGAAACTCGAGGTCCATGGAAAAGGTTCGGTCCACATCCGAACCTAAAAGCTCACAATAGAAATTATCCACCGCCTCCGCCTTGTCCACATGTTCAGTTATTCTAGCACCATCCACGAGAAGGTGGTCCACGAAGTTCTTCCGTCAATGATGACTCGCATGCGAGTGGAAGAATCTGGTGCAAGCGTCCCCCTCTTGTAACCAGAGCTGTCGAGACCTCTGCCTTGTGATAGAACGCTCCAAGGAAGCCAATCCCAACAACTTTTTCAAGAGTCTTCTAAGTCCACGCTCTCCAGGAGAGAGAGCTGCCTAGCGTCCATGGCCGAATCCAGACGAAGGATCACCTCATTAGCTAGCAGGATCTGAATCTTGACGCTCCCGATGAACGTGGAGCTCCACCGGGAAAGCTCCGTGGTTGTGGCTCTCAGCTTGCGGTCTAGCCTCTTAAAGGGTTTAGGATCCTGCTCCAGCGAGTTCCACGCGCCAGCAACCACCTGCTGAAAACCATCCACCTTCGGCCAGAAGGACTAAAAGTGGAACCTACGCCCCCAATGCAGGTTGGGGGCCAGCCTCAGAACCAGCGGGCAGTGATCAGAAGGTCCGGAGGAAAGGGCGGTGAGGAATGCATCCGGGAAAAGCTCCTCCCAATCCACCGATGAAACCACCCTATTGAGTCTTTCCAGGGTTGGATTTTGTCTCTCATTAGACCATGTGAAACGACGGCAAGTGAGGTAGAGGTCTTTGAGCTCAAGCTACACCAGGGTGCGCCGAAAGCGGCCCATCAATCCACGTTGAAGAGAGCCCTGGTTTTTTTTTGCCCTCGTAGGCAATGAGGTTGAAATCTCCTGCCACCAACCAAGAGCCTGCGTGGAGATCCCGGATGTCCCGCAGTTCCTCCAGAAATGCCTTCTTGTTTGCCTCCCCCTGGGAGGGGCCGTAAACACCCGTAAACCACCAGCCGTGCTCTCCGTCGACCGAGATGCGAGCTGTTATGGCGTTGGCCATCAGATGGGGGTTTGAGACCGTAACCAACGCGGTTTGCCAAGCAAGAAGGATTCCATCGCGGGTGCCGTCGGCCGGGAGGTACAGAAACCCATCAAAAGCCGACCCAAGGCAATCCCGCACCACACGGTCGCAGATGACCGCCATCTTAGTTTCCTGAATACAAACCATCGCCACCTTCTTCTCCAATGCAATCACAGGGGCCAAGACCTGATAGATCTCCGCCCTACGAGCTTCAGAATTAAGTCCACGCTCATTCCGGATCGCAAGGGAGATGTCAGGGTTTGTGATGTCCACCAAACAAGAGAGCAAAGCTTCCAAACAGGGAGCCGGATTACAGAGGGGGAGCTAGATTACACGGCGAAACTAAACCACGTAGGCCTCCTTTGTCTCATCCACCAAGGGGAGCGCCTCTGGCTGCCATCAAAAGAGACCGACAATCACATCTATCTGGTCCTGTCGGAGGGTCTGCGAGAAAAGCTCGAGATAAGAAGCCACCGCCTCATCGCCAATCACCTCAGTCTGCCGAGCAATCCCCAGCTTAAGGATCAACTCCCGCTGCTGCCTACGCACCGGGGTGCCTGCCGCAAATTTCCCACGCAGGTGGGAGCTCCGCCGCACTGAACATCCACTCGGGCCGCGGGAGCGCCCCTTCTTCACCGGCCTAGCTAGGGCCGGCGATATAGACTTCGGGTAGTAGCGTCGCAACATAGCGGCATCCTGGTCAGAGAGATCACGCTCGAGAACTCGGCTCAAAGCCTCCGTCAGCGCTAACTCCGTAGGCCCAGCCTTCACCAGGGCGGTCGATCCGTCCACGGCCCTAGGCCCAGACGCGTGTGCGCGCACAACCGACCTAGCCTCGAGATGCTCCTTCGAGCTGGACACAGAGACTTCGAACATGTCCAGCACGGACACAGGTGATCCTAAAGGGGAATCCACCTCGGAAGCAGTGTCCTCCTCAGCCAGTAAGGAGCTAGTTCGAACTGGGGAAAGTAGTCCAGGGGACGTCAAAAGCTGGTCACCCGCAGATGCCCCGGGCCCGCGCCAGACAGAGCCCTCCTTGAACACGTCTGGGCTGGATGCATGCGGAGAGCCAGCGCGCCCGCCTATTTTAAAAACGGAGCTGGCAAAAGTTGCCTCGCCTCGCTCCTCTTCCTGTGTCAGAGCCACGACCAGGCCTCCCCCAGAAGCAGCCAAACCACCCTTTCCACGTGGCCCAATTGGAGAGGGGAGAGAAGCCTCCAAAAGCATGAGATCCAAATCATAGACCCCACTGCACGGCCCGGTCCACTCG
Source organism: Alopecurus myosuroides (assembly GCA_028641055.1). Taxonomy (NCBI): domain Eukaryota; kingdom Viridiplantae; phylum Streptophyta; class Magnoliopsida; order Poales; family Poaceae; genus Alopecurus; species Alopecurus myosuroides. Next base: position 568,278,868 of record CM054057.1, read on the forward strand.
AAAGCGGCCACGCTGCTGGCGGAAGTCCGCAACCTCCGCGCTGACTGGGTCCACGCCCCCCAGAACCACGTCCGCGTCGTGCACTGCTTCGAACGCCGCGCCACCCTCGGTGATTCTCCTCTGCTCGCCGGCGGGATTGCGCACCCAGGTCATCGATCTCCGCCTTTGGTGCGGCCGTGAACCCTCGATGGCCCGCTCGCGACCAGCCGGACCGTCGCTCCCTGCGCCATGGCCACCACGGTGATGATCACCATTGCCGCGCCCGTCGCCGCCCGTACAACCATGGCCGTTGTCGCCTCCACCGCCAGGGGCAGAGCCGGGCGGCGCCGTCATATCCACTGAACGTACGACCTGGACTGTGACCACATAGAGTAGCATGTTCTTCTCGAGAGGAATTAGCGCGTCGCCGGGGAGCACCAGGCCAGCGTCATCCTCCAGCCGGTCGCCGGGTTCCTCAATGAGAAGGGCCTTGCGTTTGAGGATCGAAGAGAGCTCGTCGGTCCACACCACCGCTTGGAACATGCGGAGGTCCTCCCTGCTCGCCGTCGCCGCGTCAAGGTGCTTCACCCACCCCGCCTAACCCATCATAGCGACGGCCGTCGCCAAGTTCCATGCATGCGCAGGGGACGCCGGTGAGCTCCACGGCCACCCGGAAGCGCATGGAGTGCCGCGTAGCCTGCAACTGCCTATTCCACGGCGAGAAGTGGAGGGCGAAGTCCCGCCCGTCGATCACTCCGGCGTTGAAGACTTCGTCGCGGATGCGCCTACTCCCGAAGACGAAGAGCAAGTCCGAGGGCCAGTGGCGGTGAACCGTGTAATTGTCGGCGACGAGCGGAAGCTGAGCGTCCAGCGCCGCCGCGGCCTCCCTCGGCGATACCTACCCGCGGACGCCCGAGACAAAGGCCACCATCCCCCACCGGAGCGCCTCCTCCGCAGCGGAGATTTCCGCCTAGCGCGGCAGAAAAACTCTCTCGAGACTCGTCGCCGCCGATATTGGTTCCTCAACCGAGCGCTCTTCTCCACGGTCAGCCGACCCGCCGCGCCGCCGCTACAGGGACCACGACGGAGAAGGTGACTTCTCCAAGCGACGATCGCCACTGCGTTGACGTGCCCCTGAAGCTCCACTCCGTCGAGAGGAGGAGCCCTCCTCCCATCGCAAACCCCACGGTCATCCACGGCGCGCTCACGCGCCTGCGCGCGGCCACCTCGCTCTCTACCGCGTTCTGTCGAAGTGACCACCGGACCGCCGCGCCCCGAGGCATGGCCCCCGCCGCCGGCCACCACGGCATGCTCACTCGGGAGGGTGCGGTCACCACGAGACTCGACGCGCTCCGGGCGAACCTGTTCCGCACCTACAGCACCGAGCCCGCCCCGTTCCACCGCCCGTTAACCATCGCCGCGCGCCGCCTGGACGTCAGGCGCATCCCTGGCGCGCGCCGCTTCACCACGGGGAGGAGGGACCCCTGCCTAACCCACCGGCACCCCCGGTTGCGGAGCTCGAGAGGCCACCGAGTTAAGATAATTGTTTGCCATGGTTATCTGTGAAAATATTAAGCACGGTAGAAGGAGACCTCTGAAGACGAAGACCAGTGGACACTGTACCGCGAACATAACGAAGAATGCACTTCACCGCTTCATAATTAACCGTAGTGGGCTGAGAAAGGTACTGACCGACTTTATTTACAGCATAAGACAAGTCTGATCGTGTGAGTGTCAAATACTGTAAACCTCCAACCAAACTCCTGTATTTGAAAGCATCATCAGGATTTAGAACATCACCAAGAACCTGAGCAAGCTTCTCTGTGGCCGACAAAGGTGTAGTAACCGCCCTACATTTTTCCATGTTAGCCCGATACAAGAGGTCAAGTGCATACTTATGCTGCGAAAGAACCATGCCATCAGCTGTATAAGAGGCTTCTATCCAAGAAAATACTCAAGACGGCCGAGATCCTTAATAGGAAAAGTGTTGGACAATGTCTCAACCAGACGCTCGACAGCAGATGAGGAGGATCCAGCAATAACAATGTCGTCAACATAAACGAGCATCTAAGCAGTGACACCTTGATGATCAAAGATGAACAAGGAAGTGTCTACGGTGCTAGAAACGGAACCTAGGTGATGTAACATGTCACTCAGGCGGGCATACCAAGCACGAGGGGACTGTTTCAGACCATAGAGGGCACGCTAAAGTTTGCAGACATACTGAGGATGTTGAGGATCCTCGAAACCAGGAGGCTGCTGAATATAAACATCTTCAGCAAGAAAACCATGGAGAAACGCATTGCTGACATCCACTTGACGTAGGCACCACCCACGAGATAATGCAAGGGAAAGCACAAGTCTAACAGTAACTGGCTTCACAACTGGGCTGAACATGTCAAGATAGTCGATACCGTACTGCTGAGTAAACCCGCGAGCGACCAAACGTGCCTTGTGTTTATCAATAGACCCATCAGGACGAAACTTGGTCTTGAAAATCCACTTGCTGCTAACTATGTTTGTGCAAGAAGGTCGAGGAACCAGAGTCCACGTTTTGTTATGCTGGAGAGCAGCAAACTCGTCTTCCATCGCAGAACGCCAAGCAGGCTCCGAAAGGGCGGTGCGGTGCGAGCAAGGAACAGCAAGAAACGCTCGACGCCGATACAGATCATACAGTACAGTACCGTCCGTCCAAATCTTAGGACGGTTCACATCATTTTGCCGCCGAGTGACAACGCCCTGAGGCATGTCAGGAGCTGAAGACGACGATGAGACCGACACGTCTGGGAGAGTGGACGCAGGTGGGCTGGGGTGACCAGGTGACGGCAGCAGCCCAGCATCGGAGGATGCCGACGGCCCAGCGCCTGGAGACGGGCCTTGCCGAGACGATGGCTCGGGCGAGGTGGGCTCTGTCGGCCCAGCGGAAGAAGACCCGTTGGGCACTGCCGGAGACGACGTAGAGGCGGGCGCGATCCCCGAGGCATGCAACATGCCATGCACGTCGATCGGCTGACTCTCCTGCAAAGGAACAGAAGAACAAATACCAGGAGGATAAACAGGTAACAAAGATGTGTTATAACACATATTAGTATTCTGTAAAACTGGTTCATTCTCAGGAAAAGAAACAAGATGCAACTGAGACACATCGAACACGACCCCTGGTTGAGCAAATGGAAAAACACCCTCATGGAAGATGACATCACGAGAAATATAAATACGTCCCGTGGAGCGATCAAGATACTTGTATCCTTTGTGCATGGGACTATACCCTAGGAAAATACACATCTTAGGTCTAAACTCAAGTTTACGTGAGTTATACTTACGAAGACTCGGCCAACACGCACATCCAAAAGTGCGTAAGAAGGAATAATCAGGAGACACATTAAGAAGGCGAGATAGAGGCGTGTTGTTCTGAATAACCGGTGTTGGCATCCGGTTAATAAGGTAACAGGCAGAAAGAAAAGCTTCGTCCCAATACCGAAGAGGTAGAGAGGAGTGACCAAGGAGAGCTAGGCCTGTTTCTACGAGATGTCTATGTTCGCGCTCAGCGATACCGTTTTGTTGAGACGTGTGTGGGTATGAAACACGATGGGAGATGCCAGTGCGCTGAAAATAGGCATGTAGGCGATGATATTCACCACCCCGGTCAGATTAGATGACATGAATCTTGGTGTTTAGAAGAAGCTCAACATGGTGTTGTAAAGTGTAGAAAATGTTCTCAACATCAGACTTATGCTTAAGCAAGTAAATCCAGCAATACCGACTAAAATCATCAATAAAACAGACATAGTATTTGAAACCTCCATAGGAGGACAAAGCCGGTCCCCAAACATCTGTGCGAATAAGCTCTAAAGGAGAAGTGGACACTCGTGTAGAAGAATAATACGGTAGTTGGTGACTCTTAGCCCGTTGACATGCATCACAGACCGAAGAGTCAACACTAGGGGAACACGACAAATTATTTTTCCTAACAATATTTTTAACTACACTATTTAAAGGATGACCAAGACGCTGATGCCATTGATGCGAAGAAAGCTTAATGTCGGACGAAGCGTGCCGATAAGAGGACACGGCACGGCCAAACGGAAGGGGATAAAGATCACCACGACTTCTACCTTGAAGAAGAGTTTTCCTCGTGACTTTGTCCTTGACGTAGAAAGAATATTTGCGAAACTCAAGGAAGACGTTATTATTGCAAACAAGTCGATAAACGGAAAGAAGATTTTTGCTCAAACCAGGGACATGAAGAATATTTTTCAGTTCTAAAGATTTCGAAGAACCAGTAATACGACAATGACCAATATGTGATATGGACAAACAAGTACCGTTAGCAACCTGGACTTGATCCTTGCCCTGATAGCGCTCCTGAACGCCGAGACGAGACATGTCGTTGGTGAGATGATCCGTGGCGCCCGTGTCAAAAAACAAATGGCTGTTGTTGCTGATCATCATGGTAGGAAGCCGCAGCATTGCCAGAACGACGATCATTGTTTTGGTAAGTCTGATAGAACCGTTGGTGACACGCTAGAGCTTCGTGCCCCCAGTTCTTGCAGATCTGACAGCGTGGACGATTTTTGCGACCACCACCTTTCCTCCGCCACCATGTCCTCCATTGCCGCGATTCTGCAGCTGTTGTGGGCCTCGGTTCTGCTGCAACTGGTACTGGCCACCTCCAGTACCGCCTTGCTGGATTGGTATCAAAAGGACGGCCTCCGCCAGGGCGGGCAGCGGCGTTGGCTGACGATCAGAAATCGCCCAATTGTGCGTTATGTTCCTTCATCCCCTCGCATGATAGAAGCATCGCATAGAAGTCGGAGAGGGACAGCGACGTGGCCGCCGCGTTGAGATGGTGAGGGCCTGCTGCACTCCTTCAAATTGGGCTAGGCCAACGACGATGTAGTCCATGAGCTCATCATCGGAGATGGGGAAGCCGGCCATGGCCATCTGGTCGGCAAGACCCTTCATCTTGTTGTAGTAGTCCGCAACAGAGAGGTCGTTTTTCTTCAACGATCCAAGCTAACGACAGATCTGACGGACTCCCGCGCGGCTTGAGGCGGCGAACATAGAGGTGAGAGTGGCCCAAAACGAGGCGGCAGTGGTGCGGCCAACCATCTGCGCGAGGATGTCGATATGCATGAACCGAGGAGGACACTGAGGACGCGCTGGTCGGTGTACCAACACATGGCGAAGTCGGGGTTCTGCACCGTTTTGACATCGGCTCCTGTCCCGGTGGTGATTATTGCGGGAGGAGCGGGGCAGCTTCCATCGAGGAAACTGTGGAGTCCCTGGCCGGCAATGTGCGGCACAACCTGGGTCTTCCGAAGCAGAAAATTAGTGCGATCTAGCACGACGGTGATAGTGTTGGAGACGGAAGACGGCAGGGACGTGGGGGCGGTGATGATTGGGAGCGGGGTGGAGGCACCGGCGGCGGAAGTACTTGCGCCGGCGAAAAGGGAGAGCGCAGAGGAGGAAGTCATCGTGCGAGCGCCTCGAAGAACCCTAGCTGGCCGGATCGGGGTGAGGCTCTGCTACCAAGTTAAAGATAATTGTTTGCCATGGTTAGCCCACACGGCTGGCTCTCATTATATAGGTGGATGAACGTGTCCACAAAGATACAAGACCGGGTACTACACGTACCTGTATAAACATCTAATCCTAATAGGACTCTAAACCTAATCCTACTAGGACTCTAAACCTACCATAACTCTAATACACCGACTCCAGCCGCGGCGACGCCGGCCGCGAATCGTCCACCACCCGTGCTCCGAGCCACTCGTGAGTGGGGACTCCGACCCGAGGGCCGATGCGAAGATGCACGTCTCCTGCTGGCATCGCATGGCGAGGCTGGCCGCACTCCCGCACGTGGTGACCCTCCTTGCGGCACCGGAGGTAGACGGTCTCGAACGTGCACTCCCGGGAGATATGACACGGGCGGAGGCAGTTGAAACAACCCTCAGTGAGGTCCGGCGGCAAGTCCTCCCGGATGACGAGGGCCGGCAGGGTGGTGCGCTGCTGCTGGTTCCGCCGTTTCTTCCCGCCGACGTGATTCCACGACCGAGGGCTAGCCTCCATCCGCACCGGCGACATGCCACGAGGTGCGAGCGGAGGGAACTCCACACGTGAGGCCAGATTGTGCGCAGGCCGCGCCACACCTTCACTCGCATGCGGGGAAGAAGGCGCGGAGGGCCTCGAGGAGACCGTGGCCGGCGAAGGAGAGCGCGGTGGAGACGGAGCTGGAGGCGTTCCGCTGCGGAGTACCTCGCAATAGGAATGTGGGGAGGAGCAGACGTCCTCATCGTCGGAGAAGTCCGCCCAACGGCGACGCTCGGCGGAGGAGGTGGTCAGGGAAGCCATGGGGGAGCAAGGGGTGGCGGCCGGGGCTGGAGAAGCAGCCGGCGTGGTCTTAGGTGGACGTCGTCGCCGGAGTGGCGAGCGGCGGTAGGAGGGAGGGGCTCACGCGCGCGTCCTCACCCTGCGTCCCTGTTTTGCGCTCCTGCAGCTCTTCTGCCACCTCCGTTTGGTCCGCCCAAACTCAATAGTGATGGAACTACAATATAAATATTACAAGAGTAAAATACATGCTGGGTAACTAAACTTGTATCGAAAAATCATGTAGGTCACTGTACTCCTCATAGTTGCAACTACGGTCATCGAAGACGCGCGCGTGTGACACGTACGGTCACTGTGGACGCTGTGGCGACTTATTCGTAGACGTGGAGATATGGGGCCCACTAGTCAGAGGTGGAGAACCAGCGGCGGGGAAATCTTACATGAAAGCACCTGATTTGATTACATATCTTAAATATGCCCTCGCTCCACTCGTGCACTTTAGGCTCTGTCCTATTTCGTCCATGCCGATCATATCGACAGCAGGGAGAGGGAACGACGTGGCCGAGGCAACAGGCGGAGGCGAAAGCGAAATCTCCGCGTTGTCCATCAACGGCGGCTGGCCATCTCCGGCGGCTGGAGGCGGCTGATATGCCTCCTTCGTGTCGCCTCGAATGAGCTCCACCCCTTGACTAAATCTGCTCCGAATCCATGGATTTCGTCAATTTTCTTCATGATTCATCGATAAAGGCTAGTCTTTTATGTTTCTTTAGGGTTTTTAGATGTTGACTCATCTATTTATGTTAGGTTTGTGGGCTCCTTTGTCTACTGGTTTGGGTAGGGGTTTGGGTAGGGTTTTCTATAGGATTTTGCGCGTTATAAATGAAGATTGGGGGAGTGTGTATGGACACTGAATTGGGTAGTGTTGCAGTACTGGATTGGTGACTGATTGGTGGGGTTTGGGTATTTTTCTGTCAAAGTCTGAAAATCCGAATTGTACTCTGCTTGGACAGGGTTTTAAGCATGATACTTCAGTTAAATGTTGCATTGCAAGTTGTAAACAGAGTAGGTTCTGAATATGTTTTATGTGTTTGTGTCTTACAGGCTCAGATAGTGGCCAATTCTCAGTGGAATTTCACCATAGTGGGTACTTTCTTGGTAGTGAACGCAACAGGTCGTATGTAAATGGATCATCAATTATCTACGATCATATCTGCAATGGCATTTTGTCACCTTCAGAAGCTGAGAACCTTGTAGAGGAAATTGGATATGAGATGGGAGGGAGAATAAAGTTGCATTACTGCATTCCTCTTCTGACACTTGCCAATAATGGATTGAGGAACTTAAGTACTTCTGAAGACACTGACAGAATGATTGAGTTTGTGTCCATTGGTGAACGGACAACGACGTCGTCTAGAGGGGGGTGAATAGGCGATAAAAACTTTTCCGGTTAAGGCTTGCTAAATGCGGAAATAAACTAGGTGTTTAAATTAACAAGCATACAACCTAAATATTCTAGGGTCAACTAGGTGCACCAACAACTTATGCTAAGCAAGACAAGTAACAAGGTCATAGCAAGATATATGACTTCAACCTCGAAGGCTATCACAATGTAAATTGCATAAGTAAAAATCTCGGGTATAGAAATAACCGAGGCACACGGAGACGATGATGTATTCCCGAGTTCCTCCCACAAAGGGGAGTACGTCTCGTTGGAGGGGTGTGAGCTCGCCACAAAGGCCTACTCAACGCCACAAAGGCCTCACCCTATTCTCCGATGAACCACGCCACAAAGTCCTAGTTCACCTTCCACTATTGGCAACCTTCAAACCCGAGGCACGCATCCACAACTTAATTGGAGGCTCTCGATGTCACCACAATCTTGGGGCACACATTCACAACTCAATTGGAGACTCCCAAGAACACCACAAGTTGTCTAGGGTCCAAGACCCAAGAGTAACAAGCTCACTAACTTTCACTTCCATGAATCCTCGTGGAGAGACCAAACCGATACAACCGATGCAAATGGCAAGAGCACAAGTGCTCAAATCCTCCACTCTCAAATTCCAACAAAGCAACAAATGCTTATGGGGGAATAAGAGAGGAAGAACAATGGAGAAACACCAAGAACTCCAAGATCAAGATATACTAGGTTTCCCTCACTAATAAGGAGGATGGATTGGTGGAAATGTAGATCTAGATCTCCTCTAACTTCTCCTTCAAAGATATGAAAGAATCATTGGAGCGATTGAGAGAGGAGTAAGCTTTCCAAAGTCAACAACGATGCAGAAAGAGAGAGCAAAAACGGGCTGGGAAAGACTTGGGGAATTTGGCGAAAAAGCCCCTTAAATAGGTGCTCAAAACTAGCCGTTTTTCGCGCAAAAAATGGCCCAGTCGGGATAATTCCGGACCCCGGAATAATTCCGGATTGCAACCAAGAGATTCGCGTACAAGTTGGAATGATCCGGAATAATTCCGGATTGCAATAGAGTGAGTGAACACCGATACGAGAAATGCTATAACTTTTGCATACGGACTCCGTTTTTTATGTTCTTGGGCTCGTTGAAATCGCAACGACGAGCACTAAAAGAAAATGCATAGAAACATAATTGTCCAGCAATGGAAGATAAAACAAAATGGGTAAAGGTTTAAACCTCTCAAATAGGAACACCCGGTAAAACCTCCAACACGAAAACACACATAAATTTTGCAAATGAACTCCGAATTAGGTGAATCCAAATGGGTTGGAAAGGTAATAACAAGGAATATCCAAAAAAAAAAGGAATGGAGAAGTTAACACACATAGAAGGTGTGGACACATTATCAAATCTGAACCGGATATTTTTACCACCGAAAACGCAACAAGTTTTTCATACCAAAACCGTTTTCGATAAACCTTGGCTTGCCATGAAGATCACGACAAAAACTAAAAACCAAAGGAGACAAAAGTCAAGTAAGAACCAAGAAAGATGATATGCAAAGTATGCAAAGGTTTGAGCTCTCCATAACAGCTCGATCAAGTTACTCATTTGAGAGCCCCTCTTGATAGTACGACTATCTATCCTATAACCCGATCTCCCAAAGACACGAGAACGGTAAAATAGAAAACATATCAAGATTATACCTTTGCCTTGAGAATTCCACTTGAGATAGATGATGACGATCTTGACTCTCTCAAGTTGGATTTTCTTTCTTGATTGCGCTTTATAGCACAAGCTCCGCTTGATGAAGACTTGCAAGTTGCTCCCCCATACACCATTATGGGAGAGACTAGCTCCCCCCATACACCATTATGGGAGAGACCCTTCTTGGAAAATCTTCACAAGGACACAATCTCCAAAAGGGTGGCAAGCATCAAGCATAGGATATCTTCTAGATGCTTCACTTGAGCTTCCACGTCAAGCTAGATGACGAACACCGCTTGACGACGACATAGACCACGGGCTATATGAAATCTTCCTTTTGGTTCATGCCCATGGAAAGATACCTAATAACACATAGAGATGCCACACACACATATCATGGGTTAGTTCACAAAGCTATATTTACAATTGCTTACTATACCATGAGATACACAATCCCACTTGGTACAAATTGTAGCTTTGTGTGTTGATCACTAGCTTGATCAACCTTGTATCTTTTATTCTCACTTCAAATGATGATGTCTTGAAGATGATAATGAAAGATAACCTAATCCTTTTCTTCAAGACACACTAGCAATAAGCTCAACTCAAATCATGACCATTCTTCATATAAATCCTTGAATGTAATAATGGCCATCAAGGAAGCTAATAGCGTTCAACACATGAACTCCATTATTTCCTATGGACAAGATCTACAAGGATAACTCAATGCAAACATTAGTCCATAAGGATTGTCATTAATTACCAAAACCACATATGGGGGAACCATGCGCTTTCAATCTCCCCCATTTTGGTAATTGATGACAATCCCTTTTTACGAGGGTTTATATGATGAATTAAGAAACCATGCAAAACAAATACCAAAGGATGTAATAGCATGGAAGGGAAATGCTTAAGAACGAAACTAAAGCAAAGAACCAAATTCCCTTAAATCCTCTAAACTTCTCCTCCATTGGCATCCATTGCCGAAATGGGAAAAAAGATTAGAAGCTCAATATAATAAGAGCTCCCCATACTGTATGCATTCCTCATGATATGAGTGAAATCAAGAGCATATATCCAACTACGAATAGATGGAGGGATATCAAACTATATTGAGGATTTAAAGATTTAAGCAAAGTCAAATTGAAGGATACTTTCACAAAGAAGCAACCAACCAAAGGATCCGAAAAACCGATTGACCAAAATCAATATTTTGATAAGATCAACCAAGTGTTCTAGAAAATCAAGAGAGAACTCCCCAAGGTACATGAACAATGTTAGGTTTGAATTACTATATAATGTGCACAACATGGACTAATTACTCCCTTCTAGATAATTTTGAACAAAAACAAGAGAAAGAGAATAGATTGGAAATGAAGCAAAGCAACTTGCAAACAAACAAAAGTTGAGAAATTAAGATCAAGAAGAGACAACTAAAGACTTACTCAACCAAAATAGATGGGTGTGACTAGGAAAAACATTTTTAGGACACTAAAAGGATGATAAAATCATCAACATAGTATTTTAATAAAGGAGGCACAAAGTGCATATCATGTCTTTCCCATACACACAAACCAACAAATGATAAAACACATAGATCGACAAGCTTATAAGATGCAAATGGAATACCAAAAGAAAAGCAAAACTTCTGCCATTTAGGAACCACCAAGGAATATAAAGCAATAAAACATGGTCACTAAATAAATAGAATATCAATTAAAGATGTAACTATTCTCGTGTGTATAAGTTTCTAAGTGGACAACAATCACAAAGATATATAGCCATAGAGAAACATGCACACACAAAATAGGTACAAATATGAAGAACATGATATCCAAGAGAGGTTCATAAATATACCAATAAGATTTTTTCTTGAAAGCAAAGCACTAAGCTTAATTGAATCTTAAAGGGGATATAGATGAACAATCAATAAACTCATCAAAGCATCACAAATATCACAAGGGAAAAGTGATAGTTGGAATGCTTCGAGAAAGGTAACGCATATCACAAAAGATTCAAATGGTTTTTTAGAATCCATCAATATTGCATATGAGAGACTTAAAGTAGAAGTTGCTAGATTAATATACTTGGGATTGGTGAATCATGAAAATTATTATAAATATCCCCTTAGTATGTAATCATCCCGGCTTACTCATAGTTGCAATAAAGATGCTTTTGATAAGACATTTGCAAGAACTAAATGAAATGCAACAAAGGGAAGTCATGTCAATAAGCAACCTACACAAGGTTGAAAGCTAGAAATGTATGCATGGAATGAATACTTGTTACCGAGACGACATTGGTGATGAAGAGGATGTGAGTTTGATAATCATCGTAGCTTGACTCCTATAATACCATGGCGAGAACACCTTCCTTATGAATGGAGCAAGCAACCAATGTATCTCCATCGTACCTAAAAACAAAAATCAAGTACAAAATGGTTCCCAAACTTATTGGGTTCAAAGTATTTAGAACAACTACAATACATAGGACAAACTCCACATAAATATGTGCATATTAATATGAATTTGAATTTCATGCACATCTTAGCCATTTAGGATTTGATGGAGTTTATCCTATATATTGGATCAACGAAAGTAAGCATGCCAAAAGATATACATAGTAAATATGCATGCACACAACTTTCAAGAACCAAAACAAGATACAAATTGGACAAAGAACCAATTAAACCAATAAGCCACTCATAAGAGTGAAAAGAAAGAGAATTGTCCAAATTATATCAAGACCCAAATCAACACATGATTGAGTAAACCAAATAGAGAAGATAACAAAAAAAACATCAAAGAATAAACAAACCCTCTACACTTTTCATGATAGCACACAAAGTACCAAAATGAAAAAATGTTCGTCTTCCAAAGAGACACGTCATTGGGATATAATACAAATTTAAAGACAACAAGTGTTCAAACGCATAAAGGATAGTTCTTCCAAGAATAGTGCATTATTTATGATCTTGCATTTGAATACAAAATGCACACAATGGAATCATTACTCTCCATATATATTATTCAAAAACTAGTCATGTTTAAATAAAAACAATTAGATGCAATACAAATATACAGAACGGTGATCTACTCAATGTAGGATAGCTTCCCCAAGAATAGTGCAACCCAAAGAAGTATGACTTTGGACATAAGTGCACAAGTATGGGATCATTGCTTTTCCTACCACAAGAAAGCACAACACAAATTTTGAGTAGAGCAAGGAAGACACAAGGGAATTAAACCAAACAAAACATTGGCAAGAAACAAGGAATTTTTTTAGAGAAAGGACAAAGTAAATATGATTGATAAACTTACCACAAATTATTATAAATTGTCAAAGACAAGAGATGTATGGAGATATTTATCGGTGGTAGATTTGTTTACAATCATATTCACAAAACATAAACATGTGGTAAAAGATAGGAATACTAAAAAAACATGCTTAGAAAGAGATTCTTGAATGCTTCAAATAAAACCCGAAAATGCAAGGCAACAAGTAACTCTCTTACAAACAAGATACCAAAGAAGGGAGACACAAGATATTTTAACAAAATATGGAACTTGTTTGAGCAACATGCCACTTAGGAACAAGATAACTAGAATATCAACTCTAGGTGGCAATACCTCACATGTTCACATTTTCTAGGCTTGTAATATGCACATAGCTTATTACTCCCCCAAAATGTGATAATCCATTGAAAACAACAAGATGCAAAAATAAATCCAAATAGAGAAAGTTAATGCACAAATAGAAATTTAATTTCTCATGAGAATGACATACCACATAGAGACTAGATAATATTGATATATCAACACTAAGTGGTAATCCTCATGTACACACATATGAGGATAGTAAAGTGCAAAGCATATTACTCCCCCAAAATGGGGTAGACCATTAATTTCTCAAAGAGCCAACTAAAATAAGCAACAATAGCAATGAAGGATCTAACACAAAGAACACAAGTACATGGAGAGCAAACCAACAAACTCGTACTAGATTAACCAAGATAGGTAAGTAGTAAGCACAACATATACACACACATGCTAGAAACAAAAACCAACATATGCAAGGGTGCTAGTAACTTTCAATGTATATATGTATAAAATACAAGTTACCGCATAGAACATTGGGTGAGAGATATATATAATCCAAGTGACTTGGCTTGAGGAAATATAATTGATGAAGATCCCTTAATTCTTCATGAAATAACCAAGTCTCCAAAGCCCTCGACCAACACTTATTGATCAAGTTTGAGCTTGTTGGTCCCCAACCAAGTTGGGTCCTAAGAGGTTAGTCACAATAGGTTCTTTTCTTGACACCACTTGGAGTACCAACATACTTGGAAAACACATTGCCCACATTATCCTTCCGAATGGAATAAACATCGTCAACAAGGATAGGGTTGGATAATGTACCATTAGTGCATGAAGAAGCGAACTGTCCCTTCTCACGAGAAAGGTAGCAACATAAAGGAGCATTGGCTTGAGTCTTCTTAGGAGGTGGCCGTTGTTCAACTCGTGGTTGAGCATGAGATTGAACAAGAGGCCGCTTCCCTAGTTGCTTCTCACTAAGAGGCTTCTTCTTCAAAGGGCAAGATCTAACATGGTGTCCTTCAATCTTGCACTTGAAGCAAATAATCTTGGTCGGATCTTTGACTTGTTCTTGGACCTTCTTATTGTCAACCATGGACTTGTTCTTGCTATTGGAGTTGAATCCAAGTCCACTCTTGTCATTTGGAAGTATTCGCACTCTCAACATCTTGTCAAGGGTGGAACTCCCTTCATGACACTTTTCCAAGTCTTTTTTCAAAGAAGTGACTTGGGCCTTGAGCTCTTTATTTTACTCTACATGGTTAGAATCAACACAAGAGCTAGAGGAAGTAGATGCTTAATTGTTAGAGCAACAAGGCAAGGAAAGCAATTCATCACAAGATGTAGAAACATTATGGGAGGATGAATTGCTAATACGAGCACAAGTCAATATAGCATTACTAGAAGATATTGTGCTAGTAACCACATGAGGCTCACACGATGTTACCTTTGTAGTGATAACCTCAAGAGCTAACTTTATCTTGGTATGGGATGCTAGAAGATCCTCATGAGATCTAAATCGCTTTTCATGGATTTCTTCCAACTTCCCATATTTGCTAGTCATTAACTCAAGTTGAGCCCTTAGCTCAACATTCTCCTTCAAAATAGATGCTTCACAAGATGTAGAGTTAGTAGCACAAGCAACATTAGAAATAGAACAAGACAACTTGGCAAGCTCATTATTCAACCTAGAGTTTTCCTCAATTAGATTAGCATTGCCAACAAAAAATTTAACCTTTTCATTTTTAAGCACTTTATATTTAGCATTAGTATGGTCACGTGCTTTAGTGAGATAGGCTATTGTTTCATTATAGAGCTCCTCAATAGATTCAAGTTTCTCCACAAGAGTAACTCGGAGCTCATACTCTTGCTCAAGAGACGTAGTGAGGGATGCCTTCTCATAGGCATCACTTCTTTCAATCTCACCTTTCTTCTCAATAATCTTAGTGCTATAAATAGCAAAAGCCAAAATTTCACCCAAATGAGTGATAGCTTTACTACCTTTAGGGAGATCAAGAAGAACCAACTCACCCTTCTCCATTAAAGAGACCTCATCCTCATACTCTCCACAAAATAAATCCTCATCCTCGTCATCAGAAGATGTAGTGGGTTCCAAAGGTGGAGATACCTTTGAATCCTTAGCCATAAGGCACATATGAGAAATGGATGACAATTATGAAGATATACTTGAAGCGCCATAAAGGTCCATGTCTTGTTCCACCAAAAAGTGGGATTCCTCTACATTGTTAGCCACACAAGTACTAGAGGAAATGGAAGCATTGTTTTCATGAAAACAAGACATAGGAAGCACATCATCATGATATTTAGTTGAACAACTATTACATGATATGCAAGGACTATCAATACTAGCATGTATGGAACTTTGAGTGCTAGAAGATATTAAGTCCAAAGATAGATCATTGCAATGGGATAGAGATGAAGTATAGTCAATAGCAAATTCACTATCCACAATGCAATTTCTATCACCTCTCACCATATAATTACCTTGTGACAAATCACATGTTGGTGGAGTGGAGAAAGATTTGAACTCATCACGGACGGAAGTGGATGAAGAACAATCATCCTCAATAATGTTGGACACATCATATATATTTTGAAGTTTTGTCCATAGCTCATGAGCGTTCCGAAAAGGCATGATTGAATCAATAACTACATCGCTCCAAACACACAAGAGACCATTAGATACAAGAGTATCGAGATAAGAATTTTCCTCATCCTCTAAAGATAAATCTTGAGAATTCTTTGGAGGAGGAAAATCCATATCTACAATTCTCTTAACATACTTTGGACCCATGTTCGTAAGAACATTAAGAATGGGAATTTTAAAAACATCATAATTTCTACCATAGAATATAAAAGCGGGGTCGTGCTCTATTTCCCCAAACGACATCGTACTCTCTAGGATGTAAAGCCTAATAAGAGAAACAAGGCTCTGATACCAATTGAACGGACAACGACGTCGCCTAGAGGGGGGATGAATAAGCGATAAAAACTTTTCCGGTTAAGGCTTGCTAAATGCGGAAATAAACTAGGTGTTTAAATTAACAAGCATACAACCTAAATAATCTAGGGTCAACTAGGTGCACCAACAACTTATGATAATCAAGACAAGTAACAAGGTTATAGCAAGATATATGACTTCAAGCTCGAAGGCTATCACAATGTAAATTGCATAAGTAAAAAAGCTCGGGTATAGAAATAACCGAGGCACACGGAGACGATGATGTATTCCCGAGTCCTCCCACAAAGGGGAGTACGTCTCGTTGGAGGGGTGTGAGCTCGCCACAAAGGCCTACTCAACGCCACAAAGTCCTCGCCCTATTCTCCGATGAACCCCACCACGAAGGCCTAGTTCACCTTCCAAGGTTGGAAACCTTCAAACCAGAGGCACACATCCACAACTTAATTGGAGGCTCTCGATGTCACCACAATCTTGGGGCACACATCCACAACTCAATTGGAGACTCCCAAGAACACCACAAGTTGTCTAGGGTCCAAGACCCAAGAGTAACAAGCTCACTAACTTTCACTTCCACGAATCCTCGTGGAGAGACCAAACCGATGCAACCGATGCAAATGGCAAGAGCACAAGTGCTCAAATCCTCCGCTCTCAAATTCCAACAAAGCAACAAATGCTTATGGGGGAATAATAGAGGAAGAACAATGGAGAAACACCAAGAACTCCAAGATCAAGATCTACTAGGTTTCCCTAACTAAGAAGGAGGATGGATTGGTGGAAATGTAGATCTAGATCTCCTCTAACTTCTCCCACAAAGATATGAAAAAATCATTGGAGGGATTGAGAGAGGAGTAAGCTTTTCAAAGTCAACATTGGTGGAGAGAGAGAGCAAAAACGGGCTGGGAAAGACTTGGGACTTTGGGGAAGAAAGCCCCTTAAATAGGTGCTCAAAACTAGCCGTTTTCGCCCAAAAACGGCCCAGTCGGAATAATTCCGGACCCCGGAATAATTCCGGATTGCAACCGAGAGATTCGCGTTCAAGTCGGAATGATCCGGAATAATTCCGGATTGCAATAGAGTGACTGAACACCGATATGAGAAATGCTATAACTTTTGCATACGGACTCGGTTTTCGATGTTCTTGGGCTCGTTGAAATCGCAACAACGAGCACTACAAGAATATGCATAGAAACATCATTGTCCAGCAGTGGAATATAAAACCAAATGGGTAAAGTTTTAGACCTCTCAAATAGAAACACCCGGTAAAACCTCCAACACGAAAACACACATAAATTTTGCGAATGAACTCCGGATTAGGTGAATCCAAATGGGTTGGAAAGGTAATAACAAGGAATATCCAAAAAAAAGGAATGGAGAAGTTAACACACATGTAAGGTGTGGAAACATTCTCAAATCTGAACCGAATATTTTCACCACCAAAAACGCAACAAGTTTTTCTTACCAAAACCGTTTTCGATAAACCTTGGCTTGCCATGAAGATCACGACAAGCACTAAAACCCAAAGGAGAAAAAAGCCAAATAAGAACCGAGAAAGATGATATGCAAAGTATGCAAAGGTTTGAGCTCTCCATAACGATTCGATCAAGTTACTCACTTGAGAGCCCCTCTTGATAGTACGACTATCTATCCTATAACCCGGTCTTGACTCTCTCAAGTTGGATTTTCTTTCTTGATTGCGCTTTCTAGCACAAGCTCCTGTTGATGAAGACTTGCAAGTTGCTCCCCCATACACCATTATGGGAGAGACTAGCTCCCCCATACACCATTATGGGACAGACCCTTCTTGGCAAATCTTCACAAGGACACAATCTCCAAAAGGGTGGCAAGCATCAAGCATAGGATATCTTCTAGATGCTTCACTTGAGCTTCCACGACAAGCTAGATGACGAACACCGCTTGACGACGACATAGACCACGGTCTATATGAAATCTTCCTTTTGGTTCATGCCCATGGAAAGATACCTAACCACACATATAGATGCCACACACACATATCATGGGTTAGTTCACAAAGCTATACTTGCAATTGCTTACCATACCATGAGATACACAATCCCACTTGGTACAAATTGTAGCTTTGTCTGTTGATCACTAGCTTGATCAACCTTGTATCTTTTCTTCTCACTTCAAATGATGATGTCTTGAACATGATAATGAAATATCACCTAATCCTTTTCTTCAAGACACACTAGCAATAAGCTCAACTCAAATCATGACCATTCTTCATATAAATCCTTGAATATAACAATGGCCATCAAGGAAGCTAATAGAGTTCAACACATGAACTCCAGTATTTCCTATGGACAAGATCTACAAGGATAACTCAATGCAAACATTAGTCCATAAGGATTGTCATTAATTACCAAAACCACATATGGGGGAACCACGCGCTTTCAAGGAGGACATGGATGATGTTGTTGATCACCCTGTAGCTCATCTTCCTAGAGTGATCAGTCCTGTAAAGGCTAGAGGCAGTGTTCAAGTGCAAGTTGAAGAAGCAAAACCTGTATCTATTCAAGTTATTGCAGCTGATCCCACTGATGATAACATGGCAAATGCAAGCAGGTTAAGGAGAAATCCAAAGAGAGCTCAGGTGATTTGTGAAGATTCTTCAGAGAATGATTCAGAGGAGAATATAATGGAGGAGAGATAGAAGAAAGTGAGAATGAAATATTTGATGGTGATGCTGATCTTGTTGAAGAAGAGGTGGTACATCGTAAGGGCAAAGGAAACAATCCAGTAGCTGATGAAATATCAGAAGATGAAGATCTATGGGATCCTGACTCAGATGAAGATAAAGTGGAGTTGAGGTTTAAATCTTTCAGAAAAGAAGATTTGCATGATCCAGCCTTCCATGTAAGGCAGATATTTGAGTCTGTGGAGTTGTTGAGGAAGGCTCTAAGTGAGTACATTTGCAAACACAGCAATGACATCAGATATGGGGTTAATGATCATGCCAGGCTATCAGCCAAGTGTGTTGATGGATGCCCTTGGTACTTATGGGCATCCAAAGATAGCAGAACCAAGTGTTTTATGATCAAGATATTTACAGGAGAGCACAAGTGCACCAAAACTTGGAAACCAAAGGCATCTAGTGCTAAATTTATAGGTGAGAAGTATGTTGAGAATTTCAGGGCAGATGAGAACATGAGCATCAGGAACTTCAAAAGGGTAGTTGTGAAGGACTGGAATATGGAACCTAGCACAAGTAAATTGCAGAGGGCCAAAAGAACAGCAATGAAAGTGATATATGGTGATGAAGTAGGTAAGTACAAGCTCCTCTGGGACTATGCTGCTGAGATTAGGAGGAATAACCCTGGGAGCACATTCTATCTAGCATTAGATGAGATGTCAAGGTTTAAGCACTGAATGTTAGTTTGGATGCTTGCAAGAGGGGATTTCTTGAGGGTTGCAGGCCTGTGTTGTTCCTTGATGGCTGTCACATTAAAACTAGGTACACATGTCTGCTCCTAACTGCAGTTAGAATGGACCCAAATGACTGCATATTTCCCATAGCATTTACAGTGGTTGAGGTAGAAGACACCAAAAACTGGAAATGGTTTCTGGAGACACTGAAACAGGACCTACACTTTGAAAACACTTGTCATTGGACAATCATGTCAGACAAGCAAAAGATTAGTAATTTAACTGATTTACCTCACATTTATTTAATTGCACATGTTTTTTAACTTGTCATTGATGTGTTGCACATGTATTTAACTGTTTCACCTCACATTTATTTGAATGCAGGGACTGATCATTGTTGTACAAGAACACTTTAGAGATTCTGAGCACAGATTCTGTGTGAGACACCTTTGGCAAAATTTTCAGCAGACATTCAGAGGTGATGTGTTGATAAATCAGCTTTGGAAGATTGCTAGGAGCAGCACTGTGGCCAAGTATGAAGCCAACATGGAGGCTATGAAAGCTATCAGTCCAGATGCTCATGCATGGCTATTTGAACTGCCACCTAACACCTGGATCAGGGCTTTCCAAAGTGAACTACCAAAGTGTGATGTCCTTATGAATAACAACTCAGAGGTGTTTAACAAGTAGCTACTGAACAAAGTGTAGTACCACTGTGGTTTCTATTTCAATAGGTTAATGATTTCTGTTTGTCTACTTGCAGATATGTGTTGGATGCAAGGGAGTTACCTCATATTTGTAAATGGAGTTGGTCAAGGGATCTTTGCAGTAGATGACAATGGCATTGATATCATAATAGACATTGGTAAGAAATCTTGTTCATGCAGAAGATGGGATATCAGTGGCATTCCTTTCCCTCATGCTTGTGTTGTAGCTAGGGCTGAAAGAATTGATGCATACTCCATGGTGAATGACTGCTATAGTGTGGAAATGTTCAAGAGAGCCTATGCAAATATAATATATCCCTGCAAGGATAAAACAGAGTGGGAGAAGGTCCATGGCCCTGATGTTAAGCCACCTTTCTATGTGAAGAAGGTAGGAAGACCAACAAAGAATAGAAGGAAAGCTCCACATGAAATGGAACATAGAGGTGGAGGCAAAACTATGTCTAGACATGGAGTTATCATGCATTGTGGCTACTGTGGTGAGCTAGATCACAACAAAAAAGGGTGCAAGTATCTGAAGGCTGGCTTGCCACCACCAAATTCAGCTCAACCAAGTGAGGCACCAGTTCAAGCTGAAGAAACTGAAGCACCAGTTAAAACTCAGGTACTTGCAATGATCATGTTCACTACTGCATTTTAATCTGTGACATATCATGCTCAATGTAGTCCTAAGTTTGGTATTTTAATTGTAGTCCAACACCACTCCAGGACGGGGAGGACAACCAATTGTTCAGCCTCTTGTGGATACACTAATTCAACAGGTAAAATTAAATTGTCTACTGCTTGCTTGATGTGCTTGAATCAATTTTTTTCCTCTTATACTTACTATATTATATGTCATAGATGCCAACTACAAGGGTTAGGAGACCAATGCCCTTGTCTGAGTCTTCTTTCATTACTGCAGCACAAAGGCTTGCAGCTGAAGCTCCCCCTAGTAGTTCCACTATAAGGCAAGGTGAGCTAGCAAGGAAACTACATCAGTTGAAGCAAGCAAAAGCATTGGAATATGAGGACAGAAAGACTGCAATACTTAAGGCAAGATATGAAGTAGAGTTGAAGAAAGCAGAGGAAGCTGAAGCAAGAAGGAAAGAGATGGAGGATAGAAAGGCTTTGGAAGCAATAACAAAAAGAGTAGAAGCAGCACAAAAAAAGGTAATTGAAGAGAGCAGAGTAGGAACTAGCCAAGCAAGCCAAAGCAAAAGCTAGGAGGTTCTGTGCTAGGCTAGAGAAAGCTGCAGCTGCCAAGAAGAAGGAGGAGGCAGACAAGAAGAAGGAAGAGGCAGACAAGAAGAGAAAGAGCTACAAGAGAAGAGAAATGAAGAAAAAGCAAGAAAGCAAGAACTTGAAGAGCAGAAGAAAAAGGAGGCTGCAGAGAAGAAAAAGGAGGCTGCACAGAAGAGAAAGGAGGATGCAGAGAAGAAAAAGGAGCAGAAGAGGAAGGATCATGTTGATGTTGAAGCATCAGCAGGTCTGCTGTCCAAGAAGTGCAAGAAAGTAAACATGCTTGATGAATTAAGATAAGAAATTAAGTTTCTTATCATGTTTTGGGCATGTAATTTACCTGGGAAGTACAATTGTAGGCCTTTATGTTGCTTGCCTCAATTTGGACCTGCTCAATTGACCTAGGAAGTTGCCATGTACTGCTAAATAGCTGGGCTATGCCTTTTTAATGCCAACTATGGATTACTGTCACTTTGTTTTGTGTGCCACTGTACTATATATGCCTTTTTTCCTTGCTAAATCATGCAACATGCCACTCTTTATCTTGCATTAACAACACATATATCAACACAGATGTCACATATATGCAAAATGAGAAGAAAATTCACAGATATCAACACAGATATCAACAGGAGCAAAGTTATAACATACCATAGCTAATCACAACTCACATTGGCACAACAAAGGTTCACATAGTAGATCAACACATCAACATTACATAAAAACAACAGGCAGTTCACACACACACAACTTCTTGCACACACATTCATCATACACACCTACACATTCACCTACTAGTTCATACTACATAGCACTTTTTGCACTACAGTGCTACACACACTAGTTCTTCAGGTGCTCTTCTTCTTCTTCTTCTTCTTCTTCTTCTTCTTCTTCTGCTTCATTTCTTGACGATGAACACAACAGCCATTGCAACACAGCAGCACAGGATACCCACAACAATCTTCACCATCAACATCATGTCCCTCCCCATGAGTACCAACTCATTTAGAGTCCTAAGCACCTGCTCATCTATGACATCACACTATGGCGTGGCTAGTCGAGCACTAGTGCTGCAGCTGGCACCTCCAAATCCTCGTCCCCACTCTTCTGCAAACTTCCTCCTGCCCATCAGAAGCTGCAGGTCCTGCATACGATCATCTGCCCATCCAATGGCTTCAGCAGCATCATTACCTTGAAGCACATTGGTCTCAACGAGGAAACCAACGTACTCAAACTCCCAGTGCCAGAAGTTGCAGGTTATCTGACAAAAACATGCGATTCAGAAACCGGTGGATTTCGGAGTAAAAAACAGTACTAAGCTAGATCAAATCAAGCAATGCAGAGCAGGGGGGAGCAGGGTAAGCACAGATCTAACCCCATGATCGACGCATCTGTAGAAGACCTAGCCGGTGTGCTCCACCGTGTTCGAAGTCCAGCACTTCTGAAGGGTTCGTTGCATAGAAAACAAAAAATTTCCTACGCGAGAGACACCCGAAAGGCCAAGATCTAATCTAGGAGACGAAGTGCAACGGGCAACGAGAGGGTTAAGGAGAACACATACCCTCGAAGACTCAAAGTGGTACGAGATCAAATCTCGTTGTTGGCGTAGTCGTACTCACACCGATCCCGATAGCGAGAAGATGAGCACCGCAATCCGGCGGTGCATCCGTGATTGGTCACACGTACGGTTGATGACGACCTCCGTTCCCTCGTTCCAGCGGGGCGCGGAAGTAGAGGATCCCTCGGAACTCCAGCAGCACGACGACGTGGTGTGGTGGAGAAAAACATTGCTCAGGGTTTCGCCAAGCGCACGAACAAGTGGTGGAGCAGCGGCAGGAGGGAGGAAGAGATGACACAAGTGTGTGTAGTGGGAGAGGGAGCTCTCACCCCTCCTTTTATAGGAGGGGATGGCAGCCACGAATTTTTGGCTGCCTCCACCTCTCCCTCATCATGTGAGTGGAGTCTCCACTCAACCCACTCATTCTTCCATGAATTCCCACTCAAAATCCCAAGGGTTTTCTTTAATAAATAAATAAAACAATTTTATTTCTTTATTTTAATATTTGTTAATTCCATTAACAAACATTAACATATAACCCCTTGAGTTAGTTGTTAAATCTATTAACAACCATTTGATAAGAATCCCCTTGAACTATTTCAAAATTACTCGAAACAATTTCGGTGACTATTTCAATATTCCCCGAAACAATTTCGGTGCTGCCCAAAATATTCTTCGATATTCCGTATCCTCTCAAACGCGTCATCGAACCTTAAGTGTGTCACCCTACGGTTCGCGAATAAGATAGACATGATCGAGACTCCTCTCCGATCAATAATCAACAGCGGGATCTGGAGATCCGTGATGACTCCTATATATTCAACGATGACTCTCGTGATCGTGTGAACCAACAACGCCGTGAACTATTCCCTTTGTCTCGCGATATTTTACTTGTCCGAAATTCGATCATTGGTATCAACCATACCTTGTTCAATCTCGTTACCGACAAGTACTCTTTTCTCGTTCCCGTGATATAACATCCTTGTGATCATATCACGTGCTTGCAAGCGGTTTCGATGTGATATCACCGAGAGGGCCCAGAGTATATCTCTCCGTCATTTGGATGGACAAATTCCACTCTTGATCCATGATCCTCAACTAATACTTTCCGAATACTTAACGACACCTTCATAGTCACCCTGTTACGGTGTGACGTTTGATGCCATCAAAGCACTCTTCCAATATCAGCGATTGACATGATCTCATGGTCTAAGGAATAAGTTACTTCGTATGTTTGATATAACAATGTAAACTAAATGACTTGATCGCATTGCTATATTCTCTTTGGGTATATGTTCATCACATCATTCTTCTAATGACATGATCCCGTTATTAACAACATCCAATGTTCATGATCAGGAAACCTTGATCATCTATTAATCAATGAGCTAGTTAAAAGAGAGGCTTTACTAGGAACCATTGTTTGTTTATTAAGCACACATGTATCAACGTTTCCGGTTAATACAATTCTAGCATGAGAAATAAACATTCATCATAAACAAGGAATAAGATAATAACCATTTTATTATTGCCTCTCGGGCATATTCCCTTCAGTCTCCCACTTGCACTAGAGTCAATAATCTAGTCTGTAAGCACTTTAACACATATGGCGTACCAGTGTTATTACCATGCTTCGCATGCGGTAAACATCATCAAAAAGATCTGAACTGTTCAGGTCCTATTGTATTTGCATGTTCTTTGCGTCTACACGCATCACTCATTCTCTAATGAGATGGCTTTGTATATATAGTCAATTCGTGAAAACTTAATTCCTCAGCTTAAACTGATGTCACTAACATTGTGAAAATGTAGCTTCATAGTGTTAGCATTCTTGGAAACTCACCAAGTTCCGGTGATACCTTAATTCCTCAGCTTAAACTGATGTTACTAACATTGTGAAATGTAGCTTCATAGTTTCAACATTCTTGGAAATTCACCAAGTTCAATAAAGAACTCGTTGACACAAAATACGCTTATTATCAGTTGTCAACACAACGATATACTTTAGCCTTTGTTGTAGTATCTGTCACAATATTTTAATTTTGAAACTCTTTCAAATCCAGAATGGAACTTTCTTCCATCTTATTGTGCTACCGTTCATCACATATTTTAATTGAGATAAAATTACTTGAATAAATGACAAGACTATTAGTGTAACATATTACAACTAATATTTTGTCATTACTATATAGGAAAACATATCCTTAGCATTTCTAAAATGACACAAGGATCTCTCCCACTGTCGTCTAATCATCATATGAATTATCCTACTATAACATTTTATAGCATAGGATCATCTGGTTGTGTACATAGCATGGAAACATGACTTAGAAATCTCAATTTCAATGATGCTCATCATGTGTCAAAACACATGAATCTTGCTCAATTATTTTCCATGTGACAAGAACTCCTTCTTATCAATTGTATATTGACTTACTTCAATATTTCATCTATGTAATTTGGCTTCAATCATATCAGGCGCTTCAATCCATCTTTTATAGATATCGATGCCCAATATCTTCTAAGCCTTTCATCAAAATGAAATCTTAACCGTGTTAATTTAAAATACATATTTTCCAATCAACCATATGTCATCTACATAAAGTATTGGAAATATGTCATAACGCTCCCACTTAATTTCTTGTAACTCTACAAGCATCTTTATCATTCATGATGGAATCAAACTCTTTTGATAACTTCATTAAGGTAAAGATTTCAACTTCGTTATGCTCACTTCAACCATTGAAGTGCGCATGCCTTTCTAGCAACCTTTTGAATTTTACAAAACTCAGACTGTGTCAAGTACACATCCTTGAACAAACTTCCTCGAGAGGAGAATTGGTTTGTTATTCAACATCCATATCATAATATGTAACTTTGCTAGAACTATCTGCAAAGACTAAGCATCACTACGGAAGATCAAAATCTTGTAGTAGTGAACTCTTTGAACTTCGTCGAAAACAACTTTTCGATAAGTACAATTTAATAAGATGTAAAATCCATGTCTTTGTCGCTATATAGACCCTTTTGCTATCGCTAGGCATCATGCCTATCGAAAGGACTACCAAGTCACATACTTGATATTCATACAAGGATACTATGGCGGATATAATGACTCATAGTCAATTTTACGAAGTCAGGGCCCATCATTTGCTTCCTTTATAAGGTCCAGGTCCTTTGTTGTCAAAACAACACTTTATACTTAAACCACAAGTTGTTCAAAGTACAAAGTTTTTGGACTTTTCTGCTACAGTTCGCAAACTCATTTGAAGTATCTACAACATTTGTAGTGTCTTCTACTTAGTCAAAATAGTAAACCCCGGAACAACTTCCAGTGCTGCGCTACTCTTGACATGATAACGGAGATTCTGTAATCTTGTTGAGTTTGTACCATGCTCCCACTCACTTGTTTCGCAAGAACTACTTTCTTGAGAAAACAACCCTTTCTGACAATCAACATTTGTCTTTTGGTTCGGTGATAGGAGAAATACCCAATGTTTTATTTTGGGATAACCTTATAAACATACATTTATCCTATTTTGGTTGTAAACATTTTACACATGCTATGCATACCAAAACTTAAGAAAAATGACAATTCGGGTCATTACCCAAACCATATCTTATATGTTGTCAATTTCAACGGATCATGATGGTGCTCTTTTCAGTGTAAAAGCGGTTGTCCTTAATGTATAAACTACAAACATATAATGGCAATTTTATTAATCTTACCATGTAAAACAGGGTTTGATTTTGTCTTTTGAATACTCCAATCTAATGTGGGGTATTCGAGAAGTATAAGTTGTAGAACAATTTTGCAACTTCTCAGATGTTTTGCTAAACTTGTAACTCAAACTTTATCCTTTATGATCCAATCATAAAAACTTGATTATCTTGTTACATTGATTTTAACTTCATATTAACAACCTTTTGAACCAATTCAAAATGTCAAACTCTGTTCCCTTTAAATGATATACTCACATATCTACTTAAATCATCGACAGAATTTTATGAAGGAAAAATTAATCCACCATACATGACTACACATAATGGACTATATACATCAATATGTATAATCTCCACTAAATTAGTTGTCCATTCTAGTTTGGCCTATGAACGGAATTTTAGTCATCTTTTGGAAGAAGTCTCACAAGCGTCAATTTATTCAAAACAAAATGACTCCGAAAGTCCATCAATATGGAGTTCCTTCATGTTTTCCTTTCCGATATGAACTAAAATGGTGGTGTCACAATTTAAGTGAAACTCTTCAACGTCTTGCAACGTTTAGCATTTAGTCTTATAGATGTTTACTTTACCAACATGATTTATATTAACATATCCATCAATTATGGAATATGGTCATAGTTTGAACAATCTCATTTGTTCTCACAAAAGACTAGAACAAAATAACAAATTATTAAGTTCTTCAAATAAATCTTGACTGTTTGGTTCGATACGACAATGAACACAATAACACTTTATTTATGTTCTTGTCATAATCGATTCCATATCTATTACTAGTTCCTTTTAGGCCCTTGTATTTCTTGCATTGCGTTGCTTTGTATGACAACTCATACCAACCAATGTGGTATCAAAATACCAAAAATACTTTGTTAACTAGTAATACATCTATAACTTGTATATCAAGCATATACTCTTGAGCTGGACTTTCTAGTTATCTTCCTTTTCTGCCATATATCTTTTTGTAATTCTATTTTCAATATTCCCTTCCCTTTATAGAAGAATCATTCAACATCAAACAATGCTAGTCTTACTAGCTCATTTTCTTTGGCGTGTTAGTCATATACTATCACCCACCATACTTTGAGTTTGATTGTACTATAATATCACCATATTAACAGTATTCTTCTAGATTCCACTCTTAGCAATTTCCAAGTAAGGTAAACTACTTTACCCATACTTATAATCCATCCCATCATAACAATTTTATGATTAAGCTACTATAGCTCGAAGGAAGGGATTTAGAGGATAATTTTTAGCGCCCAACTTCTTGGAATATTCAAACTCCTAGCGTCTTCAATCATTGCATATATTCAGATAATATAAGCAAACATTGTCACGCTAAATTTGCATATATTCAGATAATATAAGCAAATATTGTCACGCTAAATTATACTCAGTCATGTTGCCACAAAAAAGTTTCTAGATATCAATATATCTTTCACTTGATTGTTTCTGAAAACAACTCTTTTCAGTTCCTAAATCACCTTGATCAACAAAACATTCTTTTGAAGATAAAGTAATAAGGAAGCAACCATGACTCTGGATTCTAAGTAGGAATTATTTGCTCTCTAGATTAATTAATCATTAACCATATGGAGCTAGGTAGGAAATACCAAAAATCTACAATAGGACTCAATTTTAAATTTCACTAATACGGTACCAATCTTAAAAGGCATTTACCAGATCATAACAGTTATATCTCAATTAACAATCTAAGTGTAAGGTAGTTATGTGGATGCCAATGACTACTACAAGTTGTGCAAATTCACTTTGATTTGTTGTTCATGATAAATAAGTTCAAGTTAATTCAAAATTAAACCATGAACTCCCACTCAAAAACAACATCCCTCTTAGTCGTCTTTAGTGATTACACGAACCAAATTCACTACAACAAAACCGATCATCACGTGAGATGATGTAGCTTCAAAGGCGAACATCGACATGTTAATCATATCATCCATATGACTCATGCTTTACCTTTCGGTTACGTGTTCCGAGGCCATGTCTGTACATGCTAGGCTCGCCAAGTAGAACCGTAGTATTGCGTGTGTTTCAAGGCCATGTCTGTACATGCTAGGCTTGAAAACACCCGTTGTATGCGAACGTTGAGTCTATCACACCCGATCATCACGTGGTGTCTCGAAACGACGAACTTTCTTAACGGTGCATACTTAAGGAAGAACACATTATTATCTTGATATTAAGTGAGAGGGATCATCTTATAATGCTACCATCGTTATCTAAGCAAAACAAGATGCATAAAA
Source organism: Alopecurus myosuroides (assembly GCA_028641055.1). NCBI lineage: Eukaryota > Viridiplantae > Streptophyta > Magnoliopsida > Poales > Poaceae > Alopecurus > Alopecurus myosuroides. The sequence continues at coordinate 568,307,771 of CM054057.1, forward strand.
AGGATTAACATCACAGACATCACATGAAAGGATAACGTGATATGATATGGTCCTTCTTGCACTTGATCTCCATCATGTGCATTATGGTATGATCTCAATCATTCCACCGGCGTGGTACCAAGTACCATGGCACCCAATCTTGATTGTCCATCAAGAAGAAGACAATCATATGGATACCTTCCGGTATATCAATAATTTACAAAATAGATCATCTCATAATCAAATTTGTAATATTGACCATATCACATCACATGCCCAGGAAAAACTAGTTAGACGCCTCTAATTTATTTTTGCATATTTTACGTGGCTTAGGGCTTTCGATGATAGAACCGTTCATACCTACGAACATCAACCACAACGTTGATAAACATTTTTAGCAACCCTTCGTAGATTAGATCTTAACTTAGTAGGAGAAACGGACACCCCCTCAGTCACAAGTGAGACAATTCTCGCGTACATGGTACACGTAAACTTAGTCCGGGGCTTCATCCTACTATGCCACTAAGATCATAAAATACTCAAGGAGGCAATAACATGATCATCAACGCCCACATACTCATATGTGTTCTACCCGTACAAAACATCTACGCATAGATCCGGCTCTGATACCACTGAAGGGGAACGTAGCATAGAAAACAAAAATTTTCCTACGCGAGAGACACCCGAAAGGCCAAGATCTAATCTAGGAGACGAAGTGCAACGGGCAACGAGAGGGTTAAGGAGAACACATACCCTCGAAGACTCAAAGTGGTACGAGATCAAATCTCGTTGTTGGCGTAGTCGTACTCACACCGATCCCGATAGCGAGAAGATGAGCACCGCAATCCGGCGGTGCATCCGTGATTGGTCACACGTACGGTTGATGACGACCTCCGTTCCCTCGTTCCAGCGGGGCGCGGAAGTAGAGGATCCCTCGGAACTCCAGCAGCACGACGACGTGGTGTGGTGGAGAAAAACATTGCTCAGGGCTTCGCCAAGCGCACGAACAAGTGGTGGAGCAGCGGCAGGAGGGAGGAAGAGATGACACAAGTGTGTGTAGTGGGAGAGGGAGCTCTCACCCCTCCTTTTATAGGAGGGGATGGCAGCCACGAATTTTTGGCTGCCTCCACCTCTCCCTCATCATGTGAGTGGAGTCTCCACTCAACCCACTCATTCTTCCATGAATTCCCACTCAAAATCCCAAGGGTTTTCTTTAATAAATAAATAAAACAATTTTATTTCTTTATTTTAATATTTGTTAATTCCATTAACAAACATTAACATATAACCCCTTGAGTTAGTTGTTAAATCTATTAACAACCATTTGATAAGAATCCCCTTGAACTATTTCAAAATTACTCGAAACAATTTCGGTGACTATTTCAATATTCCCCGAAACAATTTCGGTGCTGCCCAAAATATTCTTCGATATTCCGTATCCTCTCAAACGCGTCATCGAACCTTAAGTGTGTCACCCCTACGGTTCGCGAATAAGATAGACATGATCGAGACTCCTCTCCGATCAATAATCAACAGCGGGATCTGGAGATCCGTGATGACTCCTATATATTCAACGATGACTCTCGTGATCGTGTGAACCAACAACGCCGTGAACTATTCCCTTTGTCTCGCGATATTTTACTTGTCCGAGATTCGATCATTGGTATCAACCATACCTTGTTCAATCTCGTTACCGACAAGTACTCTTTTCTCGTTCCCGTGATATAACATCCTTGTGATCATATCACGTGCTTGCAAGCGGTTTCGATGTGATATCACCGAGAGGGCCCAGAGTATATCTCTCCGTCATTTGGATGGACAAATTCCACTCTTGATCCATGATCCTCAACTAATACTTTCCGAATACTTAACGACACCTTCATAGTCACCATGTTACGGTGTGACGTTTGATGCCATCAAAGCACTCTTCCAATATCAGCGATTGACATGATCTCATGGTCTAAGGAATAAGTTACTTCGTATGTTTGATATAACAATGTAAACTAAATGACTTGATCGCATTGCTATATTCTCTTTGGGTATATGTTCATCACATCATTCTTCTAATGACATGATCCCGTTATTAACAACATCCAATGTTCATGATCAGGAAACCTTGATCATCTATTAATCAATGAGCTAGTTAAAAGAGAGGCTTTACTAGGAACCATTGTTTGTTTATTAAGCACACATGTATCAACGTTTCCGGTTAATACAATTCTAGCATGAGAAATAAACATTCATCATAAACAAGGAATAAGATAATAACCATTTTATTATTGCCTCTCGGGCATATTCCCTTCAACTTCACCTTGCGGCCACAATCAGGGCAACACACCAGCGGAATCACGACATTGGGGGCACGACGACGAGTAGACCTGGAGGAGCTGATGTACGACATTCCCACGAGCCGCACTGCGGTGCTTCCGAGGATCATCGACGACGAGCTCCAAGAAGGGGAACTAGAGCGATTTGGGGAAAGGGAGAAGATTAGGGATTCAGGGGCTACAAGAGATTTCTATTTTTATATCTCCGCACGAGTGGAGCGAGGGCATATTTAAGATATGTAATTAAATCAGGTGCTTTCGTGTAAGATTTCCCTGCCGCTGGTTCTCCACCTCTGACTAGTGGGCCCCATATCTCCACGTCTACGAATACGTCGCCACAGCGTCCACAGTGACCGTACGTGTCACATGCGCGCGTCTTCGATGACCGTAGTTGCAACTATGAGGAGTACAGTAACCTACGTGATTTTTCGATACAAGTTTAGTTACCCAACATGTATTTTACTCATATTACAATTACTATTGGCCAATGGAGCCAATGTAGTCTCCTCTAGATGCTAGGCCTCTCGCGTTTCTGTATGGTCGCGTGAGTCTCGGTATTTTGTCATTGTGTGTAGAACACGAGAACTGTGCCAGGCACCATACATGATATTTAGAATCGTACCCAATCATGGTCGTGTCGTTCTTCATTCTCCGAGCCGCCATAAGAACTAAAATTCAGAGTATTTTAGAATCGTACCCAATCATGGCATAACTTTACGGAGAACACCACCCTATACCACTTCTTAACAACAACAACAAAACCAAGACCAAATACCAACAGATGTCCAGCTCCTCTGCCCCGTATCAAATGCATGGAAGGAAATCACCAAGAAAGAGATGCCACGTTCCAATTGGCTCCTGTGAGTTGCCGATCTCGGAAAGCCCTCCCCCTCGGATGATTTCGATTCGGCTATGTCCATGTTTACGACGATTTCAATTCTATACGCACC
>CM054057.1:568311126-568408371 GCA_028641055.1 Alopecurus myosuroides
TTGGGTCAGCGTACCCGGCTAGCTCCATCGCCGAGTACCCATCAACATAGCGGTCTTGCGGCACAAGACCGGGTTGAGCCACCGGGTTGGCTGCTGCCACAACTGCCTGCGGCTGCACAGCTGCTGGCTGCCGCACCCTCTGCTGAACCGGGTTGGCGGCCTGATGCCGAGATGGTCCTGCACGGTTTCCTCCTTGCCCCTTGCTCTGAGCTTTACTGGCTTGATAGCCTGCTCCTGCAGAGTTGTGCTTCTGACTGGGCTGCCGCGCCACAGCGTGCTGTTTTCCGGCGGTAGCCGGGTCGTACACCTGCATCTGTTTGTTCTTTCCAGAGTTCACACTCTGGTCCCTCTCATTGCCAGGAAGCGGCGATGAGGCCTGATCCGTAGATCTGACCGCATGCGAGTGGACAATCTGAGAAGCGCCAGCTCCCGGATTGGCTTTCCGGAACTCCTTGTTTTGCCTGCCAGCCTCTAGCACTAGCTCATTGAGCCTATCCTGCTGCCTAGCGCGCGCGTCGCCAGTGAGATGCGGCAACTAAGCAGCAACTGCCTCTGTAGCTCTAAGCGTTTTGGCGGGGTTGCTATACTTGGGCCTAGTAGCAGTGTTCAAACTAGCAGATTGGCTAGCAGCCCTACCATCTCTGGCTAGCTCAGCGCCTAAGTTGCGACGGATAGCGCCTAACTTGCTAGGCAGCCTAGAAACAAGAGTAAAGCCGTGTGCTATGTTGTACTCGTTTTGGTCTAGGTTAAGCTCGAGCCTAACCTTCTCCAGCTCCTGGGACTCCGCGAGTAGCGCTTGACGCTGCTGCTCGAGTTGCGCCCTCATTGTCATGAGCTCAAGCTCGATGGGAGGCGGCATACCCAGCCGCTCGGTGTCGCCACCGCGAGCAACTGGTATAGCCGCGGACGTGGAAGCAGCCACGTAACCCGGAATGTTCCGGGGCATGTCGTAGGGCTTGGGGACCCTTGCGCCAACAGGTTCCTCGATGACTTCCACGATAGAAGCCGCGCCTTTCCCGGCATCGATAGTCGGGCCTGTCATCATCACCTCCTCGCTGTCCGCAGAGCAGCCAGAAGGCTTCCCGCGGGCAGCGAGTACAGCAGAAGGATCTTCCACGACGAGCACCTCCTCCGGGAACTCGCGGATGACGGTGGTGGCGACATAGACCAGATGCGCACCGAAGGAAAGCACCGAGCCGCCTGCTGGCACGGGCCTGCCGCCGAATCGCCGGCATTGTCGGTGACGAAGTCGAAAGTGCCGAATCTGTGGACAAGGCCACAGACCACGCGCTCCCCCGAAGCAGAAATTGGTCCCGTCCGAATATGAACCCCAGCCAGCGCCGCTGCTGGCCCCACGGTGGCCGCCAACTGTCGTGGTGTGGAGAAGACAGATGCCATGGGATGGCTTAAGTGTTGGGGCCGATGGACGCTGTAGGTATCCGGGGAGGGATCGCACGGCAAGTAGCCACGCTCAGGTATCACTGCAAACAACAAGAACTACCCAGGTTCGGGGCCCTCGTGTGGAGGTAACACCCCTACTCCTGCCTATCTCTCTATATGTATAATTTCCAAGTAGCCACAGTACAAACTTGTCTCTCAGCCGAGTAGCCACTCGGCAGTTCTCTCTCGCTCTAGTGCTGGCTCTTGTAATAAATGCGATCTGAGGCAACGTCCCTCGCGCAGGAGGGGGCAGGACACCTTATATACTGCTGCCCAGCCGAATAAACAAAGACTATAAGGTACAACTTGATGGGACATGCCCTCTGTGAAGCAGAGCACGCCTCCGGCTTCTCGCTGACGCGGGCACGGGAAGTCGCCGCGCCGTCCAGCTGACAGGACTGTCCACCCTGTCAGTCACATAGAGTAGGCCCTACCTCATGTCCTGTCCCCTCTGTCAGTGACAGGACTTGACAGGCGCCTACCTCACTGTAGCCACGCCGTAGCGCGGATAATCACGCACTCTGTAAGTTGAACCGCACGCCTGTACGGCCACAGGATACGCGGGATCTTGTCTGAACGGCTCCATTGACTTCTTGCCCAAGTAGGAACGCAGCCCATCTACTCAGACCACATGATCGCTACCCGGACGAATATAATCTTCCTCAATATCTTCTCTTGGCCTTCAGTACTTATGACCGGATAGAGACCACCGGGTAGAGGGTACCCGGGTAGCCACCAACCCGGCCAACAGTACTCTGATCTTTGTTTTACCACCTGCCTTACCCCTACTCAGGGGTAGCCCCCCGACAGGTGGTGAAGGAGTATGGTGTTGGGTTTGGTTTAGCATGGATGAGCAGAGATTAGAAGGAAACTAAGGAAGAATCTTACCCCAACACAACAAATCAAGCCAAGTCATCTTACAAACAAAATCTAACAAGCATATAACAAGCATTCATCACTCAATTTAACCAGGTTTTTTTTTTTGAAAACAACTAGTATTGTCATGCAACACTGATATGCATAATCACCACCCTAATCGTGTTTCGTGTCTCATAGCTTTATTATCTCTCATGGTGGTCTACTATTTAGGGCAGGCTTTTTCATGACAAGTCTTCAATACTTAGCCTTGATGGTGGTCTTCAAAGTCTTAGTCTTCTCTATCTTCTCTTCAAGTGCTTCAATCTCCTCATTGCCTTCTTTCAAGTACTTGGAAACTGAGTGTCATATTGCAAGGTCATTGTCATCATTGGTCCTCCTTGAGTGAGCCAATGTAACTGGTCATCTATAATTAAGGGAAGACTTATAGGAGGTGAAAAATCGATGAGAAAATATGAGAACAGATTAAGATGAGAAGTTTTAGTTTTAGAATATATAACTAGAATTTTAATCCTAGGGCTTCTCCTTGTTCTAGTCCATACTTAGGGTCTCGAACCTACAGGCAACACAATGCTCTGATACCATTTTATAGCGTTTCCACATTTAAGTAATGTAAGGACACCTGTGTTATGGTGCTAGTCCCTGGATCAAATGCTAGCACCACAGTACAAAATGAAATATCATGCAAATGCATCAAATTCTATTACATTGCATGATCCAGTCTTTACAAAATAGTATTACAACTTGCATAGTCTTAGAAGACTACCAGAAAATAGAATTACAGCGGAAAACATAGTACAACATTGAGCCCATCTTTTTCATGTGCCACAGGCAAATACATGTTGGCGATAGACTCGAGATACTTAACGAAACCTCACTCGTCTTCCGATTCATCTGCAATATGGAATATGCAGCCACAAGGGAGTCAATACAATTTAATGTATTGGCAAGTAACACTATGGTGGATATATAATGGCAAAGACTAGCTTCTATATGCATATCTGGCTGAGTGGAGTTTTGGCTATTTGCATAAAGCAAGTTTTCTCCTAAGTTTTCATAAATACATTTTGATCAATAAGTTGGTACCACTGATGGAAACCAGTGAACCATAAATAATTATTGAGGAGTGCCACTGATAGAAATCAGGGCAAATCTCCAGCTAGTGTTCTAAACAAGTTTTACTTATTTAAAATGGTGATGAGAATCTTCTGTCTATCCTTGTCCAGCTGCTCAAATTGTCCATTACCGGGGACACGACTAAGTACTTAGTTTTTGACTCTGCAGAGTTTGTGCACTTTCACCTTAGCCTCAATCAACCCAAACATCCTATACACGCTGAGTGTATTAAGGAAAGGAGAGAATTGAGACAAAACCTTTCAGAAGGAGAATCCAACTCTACTGCAAGACCCGTTCCACCTATAATTCTGCTACATCTTCATGTCAAGCTGACAAGTTGAACTCCCACAGCTTAATTGGTCAGGACAGAGCCCATTGTCTAAGGCTGCACGGGAAGCTTCTAAAATTGAAAGGACTTCATCATCTCTTTGTTCCTGGGTGGCATTCCTCAGGTGAATACCTCAAGTAAATAACCCTTAGACAAGGGCCCTGAGGCAACACCCAACTCTCATCAGCTAAACAACCAACCCACCCAGGTGGTTCATTGAGTTGGTACTTAGAATTTTTCCTCAATACTAGTAAAACAATTTTGTAGCATTTCTAAGCATCTACTAAGTCTAATGACTATATGGTTTATGTAGGTAATAGATGTGGCTATATATATACCACTGGGATAGGATAATAGCATAGCAATAATATATATAATATTGTAAAATTTCCTATCATGCATACTAACTAATGCATAAAGTAAAATAATGGGTAGTTGATGGTGTGTTACTTGCCTTTGAACTTGGTGAAGAAAACACACTTCCTTCACAAAAGGGAACGTTGCTCTCCGTACAATCTATACATTGAAAACACAACAACAACATCAACAAGCATTCATACAAACAAGAGAAAACATGCAAACAACAATCACAACAAAAGAGTTTTAAACAAGCCATTCACAAAGGTTCAACAAAAGAAAGACTTAGTTAAATAGGGCTTTTGGTTAGATAATAGGGCATGGGCTGGTTAAGGGTAAAGTTTGAATAACACAAACTCATACTTGTCAAGGAAGTCCCAAGAGTTCACTAAAGGTGATTACACCAATATTAAACCAAGGAAACAAGACATGTTCAACACTTAGTTATTTTCATCAAAACATTTGATTTATTTAATTTAGATTCCACTAACTTCATTGCAAAGGGGGAAATAAAATGAAGTCTTGGGATTTCCTATTTGTCAAAGGTTAGACAAAAACAACTTGCTACTCCTCCACTTGTATGGATTGCTCCAAGTCTTCTCGTGCTTGTCATCTGGAAAATTGTGTCATTTCTTCTAAGTTGTTTTCTCCTTGATGTAGTGTCTCCCTTGAACTTGAATAATTCTTCATGACTTGCTTTTATGTTGAAATATTACCAAGTTAAAAGAATAGAAAGAAGAAATAGAGAGAGATAGAAAGATAGAGGGATTGTTCGCCTTCTTCATTTCTTCTTGCACTTGTATTTTCTTGTGTTTCTTCTAGTTGAGTGGAGTCTAAGTCCTTCCTTCAATTTCTTCTTAGGCCTTCTTTGTAGCTCTTCATGTTTTCCACCAAGTTGAATTTGAAGTATCCCCATGTGCTTGAGTCTTGATAAATCTTGAAGTAAGAATTAGAGAAGTGGAAAGAAAATACTTGTACTTGTGTTTTGACTTTACTAGCTGGATAATTAAATACTTGAACCATACTAAGGACTTAGTCTTGTTACAAAATAGCCACAACACATAAAACATGTATGCAAAATATTTTCTAAGTCAAAGGCAACAAAGAAAAAAATAGCGAGAGTGAAATTTTGACTAAGTCTTCATGAAGTTCTTCTTGATTCCTTCTGGGGTGCTGACTCCATTGCTCCTTTAAGGACTTGATGATTTTGGTACCTTCAAGAAGTCAAATGGAAAAGAAAGAAGAGGGGGAAAATACTTAAGAGAAGAAGGGGGTTGGTCTTCTTGAAGTTTCTTCTTGTTTTCTTCTAAGTACTTCTGCATTCTTGGAGAGGTTTATGAAGTATATTTTCTTGGCTAAGTCCTTCCTTGGTCTTGGGGTAGCTTCATGTTGAAATTCCCAAGGTGTCTAAGTCCTTTCTTGCACTTCATGGTTCTCACAACTTCTAGACTTAGTGGTTTTCAACCAGGAGGCCAACTAGCACTATTTTACTTAGTAAAAAAAATATAACAAGGGTGTCCAAGGAGTTTGGCCTCTCTAGTTTATAGTTAGCACTTAGGAATATTTTTACTACAGAAAACATACTGAAAACATTTATAGAATTTTAACTAAGTTAAAATAGTAAAGGAACACACAATGACCAAAATAATTCTACCTTAGCCCAAATTTTACAATACATCAATAAACACTATCATTGTTGTTTTCTGGTGACAAGTACATAGACAAGATGCAAGGAAAACAAGTGTTGCACAAAAATTTAATTTTTAACATTATTAGGGCTCAAAAATAGGCATAAACTAGTTAGATTGTTTTCAGCCACGAAATAGTTTCTTAAAAAAATTCTTTTGCTTCTACTGCATAGAGGATGTCAATACAAGATCATAGCAATTGGATTCACTCAAAATTATTTTGTAAAACAAAAGTTATGAGCAAAATAGCCTAAACAAAGATCTATAAATAACATGTGTGTGCACGTATTAAAAGTGAAAATTTATTTCATTAATGTGTTCTACAGATTGTGCTGATTTCAACCAGTACAAAATCATTGAATTTGGACAAACAGATCATAAGTTATTTAATTTTGAAGTTTGCGCTAAAATCTGTTAAATAGAAAAACAGGGCGATCCGTAGGAAACTAAATGGTGAGCGCTGATTGGACGATACCCATTCACGCGGATCGTGACCATGAAGCGTTGGATCTAAGTGAAATCGGACGCCCCAGATCTGATCACACACGGGCCTTCCGATGGAGATCCGACGGTGGGGATAGAAGATGCTCACCGGGGCGGCGCAGATCTCGCCGGACAATGGAGACGTGGCGGCCGGCGTTGTAGAACCTCGACGGAGATGAAGACGCAGGGGGTTCCCGAGCGCGGAGAGAGCACAATGCGACTCAGCGAAGCACGGTGAAGAAGATAGCGACGGCGGCGCTGGCTCGCGCTTCCCGGATCGATGGCGCGATGCAGTTCCCGTGGCCGTGGTGGTTGCGGGCTCCGACGAGCTCATACGCGCGTCCTCGTGCCTCTGCAAGCTAAACAGGGGGTCATGGAGATGCGCAACAGAGAGGGAAAGGAGGAGGTGGCAAAACGGGGGCAGCGGATACCTACTGTGTCGCCGGAGACGGGAGTAGATGGCGGCGGGCAGGGTAGCTCCGACGAGCAATTTTGGCAGCGTGGCCGCGAAAATTTTAGGTCAACCAGAGGGGTTGTGGAGAGGAGGTCGGGGGCTTTATAAAGGTGGTCTCGGGGCCACGAATCTCGCCCTAAATCGCAAGAAATCGGGAGACGGATTCGTTTCTGTTTCGGTTGTCCGTGGCGTGCAAGGGAGGTTGAAGGTGGACGACGTCATGGTGACATAACGCGTGCGTTACGTGGGTCCCACGGGCCAGAGACAGAGAGGGGTAGGTGATGGGCTGCGCTATTGGGCCGCAGGCGGTTTTCTGGCGCGCGCGGGCGAGGGAAAAGGAGGCAAGGGTTGGGCTGCTGGGCTGGGCCACTTTGGCCTAGCTCGGCCGGTTTCTCCTCTCTTTTTTTTTGTTTTCTTTATTACATCATATCTTTTATTTTATAAAACCAAATTGCCTCAAACAAATTTCTATAGTTTTATAAAAATATTGTCTTTCATATGAAAATAATTGTGTGCTGTTTTAAACACAACTAAATTATTATATTTTCAAAATATGATTAAATTACTAATAGTGACAAAATGGTCTTTTCCTTTTTAAAACAATTGATTAATTAAATTAGGGTCAAATAATTTAGAGACATAGGATATTTGAAAATATTTTTCATTATTTGCTCCCTTTCATAAACTTGTGAAATTTATTTTATGACATTAGTACTTGATATAGCAATTGAAAAAAACAAAGATATAGTTAATTTTGGCTTGGAAAATATTTTATTGAACCATTAATTGAAAGATGAATTATTCTTGATGAATAAAAGTTGTAACAATAATTTGGAAAACATATATATTAGTAAAAATATTTAAGGTTTGCAAATAGGAAACTATTTTCTTTGCATACTATTTATTTTGGGGATCTAGTGTTTTAGAAAACAGAGCATTTGGATTATCATTTCCAATAACATTGGAATAACATATAATATTTCCTTCGTATTTGAATTTTAATTGTTTTTGGTGGCTTTCTTTGTTGGAAAACAAAAAGTTTTAAATTTTTGTGACTTTTGAACTTTCCAAAAATCAGGGATGTTACACTCCCCTTGCAGAAATCCTATTTTAACCCGGCAACGGCGCCAGAAAACTTGTTGATGGAGGCTGATGCTCTCGTTGGTAAACCCCAAGAGAAAGGTTGCTAAGAGGGAAGCGGCAAGTTTTCCCTCAGAAAGAAACCAAGGTTGAATATACCAGTAGGAGAAAGAAAGCACTTCCGAAGGTTGATGCAGATGATGTTGGAAGGGCGCACTACCGGTTCAGCATCAATGTGGAATCTACACAATACAATCAAATTACTTTGCCCCAACGAAGCAGTGAGTTGTAAATCTCATCGGTTTTACTGAAACAAAGGATTAGACGTACCGTGTGGAAAATAGTATTCGTTTGCAGTAATGAAAAGAGAACAATGATTGCAGTAGTAAAAAAGTAAGAAAACAATTGTTGTATATCAGTATAAATAAATGGACCGGGGTCCAAAGTTCACTAGAGGTGTCTCTCCAAAACAGATAGATAACATGATGTGTAAACAATTTATAGCTGGTCAATTGAGAGATATAAAGGCTGCACCATAGTGCATATGTATGACATGATGATTACTATGTGATTTATGCGGGCATTACAACAAGATACATAGACCGTTATCCAGCTGCATCTATGACTAATAATCCACCCTTAGAATGTCATCCGAGCAAACCTTGGGTATTAAGGTTCAAGCAAGAAATAATTGCATTAAGCAAAGTGTGTAATGTAAACAATAAAATCATCCTTAGACAATTCATTGTTGTTTTCTCCCTAATGGCAACAACACATCCCCCACCCGTTTACATTTCTGTCACTTGAGCGTGAGTGAAAGGGAGGCGTGAACCCACTATTGAGCATAAATACTCCCTCTTGGAGTTACAAGCATCAACTTGGCGAGAGCATCTACTAGTAACGGAGAGCATGCAAGATCATAAATACCATACACATGAAAAGAAATTGATAGATTGATAATCATTGGACATAGCATTAAATATTCATCAGGTCCTAGGAAACACAACATGTAGCCTTACAATAAGATGATCTTGATCATGTTAGGAAGCTCACAGGATCTAAACATGAGGCATAAAGAGGACAGAACAACCATCTAGCTACTGCTATGGACCCGTAGTCCAGGGATGAACTACTCAAGCATCACTCTGGAGGCAGTCATGGTGATGAAGAGCCCTCCGGTGATGATTCCCTCTCCCGGCGGGGTGCCGGGGAGAGCTCCAGAACCCTCCCATACTAGGGTTGACGATGACGGCGGCTGCGGATGTTTTCGGTGGAAAGGGCTGGTATCTTTAGGGTTAACCTCCCGAGAGGTATAAATAGGCGAGAGGGCAACGTAGGTGGGCCGCCAGGGGGCCCACACCACCCCTGGGCGCGGCCAGAGGGGGGCGCCGCCTCGTGGTGTGGTGCCCCTGAGGACCCCCTCCAGGGCTCCACCGGACTCCATGTACGTGACGACTTTCTAAGACTTCTAGATTTTGTTTCGCCCAATTCGAGAATATTTCTAGAACAACTTTTCTGAAACTAAAAACAGCAGAAAACAGGAACTGGCTCTGTGGCATCTTGTCAATAGGTTAGTCCCAGAAAATCCATAAAAATGATACAAAGTGTATAATGAACATGTAGCATATGGCATAACAACAACATGGAACATCAGAAATTATGGATACATTTGAGACGTACCAGAGGTGCATGTTCTACGTTAAAGACTTGTAATAGATAACTCAATATTTCACATGCTAAACAACCTTTTAAGAGCGCTCCCATAGATAAACAATACCGTTCCTCTTCTCTTTTGTAATGAACTATCTTTTTGTGTCTCTCATGAATTTTACATATATTGATCAATGATACAAGTTGAGTGTTGCATGTGCACACATACTAATACAAATAAATTTACGAACAAACTCCTCCCTGTGCAGCGAGCCAAAGAACTGCTTGGATTTAGGAACCTATATTTTTTTAGGAAAAATTATGCCACATAGGACTCGAACTCGAGACGTTAGCTCCGATACCATGGCAAGCTTCCTACACTGGCTAATGCAACAAAAAGTTTGAACCGATAGAAAGAGTTAGGAGATATATTATAAGTTTAACATTCCTCCTTACCTCTAGGTCGGTAAACTTTTTTCTTCACTAACGTAGGGCCTGGATTTTATGATGTTCGCAAAGATTTATTTAAATATTTCTAGGGTGAAAATCCATGGTCTAGCCTTCATTGGTTGTACTTGGCAATGGCCTTGCTGAAGGTATTGTTTTTGAAACTTGGTCTCTCTCCGGGGTGAAAACCCAAGATCTTCGACCGGGCGACGACAACACTTGTGATTTGTTTCCTTCTTGGAGGTGTTGCTTTTGGAGAGCCTAGGTTGTAGTACAGGTGTTGTCGGTGGTGGTTAGAGTGCTTCTGTTTCAAAGTGTTGGGCACCGCGAAGGGGTCTTTCTTTTTACTTTTCTCTCTTGTTTATTTCGTTCTTCGCTGTGTGCATCCCTGATGTCCTTTGATGTCTTGCTGGTGCATAGGCTGGGTGTAATTGGTATCATCCCGATATTAATATATTCCCTTTATCAAAAAAAAAATCTAATATTGCTTTGGCCAGGATGTGAACTCGAGACATCTATCTCCAATACCATATAGAATTGATGGACTGGCCAGTTATCCCAAAACTTCGGACATTTGGTTGTGTTGGCTAGTGCATGAATCTTGACATGGAATCAGAGCCAAGGTCTCAAGTTCGAATCTTGTGCGGCGCAATTTATCCTAAATGTTTTGTTGCCCCCTCTATCACGTTTTGACTTGTCTTCCTTCCGTCACGCGTGAGAGCGGTGTTGAAGTGTATAAGTGAAATGTATTAACTCTTTCCATCAGCTCAGAATTGTGAGATAATTGTCTAGTGCATCAATTCAATAGCGGCTAGTACCATATCCCGCGTGTGAATAGCATCGGTCGAGATAAGAAAAGTCCTAGCCCCAGACCGATATTACCTGGCTATATAAAAATCCAGTGCAAAACAAATTTGTCGTTCTATCAAGAATCAAACCGGTCTAGGCGAGATAAAAACACTCCACGAGGGACTACCAAGAAAACTAAAGACCAACGACGCGCCCCAATATTTCATTTATTTTATTTTGTTGTGGGAATTGTTTATCTTTTTCTTAATCAGTTGCAACGTACCAATCTTATGATAGTATAACTATATTTTAAAAAATGGTGGCAAACATTTTATCCTGATCTATTAATTAAGAAGAAAAACACCTACTTAATTAAAGGAAAACCCGGCGAACCATTGCAACAAACCACAACAACAAGCTAACAACACAAAAGCGAGCACACAACCGACCGCGGACAAACTCGTCCAACCTACAAGTACCATGAACTGGTGACACAATAATACAAAAGCCGCTATCAAGCAAAAGTGGAAGCTTTGTTTGCCTCCACCAAGCTTATTTCTTGTTCTCATGAGAGACTTCGTCACCTTCATGATTATATCCTCCGAAGCCGCCGTCCCCGGCTAGCCCCGATGCAATTCTATGTTTACATGTAACAAAAAGAGTTTCCTAACAATAACGCGGCCTGGAGGAGGGACATGATAATTTTCGTAGTTAGTGCATTGATCATGTGTATGAAAACCTAAATCATAATCAAATCCAGTAAAACAATAAACTGACACGTAGCTCCTCTCACCTTCTCCCCTTGGGAGTCGACTTCCGATCCCCGGACCGATCTGATGCCTTCTCCGGCGGTGTCGCTAGCGGGAGATGGGTAAGGAGAGGTGCCACCCTCAGTCCTGTATATATTAGTAGTAGTAGATCTGAGTTTAGGTTTACGTTTTGTGGAATCTTGTCCTCTATGGCATCTTGGAGTAGGTTGCTGGAGATTGTCGATCGGTTCTGGCGTGTTTTGTTCGTCCTCATCGTTGTTGTGCGGTTCTGGTGGCAAGATCCGTTGCAGGCGGCAGTTGTTCGGGCAGCCTGCCGCAGGGGAGGAAACTAATGCCTTCACTAGTTGAGGGCAGCTCTTTTGCCCCGGTTTGGGGGGCTTACGCACCTGATGAGGGGACGATAACCCGGTATCCAAATTCCAAGGAGTAACCCGGCCCAAAGGACGCTGTGCAGGATCCGGCTAAGGATAAGGAAATTAGTGAAGGCCCCAGCTTGTAAGCCCAGTAACCCGGGTTGTGGGTTATGGTAAAGGAAAGTTAGGGTTTGTGTGCCGTGTCCGGGTAGGATCCAGGGTGCGCCTTGGAGAATAAGCCAGGGGGTACGGGTGCTTTATAAACCGACTCCCAGGTCTAGTTTAGGCAGAGATCTAAGAGCCCTAGCAACATCGTGTGATATCGAGCATCAAGTGTAATCCCAGAGTTGAGCTATTATATCAAGACCGGAGACTCGGCGACTTTGATTGCCGGCTACCAGATCGAATTGCACCATGTTTTCCTCTGAGCTAAACCCTCTCCCGAATACCTGTGTCGTCTTGCCCCAAGATCAGTTACCCCCGGTAACATCTGCCGTGATTATCCCACGACAGTTGGCGCCCACCGTGGAGCCTGCGTCCAAAGGTGTTTACATCACGGGAGAAGCTCGGAACGGCATGGAGAATCTTGTCATCGGCGAAATCTACATCGACCACAAAGGAGAAAAGGTGGTGGACGATCCGGCTGGGGGCCGGAGTCGGATCACCTCGAAACCGGATCCGTCGTGACGATCGGCCGGATCAGCGTCTTCATCGGTATGGTATGTGCTTCCAATTCGATCCCTGACAACGTTGGATCTGATTCTATGCCAGGAAAATCCACGTCTATCCGATCAGATGATGAAGAATCGACTGGAACGACATACCCGGCAGAAGAACCCATCGCGGAGTGGGAACAGCCGGAGGAGCCGGCATGGACCCCACGCGACCGGGCCCAAGGAGAAGATGATACCGGGTCTATTCTGGATCTACTGGAAAACCGGTACGAGGAGAACGGTGAGGAAGAACAGCCTGAATTTACGCCGGATATCGTACGCCGAGTTGCAGTCTATGCGGCCCCCGCGGCCAACCAAGGAAACACAACCGCGACATCAGTAATTCAGTATCATTAAAGGCATCAAGTGCATGTAGGTCTTGGGGGTTGGTTGCTCAAGTGACCAACCACTAACCCGAAAGACCCGGCCTTGATGCCTATAAGTTATAAGGGCCGATTATTCGCAAACGAGTACGGCTGCAATCTTATAACTGGACAAAGGAGCCAAATTTTCTTGACTTTTCTTACTTAAGCTCGATGTGACTCGCACTAAAGTGGCATGATTCGTTCGCTTACGATTACAATCAGCCATGAAGCCCAATGGGACTTCCCTGACACTGTTCTCGTATGGATGTAACAACATGGTATCCACGCGAAAGCCGGCTTACAGTACAAGATAGTCAAAAGGATCATCTAAACCACAAGTTTATGCAGAGTACAAGGCTAAAAGCCGGAAACTCAACAATTATCAAGCATAACTTCAGTATTTACACGGAATGGCTTTAGGCTCGCGACTCGGTAAAAAATAATTTGTTCTCTGAGAAAGGCCACACCCCCATGACTCGGACTTTGGGTCATGGGGACTGGGGGACTTCGAAACAGAAACAAACTACTTGGCTATCGCAGTTCGAAAAACCCGACCATCCGAGTCTTGGGGACTTAAAGAAAAAGTCCACGTATCAAAGCCCCCGGTACTCGGAAAACCGAGTCTTCCGAAGGGAGCCAAAATAGAGAATTGGGTATCGAGAAAAAATTCAAAGAATAAGCAAGCAATACGGTTATCAAAAGACCAGAAAAGCCGCAAAGTACATCACGGGCTAAAAAGTGCGTTACAAGGTACGACATCAGTATCAGGGGTGCACAGGCGCACCATCAAAAGCATAACAGTGTGATTACAAAGCATTACAAGGTATTATGACAATACGGCCCTATTCGGCCTCCTGAGTACGGCCTTCCGGGTCTGAGTCTTGGGTTTGCTGCTTAGCCTTCCTGGCACCCTTACCCGGACTCATTGCATCAGGGCGGACTGGTGGAAGGACGGCCGGTGTAGAGGCAGACGGGCCCGATTTTAGCTCGGCCTCCCTCTTCGCAGTCGTTTCCCTCTTCCTGGCCGAGCTAGAAACCCACTTCTCCAAGATATCAAGAGGAGGGGGCGCATCCTCCGTAATAACTTTGCCATCAGCGTCATATGCACTCATAATCGTATTTAGATCCAAGCTATCGGCCAAGGCGGTAGCTGAGGGGCGCACTGCGGCTTGTATGGCTTTGAAATCCTTGGGTGTAAATTTGGAACCGTCAGCCTTGAATTCGGGAAACCCGGATGTTACCTTTGCCGGGTCAAGCTTTCGAAAGAAAGCCTTGGCCAGAGTAAAAGCCCGGGTCATTCCAATTCGGCATGATGAGCGTTTCCAGATCTCAATCCACCCAGGCACAGTAGAACAGGCTTGAACGAGATTATCTTCACCCGGATATACTTCCGTGGGCCACTTCACAGCATCCAATATGAATTTTGTGCCGGCAAAGAAAGTCCGGAGTACAGTCTTGAGGGTTTTAGCCTTGGTAATGGCATTTTCCTCTGGGGCCGCAAGGTTGGCGCCTGCAGTCGTAGCAAACGAAAGAGCGTATCAGTAATCCCGAGTCTGTTATAGTAAATTGAAGACATTAAGCCAATCAGCAGCAGAAACTTACTGAGCAAGATCTGATAAGTATCGGAAACCTGGTCCGATAGTTTCTTCAGTTCGGTCTGAGCGGCATTGCACTTTTCTTGTATTTGGACACATCTTTCTTCAAGGTTTTCATGTCATCCTCAAGGATTTCCCTTCGTTTCATCTCGGCAAGAAGAAGTTGCTCGGTCCTCAGTAAAGTTTCATCAGACCGGGTTATCTGTGCCTGTAAGTAGTAGCAAGGAATGCAAGTATTAGTTGAATTGTATGGAAAGCCGAATGTGGTGTAAAGTACCAAGCATCACTTTTGCAAGTCATACTTGGGACTTGGGGACTAGGTATGCAATATGGGATACAAAGTGTCCTTACCTGATGCTCTGCAGCCATGCGCTCCAAGATCTGGCTCTCTGAAGCCTTCATAGTAAGGAGACTGTTCATCAACTGATCAAAAGTATCTTTACTCGTATCAGAAGACCCGGGGCCTTGGAAATTCCGGGAAGGAGCTTTCTTCTTAGTAGGAGGCGGAACCCGGGTCATCCGTGTGTCGGAATCCGACGCTCCTTCTTCTTCACCCAAGACGGTGGTTTTGTTCTTCTTGCTTGCATGGGAAGCGATTGGATACTCGGCTCCTTGCGTGTCCGGGTTTGGCGGCGACGCTTGTTTTTCAGCGCTGGACGCGGCTGTAGCCTTATTAGCCGGGCTCCCCTTACCCGGGTCCTCGGTCTTCGCTTCCTCTTGACGCTGACAACGACCGTGGCCCTATAAGGTGTTGTCAGTCAATAGTTAAATACACAGTCAAGAAAGGGTGAAATATGGCGGAACATCAGGAAAGGGATCTTACCCGGTATTCACCGCAAAGTCACAAGGGAATCCATCGCTGGACTCGGGGAGAAGCTGGAAATTATCAAGTTAAAAGTCATGTGGGAATGGTTTAAAGGGAATGCCTTGACCCAGAAAAGATAGGGTAATTACCAGCCCCCCGTGGGGGGGTCGATGTAATACCCGGGTTAAGGGCTTCATCACCGGGTGGTTTCGAGTTGACCTACGCTTAGGCACGGGCGACTCCTTCAAGAGCGGCCAGTGGGATAATGTCAAGTTAGCTCAAGTATATCATTAAAGTAATGCGAGTTGAATGCGAGAGGAAGATATGAAACCTTGGAGGTGGCCTCTTGGGTCTTTCTTTTGGATCCGACCTTGATTGTCGGCTCCAGTTCTTCCTCGTCGCTGGCAGATTCCACCTTGCCATCGGAGTTTTCTTCCTCGTCATCTTCTTGTTCTGGATATCATCAAAGTTATGGTTAGAAAGGAAGGGGCTATGGTGAGTTCAAGGGAACCAAATAAAATTCGGAGAGTACCTTCTTCCGAGTTAACCGTATCTTGCTCCTCTGGACTTTCGGAGCTAGGGAGGCATTAGTTTTCCAAAAATCATCATCAGCCTGAAAAGTGTTGACATAAGGGTTATTAACCGCGTAGAGTGGAAAGAGTAAAAGTAAAGGCATCAAAGTCGGATTTTTACCTTGGGGGCTGGATTCTCAAGTGTGAAGGGCTCTAACCCGGATATGTTCCGGATTACATCGAGCTTTTCCGTCAAGAAACCCTTGATGGTTTTATGAGTGTCGCCAGCTGCGAAGATGTTGTCGGAGTATCGGAGCGGATCAGAAGGTTCCCCTGAATACTCGCACATCAACTTCGTGCGGATGGAATTGGGCTGAATCCTGAAATCAACCCAAGTCTTCACCAGGTTGAGCCCGATGAGGCCTTGGGCTGTAAGAGTGGCAATTTTGGCTAGAAGAGGTTGAATTGCCTCCCTGTCCGGGTCAGGGGCGAAGGCACTAAACTTATCGGAAATATCAAGAAGACCCTCCGAGTAACCCAGCAGTTTCTTTTGACCGGGTGGGGAAGTGTCCTGGCAGTAAAAGTACGAGAGCTGCCAATGCTTGACATGGGAATTGAGGGTGAGGGGTGGCATCAGAGAGTTTTTGCGGCGTTGGATTGAAACCCCGCCGCAAGTGAGAAGCGCCCCATCACCGCTTTCGCGGCATGGTTTGCATTGAAAAAGCTCAATAAAAAGAGCTAGACTTGGCGGAGTACACAAGTAAGATTCGGAAAGGACAATGAAATGGGAAATATTTAGCACAGAATTGGGTCCGATATCAAAGACACGAAGGCCGTAGTGGCTAAGGATGTCAAGGAAAAAGGGGTGACCCGGTGGTCGAAAACCCCGGGTCACATGTTCCACGAAACAGATTACCTCATCTTTTTGTAGGGGTGGGCCGGGTCTCCTTACCCGGCACCCTCCATTGGATATTTTCCTGAGGAGGAAGAATTCCCAGTTCCACCAGCTCCTCCAATTTGGCCTTTGTGACCATAGACCGTGCCCAGTTGGCAGAAATGGTGTTGGTGGCCTTAGCCTTGGTTGGAGTTTTCCCCTGTTTCTTGGGAGCCATGTGGTGGACCTGCAAAGTACAAGGTAAGAAGAAAATTAAGGCATGGAAGTTGCAAACGGCCAAGTATAAGCCGTGTAATATAGAGACATGAAAAATTGCGAGTGATCCGGGTGTTAGCAGAGCAAAGTTTGAAATTACTCGGGTATCAGGCATTATGGCGAAAATTATGGGATCTAAATGCCGAAGAAGTTTTTTGAAGACAGTAGACGGCTTCCTGGGCACTCAACGTGATTAAAAGAAACTAGAAAGGAAAGGTCCAGCCGGGTGATTAATGCAAAGGCGGAAATTTCGGGTAGTTCGAGCCTAGATTGGAAGCTCTATTTTCGAATTTGTGGTGGGAATAACGATTGCGGGCAGTAGGAGAGTGTATTGGAGTATGCGCTTTATTCATTGTGCATGCTAGGAGAGAATGTGGGCAATCTAATTCGGCATAGCCGAGAAATCCGTGTCGGGCAGATTTGGATCTAGTTTAAGATGAAATTCAAAATTGCAAGGGAAAATTAATGGGCGCAAAAGGCTTACCGGAGGAGATCTGAGTGAAGCCTTGCGGAGGCAAATGGCGCAGCCCTGGTGTCCCTTCGCGGTTCTTGATGGGCCGGATGGAGATTCGCCGGCGGGTCTCGGCGGCGGCGCGGGGCGAGCGGTGGCGGAGCGCAGCCTCCGTCCGATGGGCTCCGGTGACGCGCGCGAGATTTCCGTGGTGGTGCTCAGCGGGAGTGAGCTCTGAGGGAGAGAGGAAGCAGAGTGGGGGGAAATGAGCCGTTAGGGTTTAGGTTACCCCCCAGGGAGCTTATTTATAAGGGTGAGTGGATAAGCCCGGTTCACTGAACGGGAGCCGGGAGTTACGGAAATAAACGGCTGTTAATTTGAGTTTTGGCGAGATATGCGCCAAATATTGTGCAAGGCCTCTGGGGTAAAAGGAAGAAGGAAATTAACCCGCGATTTCAGGGTCGATTATCGGGTGCGAAATTTTGACATTTTGGGATTTTATCTGGGAAAGTAAGTTGGGTAATTGGGAAAGAGTCGGATTACTATATGGCCACCATGGAGTAAGGCCTAGCTGAATATCAAACATCTTAACCCGGTCTCTATATGCCCGTACGTTTAATATCCAGGGGAATATAGCTTCAAGGAGGATCCAGAAGCCCAGGCTATTCTGGGGACTACTGATGAGGGGATGATAACCCGGTATGCCAAATTCCAAGGAGTAACCCGGCCCAAAGGACGCTGTGCAGGATCCGGCTAAGGATAAGGAAATTAGTGAAGGCCCCAGCTTGTAAGCCCAGTAACCCGGGTTGTGGGTTATGGTAAAGGAAAGTTAGGGTTTGTGTGCCGTGTCCGGGTAGGATCCAGGGTGCGCCTTGGAGAATAAGCCAGGGGTACGGGCTTTATAAACCGACTCCCAGGTCTAGTTTAGGCAGAGATCTAAGAGCCCTAGCAACATCGTGTGATATCGAGCATCAAGTGTAATCCCAGAGTTGAGCTATTATATCAAGACCGGAGACTCGGCGACTTTGATTGCCGGCTACCAGATCGAATTGCACCATGTTTTCCTCTGAGCTAAACCCTCTCCCGAATACCTGTGTCGTCTTGCCCCAAGATCAGTTACCCCCGGTAACATCTGCCGTGATTATCCCACGACAGCACCGGCTGCCCAACCGGGTTTCGCAAACCCGGGCTAAAGCCCCCCCCCCCCCCTAATGACCCGGTGGTTGATACCAACCAGGGTAAAAGGAGCACCCACGTGTTCTCTGTGTAGCGTGCAGGCACCCCCCCCTTTTACCCCGATTGGTAACACCAACCGGGCAAAAGGTTCCCTGCCGCGGCAGGGCTTTGGAAGTTTCTCTGCCGCGGCAGAGCTTTGGCATGTTTCTTTTGGGGCTGTTTTACTGTGTTGTTTTCTTTCGGTGAGGTTGTCAATGACATATTTTTTGCACATTGATGGTAATCATCGTAAAGATCATTGCATGCATTGATATCATCAAAAATATAATTACATTGATCTCAATTAGATCATTACATCCGAATAGAGTTATACACACTGAGATCATTACATGCAGATCAATGTTTATACTTAACAATGCAATCTTCCATTTGGAGATATGACCTCCTTCAGCAGAAAACCCGCAAATTCCTCTTGAAGTGCTTGTAAGCAGTCTGCCGGTAGAATCTCCCTCTGGAGATCGTGGAGCGTTATATTTACTCTTTTGCTTAACCGCTCATTCACGATTGTCCTTATGTTCTCCATGACATAGAAGCCACATAAATCTGTTCCCTGTGGCTGCTGAGGGAACTTTACGAGAAATATAATTGAGTCAAATAATGATCAAGGAATTAAAGAGAGATGCGTGAATGTAGCAAGTACTACTTACGATGAGTGTGTCAAATCTCATATTCAACTTCGTTAAACCAGGTTGTTGCTTCCTGAAATGCTTCCAAGCCTTGTCCGGGAAATAAAAAAAAGAATATATGGGTCATCGTACGGTAATGATTGAACAAAAGGGGACGGTGTAGTGCGACAACGATTGAACTTACTTTGTGAGCATTGACATAATGGGCTCGTACTCCTCTTGGCCTTTATCCATAGAGTCCATGAGATCAACTATTCCGGTGTCAACGTGAATGTTAAAAAGAATCCAGTGAAAACTGCACACGCGATTATATACATAGTCATGCATAACTCATCAATTACACTTAACACCGACTTAGGAAAATAGAAATGTGAAGGAATATGCATAAGACAGTAACACTCACTTTTGTCTATAAGGAAATAGTATTTCACTACAGTGAAATTATTTCCTCAAAAACATAACTATGTTATCCTCCGTCTCTTCAGCGAATTGTTTTAAAACGATATCATTGATGATATATGGGTCAATGAACCCAATGCCACCGTTTCCATTACATTCCAGAATCTTCATCCTGCATAATATATATCGTGCAGTGAGGATAATATATATAAGAAGCAATGACGAACTAGCTGAGGTAGATACTTATAGACAATAGGTGTTGATGATCGATTTGTCGAGGGCGTCTAGATTATAGAAGAAAAGAAGATCTTCAAAATCAATAAACATCGAGTTATCGCGGAAGTAATCCTGTTCTCTAACTTTCAGCATTACGTTGTCTAGCCCATCTGCAGCGGTTTGGATATACCACATATGCAGTTGGCGCTTCAATGTTGTCAAAGAGTTGAGCTGATTAGATTTGACGAGAGACTTCCCACACTCATATTTCCATGCCAATTCAGCCTTTTCAAAGTTGTCGGATTGGCCTAGGAGTTGGTCAACTGTTATACCACAGTCTCTGGCAAACCTGTCAGCTGCTTCCCGATCAACTTGAGCATGTACAGTGTCTGACACCTTGAGGGGGAGACCGATTGTTTTGACTGCTTCCCGAGATGGGGAATTGTTCTCCCCGCCTTCTTGGCTTTGGAATAACTCATCTTTAATCCGCGATTATAGTTAGATGGCATATTCATCTGAACTTGGGACGACATCTCCAGCATATTCTTCAAGTGCTTCTTTCCAGCCGGATCTATTGGTTCCTTTGGCGGCTCCGGGGTTTCTTTCCCCACGAAGCCATCTGACGTTTCGTGTCCGCAGTCACCCATTCGTCTAACTCCTGGTCATTCTTATGGTAAGGCAACACTTCTGGCAGCTTCTTGGCTTTCTTCTTCGTATGACGTTTCTTCTTCGGGGAAGATTTAGAGGCAGCAGCCTTCCGCTTAAAGGACTTAGTGGGTGGCGGAGTCGGCTCCGGCATCGGAGCTCGAGCCAGACTCGGGCTGCTGACGTCCATGGCGTCGACGTGTGCTAGCGACGATCGAGCCGGGCTGTGTCTCGGAGAAGTAGGTGGCGGTGATGGCGGCGGTGGCCTGCGTCTCGGAGAAGGTGGCGGTGGTGGCGGCGGTGTACTGCGTCTCGGAGAAGTAGCTGCTTGTTTTGGCGGTGGACTGCGTCTAGGAGAAGGTGGCGGTGGTGGCGTCAGACTGCTCGGGGGAAACACTATGCCACTCTTTTTCCATTGAATGATGGAATTGACGGCCTCTCCAAATGTCTCTACCCCGTCACCTCCAGGGATATCAAGCCGCAATATCCTCCAATCCGGCTGAACATCATCAACGCCGACACGAGCATAGCCAGGTGTAACCGGACGGCCATGCAAGGTCGCTCCCTCTACACAAGGTAAAGCGTAACCATCCGCCACCTTGATGGATATGTTTGAGACCGACACGTATAGCGCACAGCTTGTGTTCTCCTTGATTGCATCCACGGCCTCCGTCCGTGGAGGGGCATCAACAAGCATAACTACAGCGGAAGACGATACATCCGTTGAAGCCACGCTGCTCCGGCGTTGAGATGACTCTGTTTCGTCGAATGTAGTGTCGTGCGTCTCGGAGGGCCGGCCAGTAAGCTCATTAATCTGTAGTTGCTGCTTCATCACTACGGCTTCCAAGGCACCAACCTGTTCTACGACCGTTGCATCCTTCTTTATCTTTCCTCTCTCTCGGCTTCTATATAGAAAGGGACAATCTTCCGGCTTGAAGCCAAAGCACCACGGATATCGTCCTTTGCCTCGTGTCCAGACGCCATGTTCTGCATTCCCGAGGGCCTTTGTAACCTCGTCATTCTCTCGATCTGGCTTTAACTCTCCCTCTTTAACCTCTTTGAACACTTTCTCAAGTGCCGCAAAGGGGACCTTTATCTTTTCAGTCATAATAAGGTGCCCTTCTTCGTCAAACGTCGCCCCATGCCCAAGCAACCAATTTCTTGACCTCCGCGGAAAATCCTGAGTACCTGGAATGATCCCCTTCTGATACAGGCATCTACAGGTTAGCACGCTAGGACAATAAACCACGATGTATAATGTCTAAGGCCTGCGACCCGCATATTGTGGCCGAGCCTTCTAAATGGGCCGGTTTGTATCCAATTTGAGTCCAATTAGGTTAGGAGTCGGTTTGGGTCTGTCCAACCGACTAGGAGTTGGCCTCTTATATAAAGAGAGCCAAGCCCTAGGGTTTTAGACAGGTTGAAAATTATGTAGAACTTAAAGTTCCAGGTTACCACCGTCCCTAGGGGATCGGCGTGTAGGCGGCGTCTCGGACATTCGTCAGTTATCTTTGCAAATAAAGGTGCGAGTGTTCTTGGATCTGCCAAGAGGGTTCGTTCGTGGCTAGTGGGCTCTTGGATCTGCCTAGAGTTGTCTAGCTTGGCGTGAAATAAAGGTGCGAGTGTTCTTAGATCTGCCAAGAGGGTTCGTGCGTTTCTCGCCTAAATCTATCCATATTCTTCAGGTTACGTGTATCGCTCACGTGATTGGGAGAATAGTTATCTCGGTGGTTCTTGCGGTGAAAGATCGGGCAAACATCTACATCATGCGGTATCAGAGCGCCAGATTGATCACCGCAAGTGTGTGTAGTGCAAGAATGATCTCTGGGTTTGCAAAGATTGACAGATTAATTTTTACTGAAAAGTGTTGGACCGGCGAGTGGGCGCGTTTATGTATCTCATCAAGTTGGATCATCTGTAGACAGAGAGCTTTGGCTGCTTGCGATTGTGGCGTCGTGGACTCGAGATCGGATTCGCCGCACGGTGCAAGTCTGTTAACGGGTTGGTCCGTGAACTCCAAGGCAGTCAAGGCGGCGGGACGGTACAGTCAGCTGCAAAGGAAAGTGTTCGCACGTGTATTCGATCAGCATACAAATTGGTCATCGGTACGTGGAGTGCAAAAAAAAATGCTTGATTTGGATCGGTAGAGGGTTTGTGTACGGAATAGAAAAAAGTGGCTAGAAAACACAAGGAAAGTTGAGATTGCTTACCATGTGCTGTACGGAACAACATAGAAAAAAAAAGGGAAACGTGAGTTTGGCAGCTTGCAACGGATCGGTTGGTGGCCACTAGCCACGAGTATGAACTTTGGTCAGCTTAAAAAAAAAATTGGGCGTGGATCAGAATATATGGGTGATTGGTTGGTTTTGCTTGGTACGTGAATGGAGGAATAAAAAAAAGGGATTTAGGTGCAGATTTGCGTATTTGCATGGTTCAAATTCGGTACAGTTTGGGGCGAACACGAAGACAAAATAAAAAGAGACACAAGTTTATATTTTCACGGACGGTGAACTTGGTTCATTTGGATTCAAGGGGTGCAGGAATTTGTCTTGTTTGTCTTGGATGATGCACTCAGGTGACCTCCACTATTTCAGATTGCATCCGTGGGCGTATTCAGCTTATTTGGATCCTTGGGGTACAGGAGTCTGTCCTGCTGTGTCAGTGGTGGTTTGCATGGTGCGTTTACAGATGCAATTTTACAGATTATGTGTCTAAATCATGTTGGTGGTGCCAAACATGGATGGCGCCAAGAACATGTCTAGCTAGCTGAGAGGGAGGATGTGGTGTGGCATGCCAGCATAACTTGAGGATGTAGAAGCGTGGCGATATGATAATTTGATGCCACAAGCGCCGGAGAAGACCTTCTGACGTTGAGGACAACGTCGTTTGAAGAAAGGGATAATGATACGGGCATCTACAGGTTAGCACGCTAGGACAATAAACCACGATGTATAATGTTTAAGGCATGCGAGCTGCATATTGTGGCCGAGCCTTATAAATGGGCCGGTTTGTATCCAATTTGAGTCCAATTAGGTTATGAGTCGGTTTGGGTCTGTCCAACCGACTAGGAGTTGGTCTCTTATATAAAGAGAGCCAAGCCCTAGGGTTTTAGACAGGTTGAAAATTATGTAGAACTAATAGTTCCAGGTTACCACCGTCCCTAAGGGATCGGCGTGTAGGCGGCGTCTCGGACGTTCGTCAGTTATCTTTGCAAATAAAGGTGAGAGTGTTCTTAGATCTGCCAAGAGGGTTCGTTCGTGGCTAGGGGGCTCTTGGATCTGCCTAGAGTTGTCTAGCTTGGCGTGAAATAAAGGTGCGAGTGTTCTTGGATCTGCCAAGAGGGTTCGTGCGTTTCTCGCCTAAATCTATCCATGTTCTTCAGGTTACGTGTATCGCTCACGTGATTGGGAGAATAGTTATCTCGGTGGTTCTTGCGGTGAAAGATCGGGCAAACATCTACATCACCTTCTCTCGCAGCTCTGCCTCAAGTTTGTCAAACTTAGGCACTGCAACTCTATAGCCACCTGAACCCATCTTATGGTGATATACCTTCCTTTTGGCATTTTCCACGTTCTTGGCTGACCTCTGCTTCCCCTTTTCTGATTCCTTGTACGCCAGAAATGTTGGCTAGTGTGCCTTCTGCTTCTCAAGCGGCCCCTCGAATTTTGGGACTTCTTTTTTCTTCTGATATTCCTTCCATAATCTTTTCTTATAAGCATTGAAAGCCTTGGCCATCTTCTTCAGAGCCCAGTGCATCACTGCGTCGCGCATTTTCTTCTGTGTCTCCTCGTCTTCACATTTTGGAAGACTGAAATGGTTCATCAGCTTGTCGAACATGAGTTGTTTGGACCGGTGTGCGACAAAAGAAACTGCCAGACGGTCAGGATCGTCTTCGTCCTTTGCTGGCTCATTCCATTCTTCAATACTTATTGGGATCATGTCCCTAACAATAACTCCGCATTGGCTTGTAAACTTAGTTGATGTCTTGACGGGCCAAGCAGATTCGCCAGATCGATAGACTTGCTCGATTACCAGATGCACTTTCGAGCTCATCTTTTGAGCTGAGCCTCGTTTCGACCTCTTGCTAGACGATGTCGATGCAGCCTTCACTAAGGCTTGTTCATCACTGGTTTTCTCCGGTTCCGCATCTGTTCCTTGCAGTTGCTCGTCTTCCTCCATTTCCTGACCTGATTCATTCAGGTACTGTGAGCCGTCGTCTTGATCACCTCCACCGTCATTGGGTCCACCGGGGAGTGTACTTTCTCCTATTATCGCGAACACCTGTTCTTCACCCTCTCTGTCATCCATAGATCAACTAATACAAATGGAAGATAAAATTCTTTAGTAAGTTATAAATTCTCTTGAGAAAATAATATTCCACTAAACAATCATCACAACATTACACTTTAGTAAGGAGTATGACTAGCAGATCAAATCGAGTCTTTCCGAGTAAAGTTGCGACTCAAACGGGACATAACAGATGTAGCATCCCAGATTATCCATAAGTGATCTGCAATGTTTTCACACATGACTGGATAATCTAGAATGCTGTTATGCCCCGTTAGAGTCACAAGTTTACAAGGAAAGAGTGGATCTGATCTGCTAGTCATACTCCTGCCTAGGCCTGTAGTACTCTGACGCGTAGTGTTCGTCTCGGTTCCCCTCGGTTCCTAAACTTTGTGATTGTTACGAGGTAGTACACGTGATGGCGATGCGGGGGAAGGAAGGGTTTATGGACTTCTTTGAAACTAAACAAAATCATATATGTAATATAGTGAGATCCGGAAAAAATTCGACCCTTTTGTGCACATCCATAACGGCGACATTCTTCATAACCCCGGACGGGATTTCTAAGAAATGTCACTATTACGAATGTGCACCAAAGGGTTCAACTTCGTTCGGATCTCACCAACCATATAATATTACATATGTGACGTTATTTAGTTCCAAATAAGTCCAGAAACCCTCGCATTCGTTCTTTTCCCGGATCACAACCGCCTGTAGTACCTCTTAACAGGACCATTTTATATACACAATATTTATAGACCAATTCCGGAGACTTTTAGACGGCATCGAAGCTTCACTAGCCGTATGTTTTTAGGTTCTACTTCTGCCAAAATATGTTTATGTTTCTATTTGTACAAAGTGGTTACATTTTGGTTCTACTTCTGCTAATAGCTAATTTCCTTAAAAAAATACTATCTAAAATAGCTACTGGTACTAAAATGCTAATGTACTAAAATGGTACTTATAGCTAATGCCCTAATGGCTAAAAAAATAGTGCTTAAGAAAAATGTTAACACTAATGCCCTAATAGCTAAATATGTTAACACTAAAAATGTCCTAATAGCTAAACATGTCCTAATACCTAATGTTAGCACTAAAATGCCCTCATAGCTAAACATGTTAACACTAAAAATGTCCTAATACCTAATGTTAATTAACACTAATGTCCTAATAACTAATTAAATAATTAGAGCACTACGGCGGTGAGCAGTACGGCGAGCACTACGGCGAGCAATACCTCGAGGGAGCGGAGGCGAGTCGAACGGCGAGGGGAACGAAGACGAGGATCCCGGCAACGAGTTAAGGCGTGGGCTCGGGGGCGAGGGGAACGGCGTGGGGCGGTGGAGCTCTCTCCGGCGGCGCGGTGGAGCTCTCTCTGGCGGCGCGGAAATCCGGCAGCCTGACGGTGTCGTCTGAGCGTTTTGCCCTGGGCGGAGCAACCGCCCGGGGTTATATAGGCGGAGGCCTTTTGCCCCGGTTAGTAACACCAACTGGGGCAAAAGGGGGTCTTTTGCCCCGGTTCGTGTTACCAACCGGGGCAAAAGAGTGGGAGGTGGGCCCTCGCTTGCCGCTCACCTCCCCACTTTTTCCCCGATTGGTAACACGAATCGGGGCAAAAGGTCCAAATTTTCATTTTTTGGTGCCTTGCCGCCCATTTTTTTCCTTTCCCCGTTTAAATAAATTTTTAAAATGTTTTTTCAAATACATTTCAAATGATTTCGAATTAGAAGAAAGTTTCAGTATGAAATGTGTTTAAAATTGGACAAAGATTTCAAACACATTTTCTGTTTAAAAAATTAATTATTCCAACTATTTAAACTAGTAACAATTTTTGAAATTTCAAACATTTTTAAAAACCTAGTTTACGAATGGTTTTGAATTTGAAGAAACTTTCAATATGAAAAGTGTTTAAAATTGCGCAAACATTTCAAATACATTTTCTGTTTTGAAAAATAATTATTATAACTATGACAAGTGAGGCGCGGGAGTTGTGCCGCGTGGCGCGGGAGTCCTGCCGCGTGGACGCGTGGCGCGGGAGTTGTGACACGTGGCGCGGGAGTTGTGTCGCGTGGCCACGAGCACGCGGTATAAACTTCCGCGCCTGGAGCGTCTTCTCCTCTCCACGCACCGTCGTGCCGCTACCATGCCTCCGAGGAGGAACAGCACCACCGGCTTCCGCGACGTCCGAGCACGGCAGAACGGAATGTTCACCGCGCATATCCGCTACGGGGATGACCGCATCCCCCTCGGCTCCTTTGCGACGGCGGCGGAGGCCGCCCGCGCCTGGGACACGGCGGCATGGCGCCTCAACCGCCCGCGGTCACTAATGAACTTCAACGACTGCCACACCCTCTGGAAAACGGAGGCCAGGGCGCCGACGCCGCAGATCGTCACTGCCGCCGACCACCGCCACCTCCGCCACCGCGCGTTTTAGGGCCTAGTCGACGCCAGGGACGACCGCATCGTCCGTGAGTATTACCAGAACAATCCGGGGGAGGAGAGCGCCGACGAGGAGCTCTGGCAGACCCGCGCGGCTGAGCAGGCGGAGCGCCGCCTCAAACGCCACCTCGAGTTAGATGCCGCTCGGGAGGCGAGGACGAAGGCGCTGCAAGAGCTCCGCTGGGACTACCACGTCGGCGAATTCTGGTACTCCGATGATCCGAGGTGGGGGCCTATCTCGGACATACCATCATGCACCTCCGACGATGACGAGGAGGTCACCGACGAGTTCGCCAACGACGAAAACCAGGAGGAGGTCACCGACGAGTTCCCCGACGACGACGAGGAGGAGTAGTGTTCGTCTGTTTTCTGTTTTTAATAAAAGAATTTGTATTCCGGCGAACTGCGGCGCGCTAGCGCGTCTGTCTGTTTTCTGTTTTCCGTGTGATTTTTCCTGATTGGTGGGATTCAGACGCTAGAAAGAAACACACTCCTTATCCAACGACTCACAAGAGCTAACATTAATTAGGGAGGAGGCCGGTACATTTGGATAGATAAAACAAGGCAGTACATAATGGCAAGAGGGGATCTAAACCTAAACGGAGAGCATAGAGATCTAGAAAAACAAGGCAGTACATAATAGTAAGAGTGGATCTGATCTGCTAGTCATACTCCTGCCTAGTCCTATAGTACTCCTACTCGTAGCCACACCTTTGTCGCACCCTGACTTCTAGGGGATACTCACCGTACGAACTGGATAGCAGATGCTTGGATTATGGGGCATAACTGCTCCCACGTCCCAGCTTCCTGGTAGGCCTGCGCTTATGCGCGACAACACAAGCCCTGCTATTCCATCGTCGATGTAAACTATCCACTAGAGATCAAAGGCACTTCCGTCGACGTACTTCAAACCATACACACATGGTACGTCAACGGCGTTGAACAACTGATATCACAACAGATCTCTACGACACAAAAGATTGAAATAAGTTGCAAATGGCTCTCATTAGAGCAGAGATAGCAAATACAATCATTCAGAGGGCACATGCCCCAACAATACATCATTACAATACAGCGGAAGCATTCAACATGTCTGAGTACAGACAAGAACCAAATAGGCCTAAGAGGCCGGAAACGAAAAGACGGAGCCCATCCACGAAGTCTCGATCCTGCCCTCCGCTATCTACTCGTCAGCAGTCTCGTCAAACTTCACGTAGTTGCCACCAAGTAGATCCTCGGAAACGTCGTCTGCGTAAACCACAGCCCCAAAGGGGTCAGTACATAAACGTACTGGCAAGCAAGACTCACAGTTCACCAAAGTGTAACCCTCAACACCAAGCACAGATGCCTTGGGTTCAACGGAAGAGAGGGGATATAAAAGATGCGGCAACTGGCTGCGCTAACCAACTACAGAGATTCTACCACTTCCGGCTAACAGAAAGGAGATAAGATCGAGGATTGTAACCCAAAGATAACTTCAAACAAACCCATCCTAGATCTCGCCCCTTATCCAAAGAAGCAATCCGAGGATAACTCACACAGTTGAAATAATGATGGTTCAAATTATTGTGTCAATAAGCCTATTACTAGTCAAGTTGTTAATCATTTGGGTGAGATTGTGAATCATTAGTTTAAGTTGTCCTGAGTACTTGTTAGCCAGTACTTTCACCAAGTAATCCATAACCGCGGAAAACACGGCTTCTCGAGAAGATTATCCCTGCAGGGTTGCACCAATTTGGCCGTACACTCATGAATATCCCGCCAGATGGGATGCCTCCCACCAAGCGGGGCACTCAACACAACCAACCATTCTTCGCATCAAGCCCAAAGAACCTTGGCGCACGGCTAATCGAGCCCAGAAGAAAATGGACCCTCATAGCACTCTAAGAACGTGTCCCCCTATATGCCGACTACAAAAGTTCCACCCTGGCCTGGGCTCGCAAAAACATGATGCGGCAAATGGAAAACACGAACTAAATGAGGCGATTTTGGACGAGATGCGAATCAGGTCAAGTTGAGGGGGGCGCCCATACTCGCTTCCAAATGCGGGTAGTGCGCTCATCATGATCAGTAGACAAGACCCTTTTCCTATAGGGTCGACACTAGCAGGCTTCAAAACCTCTCATGGGCCTCCTGCCGGTGCCTTATCATCAAGTTTATTATTAATAGTAACATTAGCATGATTGATTGATTAAACATCGAGCCCCCACAACGTAATAAAGATATAATAACTGAAAGTAACGGTAACAGACTCGAGCAAAACAACCTAAGCATGCTAGTAAGACACTGGCTCAAACAATGGGTTGTAGGAAGGAGATGAGGCAATATCAGGTTTTAAGGGATTCATGTGATAGGTTCGTAACAGAAACAACTACTACTAAGGCTAGCAGGAAAGAACAACGAAAGTATCGGTAATCAATGTTGAAAGGAACACAGTGGTTCATGTGAGTGATAACTTGCCTGCAAACCCAGTAGCCTGGTACTGAGCTAACTCCTTAGAAGGGTGTCGTAAGTATCGTCGGTCTCAACGTCGTCGTTTATCCGAGAAGAAGCAAACAAACAAGGAAGAAAGATAAACAATCAATAACATGCATAGTGCACAAACAATGGGATGATGCATGTCATGTTAATAGATGCATCAGAATAAACTACTTGACAAGATAACACAATTTAATTGGACCCATATGCAATGTGAATTGCATATGGATGCAAGTGTTAAGGTGGAAGCAATGATCTACATTTGATTAACAAGTGTAAGTGGTTAAACATGATGCATGCATGATGATAACAAGAAGTAAACAAGATTAATGCAATTGGAAAAGGAGTAAAACAAGTGTGGGATTTTATTTGTCATGTTAGGAATTTTTGGTTCCTTATTGATGTCACACAAGTAATTGTTGTTTTCAACAAGTTAAATTGTTCAAAATAGATAACAAAGTTCATATTTGAAAGAAAACAAGATTGTAGTTGGAATACATGTTTCCCTTGTTGAAAAAGGACTTCAAATAAATTATTTATGAATTAAACAAGTTTAAGCAAGAATTAAATGAATTTAATTCAAACATGAACTTATTTGAATTTTTATTTGTTTAAAACATTAAGTGAGATTCATATTTGAAAAGTTTATACTTTTATGGAAAACATATTTTATATGTCCCAAAAGAATTTGATTTGATCAAGTTATGAATTTAGCAATATTAAATGAATTAAACAAGGATTAAATTATTTAACCAATTTTAATTATTCAAAACAGAAAACAAAGTTTATATTTGGAAAGGTGGTTTAATTTTGCATGGAAAACATATTTCATTTGTGGAAATTGGATTTAAAATGAGCAAGTTATTATTTTGGCAATTTTAAATGCAATAAACAAGAAACAATTGTTTTCAGCAATTTAAATTATTCAAAACAGCAAACAAAATTTATATTTGGAAAGTACATGAAAAGTTGATTGGAAAACATATTTAGTTTGTGGAATTTGGAATTTTTATGCCCAAGTTATGAATTTTGCAAATTTAAGTGAATTTGACAAGTTTTCAAATATTGCGCCAATTTAAAATATTCAAAACAGTAAACAAATTTTATATTTGGGTAGAACATTTAATTTGGTATTGAAACATATAAAAAATGTTGGAATTGGAGTTAAAATGATTTATTTATGCAATTTCCAAAATTTGGGGTAAATCTGCCATTTTTATGGATCTAGGGACTTAGGAAAATTTTTCAGGGATCTAGATTAACTTGCAAGGGCCTAGGTGATAACCAGAAAGTTTCGTGACCAAAAGCATGTAAAATAAAAAGGTGGGTTTTATTGCAGGAGGTGGGATGCGATCCCCCCACCTCTGGACTGCACAAGGGGAACCAAACCAGATGGGCTACTGCTGCTGCTGTTGGAAGGAAGGGGTTCTCAGGGGGGTTAAGGCTTCAGATCCGCATGGAGTTTTAATTGGAAAAAAAAAAGGACAGAGAAAAGGGTGGGGATGGGGAGTTGAACCCACGACCTGTGGCTGTACTGCGTGCGGCTGTTGCCAGTAGAGCTGCGCTGCGTGTGTTGATAGGAAAGGAAACATGAGGGGTAAGTGTTGGCTCGCTGCACGTTTTCTGACAAAAAAAAAAGATAACTGAATCGATCGAACAGGTACTGGACTTGATCGAGCGGAAGGGCGTCGATGGCTGCTCGCCGGAGGGGAACCAGGGAGGCGCGTGGGGGGAGGTGTGGGGTGCGGCCTAGGTAGATGGAGGAGGCGAGAGGAGGGGGGAGAGGAGGAGGCCTCGATCGGGCTGCTCACCTGGGTGCCCTTACGGACAGGAGGGAGGAGGCGACAGGCAGTGGAGGTGGCCGGAGTTGGAGGAGATGGCGCCGGCGACTCGGGCCTCCTCGGCCGGTGGCGCCTACACCGAAGTGGAAGAGGGCAGGGAG
Organism: Alopecurus myosuroides; assembly: GCA_028641055.1. Lineage (NCBI taxonomy): Eukaryota > Viridiplantae > Streptophyta > Magnoliopsida > Poales > Poaceae > Alopecurus > Alopecurus myosuroides. The sequence continues at coordinate 568,342,817 of CM054057.1, forward strand.
CCGTTTCCATTCCCGCCATGGGGAGCTCCCGAGAACTACTCCTGCGACCACGCCAACCTTCTCCACATTCGGCCATGGTGGGGTTCAGTCAAGTTCAGAGGAACAGACAGAGTTGGATGAGGAGGGAGAGAGGGTGGCGGCTAGAGGAGGAAGGAGAGGGACAAGGTGCGGGTTAGGGTTAGGGTTAGGAGTGGGGAAGAGGTGGAGCTTTATGGAGGGAGAGGAGGTAGTACGGCTGCACATCCAGGGGGGGAGGAGATCGTCTGGTGTCTGATGCGTTCGTACAGAGGAGGGTGACGCCAGCGAGGAAGAAGGGGTACTGGGCCAGGTTGGTGGGCTTAAGTGAAAAGGGAAATTGGGCTTGGGAAAAGAAATAGATGGGGAGGGCTGCTGCTCCTTCTCTCCTTTATTTTTCTGTTTCATATATTTTTTTTTGTAGATTGATTTTGGAAGAAAAAGTTAAGGTTTTTGTTAGTAAAAATTACAGAAAAATTAGTTTACCCTTGTTATGTAATTAGAAACCATATTGTAAAGATTGGATTTCAAAAATTGAGATTTGAGATGATAGTTTGCATTGAAACCAAATTTAGAGGAATTTTAATAGTAATAAACCATTAAGAAAACATGCATTTGAATAGGGTTACCCCTAGGGTTTTTTTTAGAATGATTTAAGGAGGGCAATTGTTTAGTGAGTTTTATGGTTTCAAAAGGTACTGACTTTTAAGGATTGGTTTGAGATGGAAAATGATTTAGGAGTTAATGATTTGAACTAGTTGATTGGAATATTGGTTTGATTATTGGATGCATTTTTATAGAAATAAAACAATAGTTTGGAATCACACTTTAATGGAAACAAATAATTGTTTTATTTTGAAATATCTTTTTAGAAATTGTAACATCACAAGGATGAAACAAAAGGTTTGAAATTTGAGTTGAAATTCAAATAGAAAACAAAGGAAAACAAAGGAAAACAGTTGGAAAACAACTGAAAACAGTGGAAAACAAATGGAAAACAAACAAAACAAATGCAACCAACATGATGCCATGATGCAAAACATAAAATAACAGGGAGCAAACATTCTAATGGCTATTTTTCAGACTTGGGATGTTACAAAACGCCCCCCCTTGAAGGAATCGCGCCCCGAGATTCCTACTGAGAAAAGAAAAGGTCCGGATACTTCTTGGGAAGATCCACTTGAGCTGTGACACGTGAAACACATCGTGCACATTGGATAGACGTCAGGGAATTAGCAAACCACCGGAACATTTTCAATTGAAGGAAGAGGTTTTTGTATTGAGGGTGTATAGCTGGATAAAATTTGATTCATTTGGAGAATAGACTATCTGTAATGAGGGTGGAACAGGGTTATTGACATCAATGCAACACCAGGAATAATCATCAATGTCAGAATCATCAACATGAGAGTAACGAGGAATATGTGGCCTCCCATTAGAATTGGATTGTTCTTACTTATCTTGGAAGTCAACATTTGAGATTCCGGGGAGTGAACAGAGTTTTGATTGCTTAGTGGAACCAGAATTTGGGTTGTATGTTGTGGAAAAGATTGTTGACACAAAGGAATGTGATGCTCCGGTATCAAATAACACTTTAACTGGATAAGAGTTTACGAGGAAGTTTTGATTAGACGCCGGTAGAAGATTTGAAGTGGAAAACAATCAACAAGATTTCAACGGACGAAAAGGATGTTGAGAAGAACAGGATATCAACATCGGGGAAAACGAGAACAAAACTCCTGAGGTACTACGGAAAACCCATCCGGGCTTCTAAAGGATCATTACCTACTGCTTAAGGAATAGAGGATTTGCTTCCGGGGCTTACACGCCTCCGTTCTCAATCCTGAGTAGGCAACATGATAAATCATGTCACAACCACCTCCATTCCTATGGTCTAGTAGATATAACCATCCTAGAGAAACCAGGATTCGTGAAATCCTAACTTGAATGTTTAGATGAGAAGGGTAAAATCAACGTTACACTTCCTTACCAGAAAAGGGAGGGTGGGTGGGGAAAGAAGAAAAAGAACAGAATTCCTACTCTCACGTTTCATTTTTCCTATATAGCTACAAAATAGTTTCTAGACTCAACTGCGACCAGTAAAAAGGGATCCTACAGGCAGACAGGCTCTGATACCATTTGTCGCACCCTGACTTCTAGGGGATACTCACCGTACGAACTGGATAGCAGATGCTTGGATTATGGGGCATAACTGCTCCCACGTCCCAGCTTCCTGGTAGGCCTGCGCTTATGCGCGACAACACAAGCCCTGCTATTCCATCGTCGATGTAAACTATCCACTAGAGATCAAAGGCACTTCCGTCGACGTACTTCAAACCATACACACATGGTACGTCAACGGCGTTGAACAACTGATATCACAACAGATCTCTACGACACAAAAGATTGAAATAAGTTGCAAATGGCTCTCATTAGAGCAGAGATAGCAAATACAATCATTCAGAGGGCACATGCCCCAACAATACATCATTACAATACAGCGGAAGCATTCAACATGTCTGAGTACAGACAAGAACCAAATAGGCCTAAGAGGCCGGAAACGAAAAGACGGAGCCCATCCACGAAGTCTCGGATCCTGCCCGGGTCCGCTATCTACTCGTCAGCAGTCTCGTCAAACTTCACGTAGTTGCCACCAAGTAGATCCTCGGAAACGTCGTCTGCGTAAACCACAGCCCCAAAGGGGTCAGTACATAAACGTACTGGCAAGCAAGACTCACAGTTCACCAAAGTGTAACCCGTCAACACCAAGCACAGATGCCTTGGGTTCAACGGAAGAGAGGGGATATAAAAGATGCGGCAACTGGCTGCGCTAACCAACTACAGAGATTCTACCACTTCCGGCTAACAGAAAGGAGATAAGATCGAGGATTGTAACCAACTGAAAGATAACTTCAAACAAACCCATCCTAGATCTCGCCCCTTATCCAAAGAAGCAATCCGAGGATAACTCACACAGTTGAAATAATGATGGTTCAAATTATTGTGTCAATAAGCCTATTACTAGTCAAGTTGTTAATCATTTGGGTGAGATTGTGAATCATTAGTTTAAGTTGTCCTGAGTACTTGTTAGCCAGTACTTTCACCAAGTAATCCATAACCGCGGAAAACACGGCTTCTCGAGAAGATTATCCCTGCAGGGTTGCACCAATTTGGCCGTACACTCATGAATATCCCGCCAGATGGGATGCCTCCCACCAAGCGGGGCACTCAACACAACCAACCATTCTTCGCATCAAGCCCAAAGAACCTTGGGCGCACGGCTAATCGAGCCCAGAAGAAAATGGACCCTCATAGCACTCTAAGAACGTGTCCCCCTATATGCCGACTACAAAAGTTCCACCCTGGCCTGGGCTCGCAAAAACATGATGCGGCAAATGGAAAACACGAACTAAATGAGGCGATTTGGACGAGATGCGAATCAGGTCAAGTTGAGGGGGCGCCCATACTCGCTTCCCAAATGCGGGTAGTGCGCTCATCATGGATCAGTAGACAAGACCCTTTTCCTATTAGGGTCGACACTAGCAGGCTTCAAAACCTCTCATGGGCCTCCTGCCGGTGCCTTATGATCAAGTTTATTATTAATAGTAACATTAGCATGATTGATTGATTAAACATCGAGCCCCCACAACGTAATAAAGATATAATAACTGAAAGTAACGGGTAACAGACTCGAGCAAAACAACCTAAGCATGCTAGTAAGACACTGGCTCAAACAATGGGTTGTAGGAAGGGAGATGAGGCAATATCAGGTTTTAAGGGATTCATGTGATAGGTTCGTAACAGAAACAACTACTACTAAGGCTAGCAGGAAAGAACAACGGAAAGTATCGGTAATCAATGTTGAAAGGAACACAGTGGTTCATGTGAGTGATAACTTGCCTGCAAACCCAGTAGCATGGTACTGAGCTAACTCCTTAGAAGGGGTGTCGTAAGTATCGTCGGTCTCAACGTCGTCGTTTATCCGAGAAGAAGCAAACAAACAAGGAAGAAAGATAAACAATCAATAACATGGCATAGTGCACAAACAATGGGATGATGCATGTCATGTTAATAGATGCATCAGAATAAACTACTTGACAAGATAACACAATTTAATTGGACCCATATGCAATGTGAATTGCATATGGATGCAAGTGGTTAAGGTGGAAGCAATGATCTACATTTGATTAACAAGTGTAAGTGGTTAAACATGATGCATGCATGATGATAACAAGAAGTAAACAAGATTAGATGCAATTGGAAAAGGAGTAAAACAAGTGTGGGATTTTATTTGTCATGTTAGGAATTTTTGGTTCCTTATTGATGTCACACAAGTAATTGTTGTTTTCAACAAGTTAAATTGTTCAAAATAGATAACAAAGTTCATATTTGAAAGAAAACAAGATTGTAGTTGGAATACATGTTTCCCTTGTTGAAAAAGGACTTCAAATAAATTATTTATGAATTAAACAAGTTTAAGCAAGAATTAAATGAATTTAATTCAAACATGAACTTATTTGAATTTTTATTTGTTTAAAACATTAAGTGAGATTCATATTTGAAAAGTTTATACTTTTATGGTTGGAAAACATATTTTATATGTCCCAAAAGAATTTGATTTGATCAAGTTATGAATTTAGTAATATTAAATGAATTAAACAAGGATTAAATTATTTAACCAATTTTAATTATTCAAAACAGAAAACAAAGTTTATATTTGGAAAGGTGGTTTAATTTTGCATGGAAAACATATTTCATTTGTGGAAATTGGATTTAAAATGAGCAAGTTATTATTTTGGCAATTTTAAATGCAATAAACAAGAAACAATTGTTTTCAGCAATTTAAATTATTCAAAACAGCAAAAAAAAATTATATTTGGAAAGTACATGAAAAGTTGATTGGAAAACATATTTAGTTTGTGGAATTTGGAATTTTTATGCCCAAGTTATGAATTTTGCAAATTTAAGTGAATTTGACAAGTTTTCAAATATTGCGCCAATTTAAAATATTCAAAACAGTAAACAAATTTTATATTTGGGTAGAACATTTAATTTGGTATTGAAAACATATAAAAAATGTTGGAATTGGAGTTAAAATGATTTATTTATGCAATTTCCAAAATTTGGGGTAAATCTGCCATTTTTATGGATCTAGGGACTTAGGAAATATTTTTCAGGGATCTAGATTAACTTGCAAGGGCCTAGGTGTGATTACCAGAAAGTTTCGTGACCAAAAGCATGTAAAATAAAAAGGTGGGTTTTATTGCAGGAGGTGGGATGCGATCCCCCCACCTCTGGACTGCACAAGGGGAACCAAACCAGATGGGCTACTGCTGCTGCTGTTGGAAGGAAGGGGTTCTCAGGGGGGTTAAGGCTTCAGATCCGCATGGAGTTTTAATTGGAAAAAAAAGGACAGAGAAAAGGGTGGGGATGGGGAGTTGAACCCACGACCTGTGGCTGTACTGCGTGCGGCTGTTGCCAGTAGAGCTGCGCTGCGTGTGTTGATAGGAAAGGAAACATGAGGGGTAAGTGTTGGCTCGCTGCACGTTTTCTGACAAAAAAAAAGATAACTGAATCGATCGAACAGGTACTGGACTTGATCGAGCGGAAGGGGGTCGATGGCTGCTCGCCGGAGGGGAACCAGGGAGGCGCGTGGGGGGAGGTGTGGGGTGCGGCCTAGGTAGATGGAGGAGGCGAGAGGAGGGGGGAGAGGAGGAGGCCTCGATCGGGCTGCTCACCTGGGTGCCCTTACGGACAGGAGGGAGGAGGCGACAGGCAGTGGAGGTGGCCGGAGTTGGAGGAGATGGCGCCGGCGACTCGGGCCTCCTCGGCCGGTGGCGCCTACACCGAAGTGGAAGAGGGCAGGGAGCCGTTTCCATTCCCGCCATGGGGAGCTCCCGAGAACTACTCCTGCGACCACACCAACCTTCTCCACATTCGGCCATGGTGGGGTTCAGTCAAGTTCAGAGGAACAGACAGAGTTGGATGAGGAGGGAGAGAGGGTGGCGGCTAGAGGAGGAAGGAGAGGGACAAGGTGCGGGTTAGGGTTAGGGTTAGGAGTGGGGAAGAGGTGGAGCTTTATGGAGGGAGAGGAGGTAGTACGGCTGCACATCCAGGGGGGTGGAGGAGATCGTCTGGTGTCTGATGCGTTCGTACAGAGGAGGGTGACGCCAGCGAGGAAGAAGGGGTACTGGGCCAGGTTGGTGGGCTTAAGTGAAAAGGGAAATTGGGCTTGGGAAAAGAAATAGATGGGGAGGGCTGCTGCTCCTTCTCTCCTTTATTTTTCTGTTTCATATATTTTTTTTTGTAGATTGATTTTGGAAGAAAAAGTTAAGGTTTTTGTTAGTAAAAATTACAGAAAAATTAGTTTAGCCTTGTTATGTAATTAGAAACCATATTGTAAGATTGGATTTCAAAAATTGAGATTTGAGATGATAGTTTGCATTGAAACCAAATTTAGAGGAATTTTAATAGTAATAAACCATTAAGAAAACATGCATTTGAATAGGGTTACCCCTAGGGTTTTTTTTTAGAATGATTTAAGGAGGGCAATTGTTTAGTGAGTTTTATGGTTTCGAAAGGTACTGACTTTTAAGGATTGGTTTGAGATGGAAAATGATTTAGGAGTTAATGATTTGAACTAGTTGATTGGAATATTGGTTTGATTATTGGATGCATTTTTATAGAAATAAAACAATAGTTTGGAATCACACTTTAATGGAAACAAATAATTGTTTTATTTTGAAATATCTTTTTAGAAATTGTAACATCACAAGGATGAAACAAAAGGTTTGAAATTTGAGTTGAAATTCAAATAGAAAACAAAGGAAAACAAAGGAAAACAGTTGGAAAACAACTGAAAACAGAGGAAAACAAATGGAAAACAAACAAAACAAATGCAACCAACATGATGCCATGATGCAAAACATAAAATAACAGGGAGCAAACATTCTAATGGCTATTTTTCAGACTTGGGATGTTACAACCTTGAGGAACAGGAGGGGCCGGCACTCCTCCGACGCTCAGCATCCAGCCGGCGGGGACGCTGTAGCCGTGCGGGCAGAGGTAATTCGAGGCGGAAAGTGCCTCCGCCTGTAGGAAGGTTAGAGTGGGTACGGTAGAAGCCATGGGAGAGTGGTGAGTTTATATGTGTTTATGCCAATGGTGGCAATGCATGCATACATAAATATAGTGAGAAGAAACAGACGTCTTTAATCCCGACCCATTTTACCAACCGGGACTAAAGGGTTACGGTTTCGTTGGGGCCAATCACAAAGAATCACATGGATCGTGTGTTTCTTTCAAGCGCTTGTGAGTCATTGGATCAGGGGTGTTTTTCTTTCGAGCTCTTGTGAGCCGTTCGATCAGGGGTACGGTGTGTTTCTTTCGAGCGCTTGTTAGCCGTTGGATCGAAACCCTAGCACAAAACTTTTTGAGCCAGAGGACCCTATATATAGCCCACCTCTCGGAGTCCCTTCATACATCATTCAATTCATCCACCGAGTACAAATCATTCGGATTCGCCAACATACGTCCTACCGTGCATTTGATATGCATATATGCACTCAGGAGCCACGGTAGGGCTGTATGCTGGCGATACCGTTTGTTTTATTCTACATCCCCCATTTAAGGTTTGACAAAAGGTTTGATACATCATGCAGTTCATCGACCGACTACAAATCATCCGGATTCGCCATCATACGTCCGACCGTGATTTTGATATGCATATATGCACTCATGATCCATAGTAGGGTTGTATGATGGCGACAACGATTGTTTTGTTCTACATCCCCCATTTAAGGTTTGACAAAAGGTTTGATCATCATGCAGTTCATCGACCGACTACAAATCATCCGGATTCGCCATCATACGTCCGACCGTGATTATGATATGCATATATGCACTCATGAGCCACGATCGGGCTGTAGATGGCAACACCGTTTGTTTTGTTCTATATATCTACAAATCCTCCAGTTCACACGCCCGACAGTGATGTTGATACAAAACATGAAGAAAACAGAGGTGGACTAAATCCAAGTACATGAACCATACAGGTTTGATACATTATTACACAATAGTCTAACAATATTACATGTTTGTTTTCTGCGAGCTCAGATGGCATTATGCTCTCGGGCATTTTATCGAACACCTCTTGTGCATATGAGGGAAAAACAAGTGAGCACACAACAGCAAAAAGTGAGTGGCATGAGGAGTGGAGAACAATGGCATGGAACTGTTTATAAAAAATAGAAAAAAAAATTGGATTTAAAAAAAAAGAATTCTATTAATTTTCATTTTCCATCTATTTGGTTAGTTTTTCTTAATGAAATTGAAATTATTAACTAGAAAGCAATATAGAAATAAAGAAACAACTTTTCATCTAGGTGGGGCTCATTTGCCCCGGTTGGAGCCACAAACCAGGGCAAAAGACCCCCCCCCCCCACGCGTCCTGCTCATTGAGGGCCTTTAGCCCCGGTTTGTGGCTCCAACCGGGGCAAATGACCCCCCACCACGCGCTCTGCTCGCCCCGGCCCCACCTCTGCAGTCTTTTGCACCGGGTGGTGGTCGTGTCGGGGCGAAAGGGGTGCTCGCCAGTGAGCAAAAGCCCCGTTTTCCACTAGTGCTTCTTGGCGTCCATGGCGGTCGTCGGGGGCTCAAGTTTTCAACCACTGCTTCAATAGGCCCACATTTAGTGGTGTCTCCTCTTGCGGATGCGTCGAGGCGGCGGGTGGTGGGAAGAGGGAGGCTATGGGAGTTGTTATTGCTGCAGTGCTCAACATCTATGGAAGTTTCCCATTCACGATTCATGTTCAATCGTCGAATCAGTGGGCCGGCGGGTGGCCACTCCCGGCGCCGATTCTTCGACGTAATCTTTTGAACCTCCGGCTTGTGAGGCCCTTTAGCGACGTTGCGCCGGTGATTCACGGCCATCTCACCCCAAGTGGCATGCTCCCGGGTGGTGGAGACAGCGGCCGGCGGCGAGGTCAAACCAGCAGCAGCGGCAAAGGACCTGGTCGCGTTTTTGCTTACATTTGTAGGGTCCTTTTTGTCTACTTCCGGGGCTATGTTGTAATTTCTTGTTACGTCAGGGTCATTTCTGTAAATCGGCAAATAACCCAGACGTCTCCCATAAAAAAAAATCCAGCCAACCCGCTCTCGTCCTCCAGGCCAGCAGTAGCGCTGCCGCCGGCGGGGCTGGCTGGTTAATGTTGGAATTTTACATGGGCTCCATCATATGGGCTCACTTGGCTAGCCCATTAAGCCCACTAAAAATCCTGAAATTGTCATGGCCCATTCATGAATAATAAGTGGAGTGAGTGGGACTAAATTTTAGTCCCACATTGCTAGTTTGAAGAGAGTGGAAGCACCTTATAAGGTGAGCCATTCTAGCTCATGTATGAGTAGGCAAGGCAAGAGGAGAGGTGTGCCACACGCGCGCTCCTCCTCCTCCGCCGCCCTCCTCGCCACGCCTCGCCTCGTCACGACACGTCACGACGCGCCGCGGGTTGCGGGAATGAGCCGAGCCGAGAGCGTTTATTCTGTCGATTGGGAAAATTTAATGAGTCATTTAATTTCGTAATTGACGGACGCGTTAATTCCAAAACCGTTTCCGTTTCCTTTCTGGATCGTGGATCCGAACCGACTCAGACGTGGAGTTACGCCCACGTCTCTCCCAGCCCGCATATAAATACGCGCATACGGTAAACCCTAGCCGCCACTTCGTCATACCGTTCCAAAACACTGCGCCGCCAATTCAAGTCCAAAACACTGCGCCGCCAATTCAAGTCTTCTCCATCCCTCCTTCCGGCGTGCACCGCGAGAAGGGACAGCAGGCCTCCGGAACCCCGCCTCTTGTGATCCTGTACGGGAGAGGGGCGATCAGGTTTTTGGGGAGCGCATGAGCGCGACTGCTGACGGCGACCACTTCCCCAACGACGATTTCTTCCCCGACATCGGCAACCTCTTCATCGACGACATGGCCGACGTGGACAACAACAACGGCGGTGCCGCTACCGCTCCATCGTACGTAATTCTATTCCATCTGTATGAGATACTCCTGGAATTCTTATGTCTAGTTCTAGTTATAGATTGGATCAGTTTGTCTACTGTACTAGATCTAGATATTTGCATGATTACTGTATTTGCTACTGTCGCAATTCATCTGCTGCTATTTCGCATTAAATCATGTGCTAAATTGCTAATATATTCAACAATCCAAAAACCTGATTATAGGCAATTTCTTGCACCTGCGCCGTCTGTTATTGCGGCGACAAGGCCAAACCCTTTCAAGGGTGTGGACTATAAGAGGTGGCGCACGAGAGCAGTGCTATGGTTTCAAACCTTGCGCTGCTATGCGGCCACCAAGGGTAAGCCTGAGGGCGATCTCAATCCAGCACAACTGGAGGCCTTTGAGAATATGGACACTAAAAAGTGCCCTCCTCGGTATTATCGATGATTCCATCGTCGATCCGTATATGTCGTTTGATAACGGCAAGGATATGTGGGCTGCACTCGAGGCCAAATTTGGGGCCTCGGATGCTGGCAGCGAGCTGTATGTCATGGAGCAATTCTATGACTACAGGATGACTGATGAGCGCTCTGTTGTTCAACAGGCTCATGAGATACAGTCACTCGCTAAAGAACTTGAGCACTTCAAGTGTATGTTACCGGACAAGTTTGTGGCCGGAGGCATTATTGCCAAGCTTCCATCTTCATGGAGCACCTTTGCTACTTCTCTAAAAACAAGAGACAGGAGTTTTCCGTAATGGACCTCATCGGATCTCTTGATGTGGAAGAGAAGGCGAGAGCAAAGGATACACGTGCTCGGTTGCTGAGGTAGGTTCTTCTGCTCATGTGGTACAGAAGAAACATTACCCGCCCAACAAGCCTAAATATAACAAGAAGAAATCCGAGGGTAAAGGCAAGCCTGATGGCAAATTTAAGCCGTCACACTCTACCAACTTCAAGAAGAGAAAGGGGTCATGTCACGTTTGCGGTGAACTGACCCATTGGGCTCCAAAGTGCCCTAAGCGTTATGAGCTGCAGCAGCAGGAGAACAGCGGCAAGACCGCTAATGTTGTCATGGCTGACACTGAGATGAAGGATTCTGGGTACGGTATAGTTCCCACTATTCTTTCAGTTTGTCATTCACCTGAATGGTTAGTTGACACAGGTGCCAATGTACATGTTGTGCTGATGCTTCCATGTTCTCTTCTTATCAGGTCACAGGGACTTCCCCCCGTGCTGATGGGGAACGGGTCACATGCTACTGTTCGTGGTGTTGGTACGGTCGATCTGAAGTTTACTTCGGGGAAGATCGTGCGGCTGAAGAACGTTCATCATGTGCCCTCCATCAATAAAAATCTCGTCAGCGGCTCACGTTTATGTCGAGATGGTTTTAAGTTGGTTTTCGAGTCTAATAAAGTTGTAATTTCCAAGTATGGACAATTTATTGGTAAAGGCTATGAGTGCGGAGGCTTGTTCCGCTTATCCTTGTCAGATATTTGCACCAAAGTTATTAATAATGTTTGCCACGATAATGATTGTGATGTTTGGCATTCACGACTATGTCATATTAATTTTGGTTGCATGACGCGGTTAGCAAATATGAGTTTAATTCCGAAATTCAGTACTGTTAAAGGTTCCAAATGTCAAGTGTGTTCAAGCTAAGCAACCTCGCAAATCTCATAAGACTGCGGAGGCGAGAGACTTGGCACCACTAGAACTTATACATTCTGATCTTTGTGAGATGAATGGCGTATTGACAAAAGGTGGAAAGAAATATTTTATGACACTTATTGATGACTCCACTAGATATTGTTATGTGTATCTTCTGAAATCTAAAGATGAAGCTTTAACTTATTTCAAGAACTATAAGGCCGAAGCAGAGAACCAACTTGATCGTAAAATTAAACGGCTTAGGTCTGATCGTGGTGGAGAGTATTTTTCCAACGAGTTTAATTCTTTTGTGCTGAAACGGTATTATTCATGAGAGGACGCCTCCCTACTCACCTCAGTCAAATGGGGTGGCTGAAAGAAAGAACCGAACGCTGTCTGATTTGGTTAACGCCATGTTAGACACTTCGGGTCTCTCCAAGGCATGGTGGGGGGAGGCACTAATGACTGCATGTCATGTCCTAAACCGAGTTCCCACAAAGAATAAAACCATTACTCCGTTTGAGGAATGGGAAAGGAAAAGATTGAAACTCTCCTACCTACTTGGGGTTGTTTGGCGAAAGTCAATATACCAATTCCCAAGAAGCGCAAGCTTGGACCTAAAACCGTATTGTGTTCTTCTGGGCTATGCTTTTAATAGCATTGGTTATAGATTCTTGGTAGTAAAATCTGAGGTATCCGACATGCATGTTGGTACGATTATGGAGTCGAATGATGCGACTTTCTTTGAGAACATATTTCCTATGAAGGATATGTCTAGCTCATCAAATCAGAAGAAACCTGTTTCATCTAGTCAGGAATTAGCTGAGATTCCTGAATCCACCATTCCGATAGAACACGTTGAGAATCCCGAGGAGGATGACAATGAAGTTCCTTTAAGGAGCAAGAGACAGAGGACTGCAAAGTCCTTTGGTAATGATTTCATTGTGTACCTCGTGGATGACACACCCAAGACTATTTCAGAAGCCTATGCGTCTCTTGATGCTGACTACTGGAAGGAGGCTGTCCGTTGCGAGATGGATTCCATCTTGGCTAACGGAACCTGGGAAATCACTGATCGTCCTTATGGGTGTAAACCTGTAGGATGTAAGTGGGTGTTCAAGAAAGCTTAGGCCTGATGGTATAATTGAAAAGTACAAGGCAAGGCTTGTGGCCAAGGGTTATACCCAGAAAGAAGGTGAAGACTTCTTTGATACTTACTCACCTGTTGCTAGACTGACCACTATTCGTGTGCTACTATCACTGGCTGCCTCACACGGTCTTCTCGTTCATCAATGGACGTTAAGACGGCTTTCCTTAATGGAGAGTTGGACGAGGAAATTTACATGGATCAGCCAGATGGTTTCGTAGTACCCGGTCAGGAAGGCAAGGTGTGCAAGTTATTGAAGTCATTACGGCCTCAAGCAAGCACCTAAGCAATGGCATGAAAAGTTCGAAAGGACTTTGACTGCTGAAGGCTTTGTTGTAAACGAAGCTGACAAGTGTGTGTACTATCGCCATGGTGGGGGAGGGAGTTATTCTATGTCTATACGTTGATGACATATTGATCTTTGGGACCAATCTTGATTTAATCAAGGAAGTTAAGGATTTCTTATCTCACTGTTTTGAGATGAAGGATCTAGGAGTAGCTGATGTTATCTTGAACATCAAGCTGTTGAGAGATGATAATGGTGGGATCACACTGCTTCAACTCACTATGTGGAAAAGGTCTTGAGTCGCTTCGGGTATAGTACTGCAAGCCTTCTTCAACTCCATATGATGCTAGTTTGTTGCTTCGAAAGAATCAACGGATTACTAGAGATCAACTGAGATATTCTCAGATTATAGGCTCGCTTATGTATTTGGCGAGTGCCACGAGGCCTGACATCTCTTTTGCTGTGAGCAAATTGAGCCGGTTTGTTTCCAATCCGGGAGATGATCATTGGCGTGCGCTTGAGAGAGTTATGCGCTATTTAAAAGGCACTGCGAGCTATGGAATTCACTATACCGGAAACCCGAGGGTTCTGGAAGGATAGAGTGATTCTAATTGGATATCTGATGCTGATGAGCTTAAGGCCACTAGTGGTTATGTTTTTACACTTGGTGGTGGCGCTGTTTCCTGGAAGTCTTGCAAGCAGACCATTTAACGAGGTCAACTATGGAAGCAGAACTCGCAGCACTAGACACAGCCACTGTTGAGGCAGAGTGGCTTCGTGAGCTCTTGATGGACTTGCCTATGGTTGAAAAGCCAATACCCGCAATCCTAATGAACTGTGATAAATCAAACTGTGATCGTCAAAGTGAACAGTTCTAAGGATAATGCAAAGTCATCAAGACATGTGAAGAGGAGATTAAATCTGTCAGGAATTGAAGAACTCCGGAGTTATTGCGTTGGATTATATCCAAACGTCTATGAACTTGGCAGATCCCTTCACAAAGGGTTTATCACGGAATGTGATAGATAATGCATCAAGGGAGATGGGTTTGAGACCCACGTTATGAGTTGCCCACGTGGTAACCCACTATGTGATCGGAGATCCCGTGAATTAGAAGTGGGAGACAAGCTGTTGGTCAGCTGAGAGGAGAGTATCCTTATATTTTATTCCACTCCATAAAAGATGCAATACTCTCCTGATCTGTATGGTAGGTTGACATTTGTCTTAATGTGTTCCAAGTGGCTTATATATAAGCAGAGATGTGTCCTACAGAACATCTCCTGAGGAACTCACCTATATGAGTCTGACTGTTAAACGTCGCAGTCTATGAGAATCGGGTGCTCTCTAATAAACTCATGAAAGGCCTTCGGAGTATGACGCATACGCTCCAAACCGCGGGAAGCCTTGCGGCAGCCTAGTATCGGTTCAGACGTTGTGTGAAACTAGTATCACAGCAAACTTGTAGTTCAAGGCGTAGTCCACTATTCAAGTTGTGAAATAGTGTAGCATGATGTTCTAAGTGGAAGTTCAACTTAACAGTCTCCACTAACACCGGTATATAAACAATGTTTTGGAACAGAGTTTATGAAATGTGCTAATGACACTTTGTGGGGGATTGTTGGAATTTTACATGGGCTCCATCATATGGGCTCACTTGGCTAGCCCATTAAGCCCACTAAAAATCCTGAAATTGTCATGGCCCATTCATGAATAATAAGTGGAGTGAGTGGGACTAAAGTTTAGTCCCACATTGCTAGTTTGAAGAGAGTGGAAGCACCTTATAAGGTGAGCCATTCTAGCTCATGTATGAGTAGGCAAGGCAAGAGGAGAGGTGTGCCACACGCGCGCTCCTCCTCCTCCGCCGCCCGCCTCGCCTCGCCACGTCACGACGCGCCGCGGGTTGCGGGAATGAGCCGAGCCGAGAGCTATACGGTAAACCCTAGCCGCCACTTCGTCATACCGTTCCAAAACACTGCGCCGCCAATTCAAGTCCAAAACACTGCGCCGCCAATTCAAGTCTTCTCCATCCCTCCTTCCGGCGTGCACCGCGAGAAGGGACAGCAGGCCTCCGGAACCCCGCCTCTTGTGATCCTGTACGGGAGAGGGGCGATCAGGTTTTTGGGGAGCGCATGAGCGCGACTGCTGACGGCGACCACTTCCCCAACGACGATTTCTTCCCCGACATCGGCAACCTCTTCATCGACGACATGGCCGACGTGGACAACAACAACGGCGGTGCCGCTACCGCTCCATCGTACGTAATTCTATTCCATCTGTATGAGATACTCCTGGAATTCTTATGTCTAGTTCTAGTTATAGATTGGATCAGTTTGTCTACTGTACTAGATCTAGATATTTGCATGATTACTGTATTTGCTACTGTCGCAATTCATCTGCTGCTATTTCGCATTAAATCATGTGCTAAATTGCTAATATATTCAACAGTTAAACGATCTAATCTAACCATGGCAGCGGCAGTGGCACGCACCCGGCCGCTGTTGGCTGTTCCCCGAGGGTTGGCAACGAGATGCGTGTCTCCCGTTCAAGTGACAGTCCGCAGCGTTGCGATCCAGGTCGTGGTTCGCACGTGAAGGATTGCATTTGATGTAGACAGAGTCCGGCCAAGCGTGTCTCATGGCGCCGGTGATGATTGATAACTCTGCCTGCCGTAAACCATGTTGATTGAGTCCAGGATAGATCGAGCACGACGATAACGCCGCGCTCCCACGCTGGCACTGGGCAGGAGACTGGACCACCTACGACTCTTGGCCTCTTCCGGCGGTGACCAGACGGGGCCTCCACAGCTAGCTGTACGGCCGGCGAGACGGCGGTGCCGTGGAAGCACTGCACTGCACGGCGCGGGTGTGCGCCTCACATGGCAACCACGTTGAACAGGTTACAGAAGAGAAACAGTGCGCATGCATGCCGCACAGGCGGCTCCCCCTGGACCCAGCGGTTTCTTCACCTCCTAGGAGAACTGTGGCCCGAGACGGCGAGACGCATTTCACCATGAGCTACGCAGGCCTTCGTGGGTTTGAACGGCTCAATTGGCCCTTTGCAAGCCTGGGCTTCAAAAAAGCAAGAGAGAAAAAAAGGTGTTTTGCTAATGTAGAATTCATAAAAATAAAAAAATCACAGCCTTTTACTGAAATTGAGTATAAATTTTGCGTGCTCTATCCCTAGTACTACCATGGATCAGACAGAAATTAATTTCACCATACGGGGCCGTGGGATCAGAACGGCAGGTCTTTTTGACCCAAAGTTTGTGTGAGTGTGGTGTAGGTCTGATGAATTTTTTTTTTCATGCAAGATGTGATCCGCGGGACATAAAAGGTAGCACTCAAGTTTTGTAAGAACCACAATTCGTATAAATCATGTTAAAACTTTCCACCAGACCCCCAACACAACACATGATATCAGTGTTTCAATATGGCCTACATGATCAGCTGACACTATATATATGGCTACCAGATCATGCATACCAACGGGGGGTTTTGAGGTGTGTGCAGTGATCATGTGACGGGAAAGGGAAAATCTTCCTCCACCGGAGGGACTAGCCATCACCGTCCATGGGATTCCTCAGTTTACGCTATAAACTATTCTTCTTTCAAAAAATACTAGGCCGAACGGAAAGAGCCCAGCGGTATTGTCATTGAGAAGAAAGGTGCGACAACACCAGGTGCAAGTTCAGAGACTTGAACCTGGGAGGGCCAGCACACATCAGCCCACTAGTAGAAAAAGGACCTTTGGTCCTGGGATTTAGTTCCCGTTGGATTTTGGACCGAGACTAGAGGGGGCGGCGGAAACCGTTCGCCTGGCGCGAGCCCTTTTAGTCCCGATTCGTAATACGTACTAGGACTAGAGGGGTCAAACCGTTCCTCTCCCGTGCTTTGGAAGTTGTTCTGATCGAGCGATCAAAACATAGAACGATGCTACAGTGTACGGAAATGTGCTCTTTTCTCACTTCTTCCCCTGTCTCTACCATGAATCCAATCACTCGGTACGGGAAGGTGCCCGCACATGGCAAGACCGTTCTCAATGTCGTCTACACGAACGATAATGCAAAGGTCCCGGGTTTTCTTTCCGATTTTGAGCAATGGCCTGAAGAGGATGAAGACAAGTTCATGGGCCTTGATCTCGAGTACAGAGCCGATTGTCGAGACGTTGTTGTCATCCAAGTTTTTCACAAGAAACATGTCATGGTCTTCCAACGGGGAAGGTAATACGAAACTTGTAGTGAAAGAATTTTACTTGATTATAAATTCATAGGATAGCAACATGTCCATTATTTGAATCTCATGGAAAAGAGAAATTCCTCTTTAATTCAAGTGAAAGAATTTCCCTTATAGTTGCATATTGGACATCATGGAAGAATATGCCATAGTTAATTTAGGGGCTTCTTTTGATTCATAGGATAGGAAAATTGCATAGGATAGCAACATGTCCATTTGAATCTGATGGGAAAGAGCAATTTTTATTATCTTATTATACTTGTGCCGAATTATACTTGTTATGATTCTTATTATACTTGTGCCCAAATATACTTGTTATGATTCTTATTATACTTGTGCCCAAATATACTAGTTATGATTCTTATTATACTTGTGCAGAAATATACCTTTTATGATTCTTATTATATTTATGCCGAAATATACTTGTTGTAGCAATATTTAACAGTTGTTCTATCTTGGTGTTGCAGTAGTGACAAGCACTGTCCAATACTCATGGACTTCCTTCGCAGGGACATACATTTTGCTAGCATTGATATAACGAATCACAAGATCAAGATGAGGCACACCTGGGGTATTGAGATACCAGCTGCCTGACACATTGATCTCCATGGCAAGTTCAAGCTTGAGCATGGCAAGACATCAATGGCTCATATGGCAGCCGCCATGATCGATGAGGAGTATGCTGACATAAAGACAAAATTCCTCAAGGATCAGCACAATTTCTGGGAAGAATACCCACTTGATGGTATCAACATTGAGTATGCAACAATAGACGTGTATATTGCATACGAGTTAAACCGCATGATTGGAATCTTCAAATGGGCAGCGTCACCTAGTACCA
The DNA here is from genome assembly GCA_028641055.1 of Alopecurus myosuroides. NCBI lineage: Eukaryota > Viridiplantae > Streptophyta > Magnoliopsida > Poales > Poaceae > Alopecurus > Alopecurus myosuroides. The sequence goes on from CM054057.1 coordinate 568,360,996, forward strand.
CCACCAGTGCCCTATGGGTCTCCTGCTTGAGGATATTCTGATCCGGAGGACGAGTAGTGTTTGCAATGGCGAGCACTTCTATGTATATTATTATGTACTGCTTGGGGGTCTTTCCTGACCCAGACGAGTAGTGTTAGTAGTTTCATATGTGTATCTTTAATTATGCAATACTTTATGTAATGGATATCCAAACTATTATTTCTATTAATTATGTACCTGTTTAAATATGGTGTGAGCAAGCTTTGTGAAACATTGTGATGTGTGTGCTGAATTTTTAGTATCATGTCACTTGAATTTATAACTGCAATTTTAAGAGCGTGTACAAACAAATATCCTATAAACAATATCCTAACTTGTTGAGAAGTCTTTGACCAGTAGAATATATAGCGTGTATCACTGTCTAATTTTACATTTGACCAGAAAAATATGTGTACTCTCATACCTATTGTTCCAGATTAATTTTTGAGCTCATTTAAAATTTATTTAGAATTATAATATCCATTCGAGTAATTTAACATATAGTAAATTCTATAAACAATTTTAATATGTTTCCTTTAGCAAGATTGCTCCAAATGGCAACCTTCAACCATAGAGACAAGAGGCCAACTTGTTTATGTGCTTTTAGTTCATAAACATGTGAAATTAAATTTAGAATCATTAGTTATGAATTAAATAATACTACCTTAATTATTAAATATAATAAATGTCTTTTTGTCCAAAATCAATTTGTGAACAATTTATAATCAGAGATCAAACATAAGACTCTTTAGGTAACTTAAAATGGTTTGATCATTTGGTGCCCTAATTTAGCATGTTTCCCCGAGAAACCCTTGTTTTGACACTTTGCCTAGGGTGACCCTATAATTAACCCCACTTAGTAAAGTCCTATACATGATGGAAAATAGGATATGTAAGTTATATTTAAACGTCCCTCATTTTTCTAATCTATTTAGAAATATTACTTGTCAATTTTTGATTTACGGATTTGTAGATATGAATTATTCAATATTAAATAAAAAATAAAAAATATTTAAATTCAGAATTATTTGAATTCAACATTATTATTACTTACCTTTTTTTACTAAATAATTGTTTGGATTCACAAAATAAAGATGTGTGACATCATAGTTTAAGGGTTAACATGATTAACATCATACTATTGTCAGTAAAACAATATTTGTTTGTTTAAATCTGAGAGGGAATGAACTAAGAAGTTAAGCATGCTGAGATTGGAGTTGTGTGAGGACGGGTGACCGACCGGAAAGTGTCACTAGAATGATTAGAGTTAAAATAATTGAGAATAAAGGATAATGGTTAGATTTAAAAATAATTAAGACTGAAGCAAACCTTAAACCCCAAAATAAAAAAAATGGAAAAAATCACAATATTTTAGTCCCGGTTATTAACACCAATCGGGACTAAAAGTCGTCCAGCCCGCAGCGCTCGGCGCGGCCACATCGAGGACATTTAGTACCGATTCGTGCTAAACCGGGACTAGAGGGGGACGGCCTCTAGTCCCGATTGGCTCATCCCGAATGGAAAATCAGGACAGGAGTCCCGGTTTCTACTAGTGGCCCGTGCCAACCACCGGGCTAAGCCTCGGTCTGCGCAACTAATCTCTTTTATGTGTGTGCGTGTGTGTGCTCTGTGTGCGCGCGGGTGTGTGTGTGTTTCCTCATATCCATATCACAAACAAATTAAAAGTCCAACGTAGAGATGGGATATTCTTGGTCTCAATAACCTGAAGTATTTGATCCAATTTCAAATATTATTGACAAGCGATTATGGGGAAAATTAGGAAAAAAGGATCTAGGCGAGTGCTTCGGTTTAAGGCCTACAAAATTTCTCAAAAAAAATTTAAAATACGTAAACATGTTAAAAGCTTGGCACCTACAAAAATTCCATGTAAAAATATTATCCAAAGCACAAGTGGTTGATGTTACACTATGCAAATTAAAAGTTGAATATTTTTATGTTAATGTGGGGTACATGTGGACTTAATGTTTTCATGCCCTTGTAATTTCACACGATATTTACTAGCATTTAATAAAGTTTGTACTGTAGAAAAATCACACAAAATACAGAAGGTGATACAATTAGTAAGTCGATCTACAGATCTGAGGCCCATTTAGTTTAAAGAAGACATAGCAAATAGTCGCCAAAATGGCCATTGTACCCCTCTATCCCAGGAAACTTGATTATGTTATGATAATGGCAGCAATGGCCGGGGGGGGGGGGAGGGGGGTCTCTATATAAATATTTGGAAAACTTTTGTTCTAAACTTCAGATCATGAATAACATTTTTTACATACACCGATGCAAATAATTTCATCGTCGATCTAGGTATCGATGTGATCTTAGACTAAAGGTGATGTACCAAGGGATACTATATTTGGCGGCATGCGTACAAGAATCATTCACCTTCTTTCTTCGAAGATTATGGGCCTTTGGTTCTGGAATCATAGTCCACTAACATTCATTAATCTTCATTCATATTTATACTTCTTCCAAAGCAAAACCCCACTAACATGCATTAATTATCTTTCTACCTCAAGATGCAAGCTATTCCACATCATTTATTCTATTAGCCAATCAATTGTCCATGTCATATTCACTAATATCTATTAATCACTACATGCAAATTGCACATAACCCATTTCTTAAACCATCCAATTTTGTACATTAATAATTTAAAATATGTATATACTATGATCAATTTAATTTTGCCTATTCATTTCGAAAAATTAATGTGGCACGTCTCTTATAAATTTTTGTTTACACATGATCCATTTCTAACCATCCAAATATTCATATTAATCTTTACGTAATAATAAAGGGGCTAAGGTTTCTCTTCCGTCCGTCATCTATGCGTCTTCGTCCGTCCGTCTGGGCGTCTTCTACATCTCCCCTTCAACAAGAACCCAGGATATCACCTGAATCAGTGTCCCGTTCTATTGGGAAAAAAATTGCCAAGCACGTATAGGTGTAGGAATCCATATCCGGCGACTTCCCAAAATAGAAGATTGCTTTATAATAATCACCCGAAGCAGCGACCAATCTTGATTGCCATGGTAATTTACGACAACCGCCCGCGTGGCCGCTGGATAGTAAGGCCGAGGGCCATGGCCGCTTGGGCTAGCCGTGCTGGGACTCACGGGAGGTGATGGGAGATGTCGCGGCTGGGCACCGGGCTGCGACATCAGCAGAGGCGCAGCAGAGGCGATGACTCGCCCGAGGAGATCTTGCCGTAGGATGTCGATTTGGATCAGACGAGGCTCGAAATCACCGTGTAGCGGATCGATCTCGCAGCTGAAAGGTGATTTGGATTTGAAGGGCTGCATCTATACAAAACTTGCTCCTGGTGCAGCGCCTGGAAGGGTTGCGTCTATACAGAAAAATAGCAGTCAAGCGTTAGGAGGAAAAACAGCCAGGGAGGCGGGTGACAATGGGAGACGGGTTGGTAGCAGATGCCGATGTTCCCTCTGAGTTCAGCGAGCATCAGAAGTGAGACATCCCTGCACCTCCATGGCCTGCTTGGTTCTACGTGTTGTGGAAGGACTTCAAGAGCACAAGCTACACAGAGGTGCCGAGCAGTCCAGCACCTCCAGTATCTCTTACCTCCGTGCGTTCACCAAACCCTCACAATGAGGTACTTAATTACCCTTTCATAGCTTTGATAGTCCTTGCTAATTTGCACCTCATCGCCATTGCTTACTACAGTAATCTGATTTGACGCACTTGCATATTAGTTGAGTTTGTGTTTGCAAATTTGTGATATTAATTAGTTAGCCACTTATGTGTTGAATTGAGTTTTTTTTTTTTGACTGTTTGCATGGTGCTAGGTAGCCATCCTCATATGTAACCGACATTTTATTGACAGTTCCATGTATCCAACATTGTTTTACAGAGATTGTGAAAACAAGGGATTTTGCTCTATCACGGTTTAGTGCCTCACTTATCCCATGGTAGATTGTGCAAACCGATGACCTTTGGTCTATTATTGTGGTTTTCACTGGATGATGGGAGGCCGCGCTTTCAAGGAAAGCCGGAGGGGGCGCAAGAACGATAGCATGGTTATCGGCAGTCGGAGCGACGCACGATGGCGGTGGTGCTCGAGGACATTTAAGGACGTTGCGGCTTTAGGGTGACCATCCTAGATCGGACAAGGTTGGGGACTGGCTGGAGCAGCAGGTCGGCTGTGCGCGTGCGTCACACCGGAGGGGAAGAAGACAACCACCATGACGGAAATTTAGAGCATCGCGCAGAAGTTCCGTTGGCAGGGACGATTAAGACGGACGAGACAGAGACCGGACGGACAAGGGGCGATTCCACACTAAGAACACAATTCCAGTTTTAGCCTCCCTATTGTTCTGAATCGTCCCGCTGAGAACACAATCTTCAGATAAGCAAGTAGTCAGACAAATTGACATAGTTCGGTCTAAAGCGTTCTCTGCATAAATGCAGTTGTATAGCTTACCCGCTTCCATCTTCTGGAAAATTTGGTTATTACATTTTATACGTTCTACAGTACAATTTCTAAAGAACAAAGGAGATAAACCAGAAGGGTCCTTCAAAGCTGGATGTGGTGCTACTACGGATTTGTTTAGAGCAGCAGCGTTAAGTTTTCTAGGTATGTTCGTATAACACGTTTTGGTCATGGAAAAGCATGTTGAACCGGAGTGACACATGATTGGCTGAGTCTGCCAGATTGAGCCACATTGAGATACACTCGTGGAGGTCAAACTCTTATGGTGTTCATCCGAAGTTGAATTGGGTGTCAACATTAATATCTATTTGATTTGGTGCAATCTTATTTCAGATGGTGGGGATGTTTTGCTTAATGTATTTCATCCTACAATATTTGTCTGATTTTAGTACTTAATGCATGTTAATTACAACAAATTAAATACTGCAACACGGTCGAAACCGGACCGTAAGATCAGGTTGACATATGGTTTCGACATGTAATTTCGAGCAAATGCTAGGATTGTGATTACTGTATGTGTCCCAACAGTTTGGATATATAGGAGCTTTGTGCCTATCAGCTGAAACAATCTGAAGACCTGCAAAATTCATCGGTTCAGATATATAGGAATTAGTGCTAATTAGCTGAAACAATTTGAACACTCACTTAATTGTTCTTACAGATGAGGATTTTTTTCTTCTTCTTGAGACAGATCAAGTGTTTTACATATTTTAAATTGTCTAGGGAGCAGGAACTCGTGACCCTTACACCGTGTGTCATCTAATGTTTCAACAAAATTATGCTATAGATAGAATATCTGCTTGGTACACACATGTTATTGTTTGTAGGAGTGTGAAGCAAAATTCTTAGCTTCAAACAAGTAATTGTTACCCATCCATGTATGTACTAGCTTGTACACATTTATGATAAAGAGATTTAGTTTGAGTGGTCTATGTTGCATAGAATACATATTATGATCTTCCGAGAATCATGTTTGAATTTTTGTAGATAAATTTGCAGTGGCATCACAAAAGTGGAAGCTAATTTTTTTTTTGAATTTCAGTTCAAAAACCTTAATTTTGCATGCCATGTGTTTGCCACATCGCATATCAGTTATTTTACTTTAAAGAACACGAGTTTTGGAAATATGGCCTGAACGTTCATGGGTATTGGATGTTTAACTTTTATTTTTGTTATGATTCACAAAATGGATCACAATGTTTCAATCAAACATTGTTGAGGATTTTGATAAAAAGTGCCTTTTAGCTCACTATACACATAATTTCGTGAAATGAAATCATCTTTTCATAGAAACGCACATGTTTGTGCTAGATCGGAACTGTGTATTTAGTTGGTAGTGTGCTTCATGAATCTGAGTATAAAGAATTTTTTTGTGTGCAATTGTATATTAGAAATTATGTATTTTTTGTGCATTTGTATAGGATAATTTGTGTACTTTTGCATTTGCGTAAGTATGGTTCGAATTTAAACTCTGTATTTCAAATGCAAATTTGAATAGTTATCGATGGTAGTACCATCAAGAACTTACTTTATGTGCCTTGGTGATTTCTCTCCCGTTGCAACGCACGGGCATGTGTGCTAGTAATTTAAAATATATATACTATGATCAATTGTAGTTTCTAAAGCGATCCCCGCAGCAACGCGCGGGGTATCTTCTAGTTATATGATGTTACATTCCATCCATATCTATACTTCTTTTAAGTAAAATCCCACTAAAAAGAATTGTTCTATTTAATTTGTACGTGCACACAACATCAATCATGTAATTTTATAAAGTTGACATGAATTAGTTTGTCAAAATACACAACCACTTCACGTTGATTTAATTTAGCTTTCTTGTGTAATGTGGTGAAATTAAAGTATGAGCACCTAGAGGGGGGGGTGAATAGGTGCTACGACCAATTTTATTTTTTCTTAAAGTTTAGGCTTGACAAGAAGGTAAATTCTCTAGATAGTGCAACTAGTGGTGAATTTACCTATATGACAAGGCAAGCAATTAATGCAACAAGTACGAGTAAGTAAGGAGAGGGAGGAACAAGGTAACCGATGGAAGCACACGGAGACACGATGTATTCCCGAGTTCCTCCTTGTTAAGGGAGTACGTCTCGTTGGAGGGGTGTGAGCTCGCCACAAAGGCCTACTCAACGCCACAAAGGCCTCACCCTATTCTCCGATGAACTCCGCCACAAAGGCCTAGTTCACCTTCCACTATTGAACCCCTTTGAGGCGGGGATCGAATCCTTTACAAACAACTTGGGGCACACACCCACAACCGAATTGGGGGCTCCCAACTCTTCTTGAATCATCAACAAGTATCAAGATGCCTAGGTTCTCCACAAGAGGAAACCCTAGGCAAGATCCCTCAAGTTAGAGAGGGGGAAATGAAGAACGGCTCGGTGAAGATGTAGATCGGGGCCTTCTCCTTCAATCCTCCAAAGATCTTCAAGATTGGGTGGAGGGATTGGGAGTAATGAGAGATTTGGTGAGTTCTTAATGCTCATAATGCTAAGGGGAAGAACTAGATCTTGGGAAGAAGAGGAGGGGTATTTATACCCCTCCTCACAACTAGTCGTTGTGCAGGAAAAAGGGGACCGGAATATCCGGTCTGCTTTCTTCACGCAGTCCTGCAGATCTGAACCGGATTATCCGGCTGCTCCGGAATAATCCGGCTCACTCCAGTGAGCAAATCTTCCAGTCCTTAGCCAATTTCGCGCAACTTCATCAGCACCCGGAATATCCGGCTCGAGACGAAAAATCCGGATCGAATAATCCGGTTCATGCCATACGAAATATGGTCTGAAATTTGCCAAACCGGAATCCGGTCTGCTCCGAATAATCCCGGTTTCCAATAATCCGGTTCATGCCAGTACGAAATATGGTCTGAAATTTGCCAAACCGGAATATCCGGTCTGCTCCGAATAATCCGGTTTCCAATAATCCGGTTGGGTTCAGTCCCAAAACTCTCAGGCCAAACTTCACCGACTTTTTGGTGATCGATGCCGATGTTAAGTATAACACCTGCACGCTTAACACCTTGATAAATAATGTACTTAGTATTGTTAACTAACACACAAACACTGGGAAACCGAAATGCACTTTCAATCTTCCCCCTTTTTGTGTTAGATGACAATACTAAGATTTGCAATAAACCTTGACTAGAACATATTTGAAACAAAATGGAAATGTCTCCCCCTATCTCAATGCATATCTTTTGTTTGCCTCAAATGCAAATAGATACAATGGAATATGGGGAGTAATTTCCAACAAGTAGAAACATGCCAAAGAATAATATCATCAATAGGTTGATAATAAGATAGAAGCATATACCTTGTGCGAAGATAATATATCCACGAATAACCAAGCACAACAATAGACAATATCCTCAACATATAAGATAGATAACCATATAGCCATGAACATAGATAATCCATGATAATATCCAACATAGTCTCACACACAATAGCACACATAGTTTTAACGAGACAATAAACGAGCAAAGTTCACGAAAAACGAAGAAACTAAAAAAATGGACACAAGCTCTCAAGAAATGATAAAAGCATACGCTTGTGCCCGCACCCATGCAAATCCCGTAGTCTAATAGCTACTTCTCCCCCTTTGGCATCGAGACACCAAAAAGGAGAGAGATAGCTAAGCTAAACGTCCCAAACACGGCTAAGCATCAGAGTGCTCAGAAGACTCGCCAGCAGAAGACTCGGACTCTCCATGTGCCTCACGCTCAGCATCAGACGCCTCGTCCTCATCCTCCTCATCATCATAACCAGCTCCAGAAGTAGTAGCCTGAGTAGACCGGAGCGCAGCCTCAATGTGCTCCCAAGGAGTGATATCCTCAGCAGACCAAGCAGAGTAAGACTGAGTAGTGAGAGGAGCAGGTACATCACCAGCACCACGTGGTGAAGAATCTGACTCTGTGTGCTAGCCATGGCAGTGTCTCTGCAATAAGCCCTGTACTGCTCCTTGTGGATGTCCACCTTCATGCAGAGCACATTGCGCTGAAACCAGGAGAGCTTCCTGACATGGCGCAAAGTGCTAGTATCAGGAGTGGGCGCAGACTGAGAACCAGTAGTGGGACCTCCCATAGAGGAACCACCCTCAAAAGGAGCATCCTGAGTAGTAGCAGCAGCAACAGTCCTCTTCTTCCTCTTAACATACAGCGTCTTGACCTTGTGCTCAACCATAGGTAACTCTGTGTACTCCTTCCGCATCACATGCTTGATAAGCTTCATGATATATGGACCATAAGGAATGGTGTTTCCACCAATCATAGCAGCGTACAGCTCGTGATAAATGATGTCCATAACATCCACAGTATAAGAAGCAGACGGATCCTCATCCTCCATGCACTCCTTAGCCAGAATCAGAAGGTTGCATAAAGGAGTGGTGAGAGCATCATTGTTACCTCCACTCGGCACAAGGAAGGATCTGAAGATGCGTACCAGCTAATCATAGAGAGGAAGAAGTCCCTCATTGCCCCCAATAGTGAATCCAGGAGCATACAACTCAGCCATGGTCCACCTCCCTCCTAGGCCTATCAACCTCATGGACACGGCGACCAACAGGAGGGTGAGAGCTGTAAGTGTATCCAAGGAGACGTGCAAACCTCTCGAAGGAAGCCTCACAAGCAGTGGTCTCAGACATCCACTTGAGACGGCATACCACATCATTACTGTACGCCAAAGTGGACATAAACTGCATGACGAGCTGGGTGTTGTAGTTGCACTGGGTCTCCATGAGCTTCACAAGTCCAAACCGCTCAATAATACTCGCGGCATCAGCAAACTCATCTCTCGCCTTGAGAGCAGCAAAGTCAAAGGGCTGCATCATACGGATAGGGTGACGGAAGTCATAATAGATATCAGCAAAAATGTAAGACTACTCCAAATTCCAGAACCGAGGATCAATATTAGCAATACGAGGATCGAGGTAGACATCATTCTGCCTGAGCGCATTGAAATCCGGAAAAGAGATGTCGGTCTTATAGTTGAGCCGAGCCTTCCTCTTGTTTTTTTACGGAAACCTGCTTGGGACGCTTAGGAATGCGCCTCTCAGAACCACCACCTGTGAAACAAGACAATAGAGGATAGCAAAAGATGAGTGCACAAGTGTCAAACAACGGAAGAAACATGCATAAAAACAATAGAGGAGATTCCAGGGAATAATCTAAGTAGAAATCTGGGAAAGATTAATTTTGGGCTGTTCTCAATCAGTACTGGACATAGCCGGATAATCCGGTTCAGAACAGAACCGGATATTCCGGTGACCCGGATATTCCGGTTCAGTCGTGGACCGGATATTCCGGTAGTGCGAAAACAGCACAAAATCAATCTAGATCTAGACTTCAAACGTAGATCGAACACATGTGAATCTAATCTATTGTAACTAGCATGCAACGGGACCTCTAAGGAACAAATTCTACCAAGCATTGTCAACAAAAACACAAATCCATGGAGTGGCATGGTTATGGCACAAAAATTCAACAAGATTTGAACAATACCGGAATCCATGGAGGAAGATGCTTGGATAGAAACGTTCCTAAGGACGAGGGGAACGAGATCCGGGCCAAATCTTGAAGATCCCGCGGAGGAAACGGCCCGGGAGGCCAAGAATCAGAGCGCGGCGTTTTGGGGTGGAGGGGAGCAGATGGGGAAAAAGGGCACGAACTGCCTCTTCCCCGTCGGGCTCCAGTATTTGTGATTTTCGCCGAACCGGATATTACGGTTCATACTTGAACCGGATATTCCGGTACACCCGGAAATTCCGGTCCAAAACTGGACCGGAAATTCCGGCTGCCTTATCCGAAATTTCCTCGTTTCAATGGACAGACACAAGTGCTAGAAAAAAATGGCTTTTTGATAGAATGGCTTAGGATAGAACATCAAACTGAAACTAGTACTTATCCATCTCAAAAGCAAGAATCAAACCAACAAAAGACCAATTGAGTGGGATTTTCCTAGGAAGAAACACTTAGAAGGGAAAACACAAGAAATGCAATGAAATGACAAGTAGAACCCAACTAAGATCCAACTCTTCGAAACGAAGAGGTTGGTGGCCTAGGCCACCATGTAAGAGATCATGGTATGCAACCGCGAAGATGTATCTTGGGTGCATTGCCAATTCTCGAAGCTCACAATTCAACATTAGAAAAAGAGAGATCACAATGAATTTTTGCTATGGGCATAATGGGGGGAGGGAGAACCCAATGTGTTAGGATAACACTCCCCCTATGTCCATGCCTACATCTAAACTCGAACACGTTTCGTCTATAGGGGTGTGTGCAAGATCTTCAAGTCAAGCTCCTTGAATCAATCACATTTAGTTCATTCCTCAAGAACAAGAATCTTGCATCATCAAGTGGCTTCGTAAAAATATCCGCAAGATTGTCCTTGGTGGGCACATAAGATAGTGCAATATCCCCTCTTGCCACATGATCTGAAGTGGTGGCGAATCTCAATGTGCTTCGTTCTTGTATGTTGCACCGGATTGTATGCAATCTTGATGGCACTTTCATTGTCACACAAAAGAGGCACTTTATCCAAATGAACTCCATACTCCTTGAGAGTTTGGCTCATCCATAACAATTGAGTGCATGCACTTGCGGCGGCAACATACTCGGCTTCGGCGGTGGAAAGGGATATGCAATTTTGCTTCTTGGAGGACCAACTTACAAGGGACCTACCAAGAAATTGGCAAGCCCCGGAAGTTGACTTTATCATCTTGATCACCCGCCCAATCGGAATCCGTATAGCCATTGAGAGAAAATTGTGCCCCCTTTGGGTACCACAAACCAAATCTTGGGGTATGAACTAGATAACGAAAGATCCTATGAACCGCCACTAAGTGGCAATCCTTAGGGGCCGCTTGATACCTTGCACACACACCTACACTCGAAACGATATCGGGTCTAGATGCACAAAGATAGAGCAAAGAACCAATCATAGAACGATAAAGTTTTTGATCCACATCCTTACTCCCTTTTGGATTGCGTGATAGGTGGCACTTTACTTGCATGGGAGTGGTTTTGATCTTTGCATCTTGAAAGTTAAACCTCTTGATCATGTCTTGGGTATACTTGGCTTGAGAGATGAAAGTCCCACGGGCCAATTGCTTGATCTCAAAGCCAAGGAATAATTTAAGCTCACCCATCATAGACATCTCGAACCTGTCAGTCATAAGCTTAGAGAACTCATTATTGAAAGCTTGGTTAGTTGAGCCAAAGATGATATCGTCCACATATAGTTGACATATGAAAAGTTCTCCCTTTACTCTCTTGGTGAAGAGAGTGGGGTCAATCTTCCCAACTTCGGAACCACGATCATCTAACAACTCCCTAAGGTGCTCATACCAAGCACGAGGTGCTTGTTTGAGACCATAGAGAGCCTTGTCAAGTTTGTAAACGTGGTTAGGAAAGTTGAGATTCTCGAACCCCGGAGGTTGCTTAACATATACCTCCTCTTTTAGTGGACCATTCAAGAAAGCACTTTTCACATCCATTTGTTGCAATTTGAAATTATGAGAGGATGCATAAGCAAGGAGGATACGGATGAACTCAAGGCGAGCCACGGGAGCGTAGGTTTCATCAAAGTCAATGCCTTCAACTTGGGTGTAACCTTGAGCAACCAATCTTGCCTTGTTCCTAATGACAATGCCATTCTCATCTTGCTTGTTCTTGAAAATCCACTTAGTGCCAATAACATTGTGGCAATCCTTGGGCTTCTCAACCAATCTCCAAACTTTGTTGCGCTCAAAGTTATTGAGCTCATCATGCATAGCTTCAACCCAATCGGAGTCCTCAAGAGCTTCATACACTTTCTTAGGCTCCACCATAGAGATATGAGCTTGATGCTCACAAAAATGAGCCAATTGTCTTCTAGTAGATCTTCTTGTTTGAACATCCTCCAAGACCTTGTCGTCTTGGGCATCAATTTGCTTCAAAGCTCTTCTTATTCTTTTGATGCGACGGGCTTCGATCTCCTCATTATTGCGAGGAGGGATCACTTGATCATCTTGATCATTTGGGTCCCCATCTTGACCAACTTGGCCTTGATCATCATCATCAACAACAATATTTTCAACACTAGCTTCAACTTGAGGAGAGGATGAAGAGGATGGTTGATCTTGGCCTTGATCTTGACTCGCATTAGTGAGAGGAGTGGGTACGACTTGCGGAGTCACTTGATCAATGAGAGGAGGGTCTAGAACATGTTCTTGGTTAGGTGTAATAGTTGGCTCCTTGGCTTGATCTTCTAATGTAGAGGAGGGCTCCACTTGAGTAGAGCATAGTCCTTCTCGAGTCGCCATAAGGTGTCCCTCGCTGGGGCGGAAAAATCCCACACCCATCCTTCCTATGGCTTCTTGAGGCATTTCAACATCTACATTTGAAACATGAAATTGCGCCACTTGGGAGCCGTCATTTTCCTCGAAAACCACACTACAAGATTCTATGACAATCTGTGAGGCTTTGTCATAGACTCTATAAGTGTGGGATTTGGCACCGTAACCAACAAAAATACCCTCAATAGTTTTGGATTGAAATTTCGACAACCTAATACCCTTGATCAAATAGAAGCACTTACAACCGAATACACGGAAGTAGGAGACGTTGGGCTTGTTGCCGGTGAGGATCTCATATGGGGTCTTGTCCAAGCCTTTGCGGATGTAGAGGCGGTTGGAGGAGTGGCATGCGGTGGATATGGCCTCGGCCCATAAATATTAGGGAGAAGAGTACTCCGCCAACATGGTCCTTGCCATATCCAAGAGAGTGCGATTCTTCCTTTCGGCAACACCATCTTGTTGAGGAGTGTAAGTGGCGGAGAATTGATGACGAATGCCTTCTTCACTAAGAAATTCATTCAATGTATAGTTCTTGAACTCCGAGCCATTATCACTCCTAATAGCCATGATTTGCACATTGTGTTGACGTTGCACTTCGTTGGAGAAGTCGATGATGGTTTGTTGAGTTTCACTCTTGCACTTGAAGAAATAAACCCAAGTGTATCTTGAATAATCATCAACAATCACCAAACAATACTTCTTGCCGCCAAGACTTGCCTCGGGCACGGCACCAAAGAGATCAACATGGAGAAGCTCCAAGATCCTTTTTGATGAGATAATAGTCTTGGCCTTGTGCACGATGTCATGCATCTTCCCTTCAACACACAACCTACAAACGCGATCCTTTGCAAAGGAATCATTTTCTTTTAGTCCAACAATAAGGCCACCTTTGTGAAGACTTTGCAAAGTTCTCATGTTGACATGGGATAGGCGGCGATGACACAACCATCCCACGTCCGCCTTCCCGAAAAGACACATTGCTTGAGAGTTGGTTGACTTCGAAAAGTCCACCACAAACAACTCATTTTCAACATGTCCCACGTGAGTGACGTCAAGAGTTGCTCCCTCAAAAGGACCACAATATCACCATCGAAAAAGACGGAAAAACCCATCTTTCCAAGAGAGCGGACGGAAAGTAAATTGTAACCAAGGGATTCGACAAGCATGACGTTCACGATAGTTATATCGGGAGCCACCACAACCTTGCCGAACCCGGATACCTTAGATTTGGACGAGTCCCCATAAGTGACGGTTGCTTGGATGTCATTTGGTCGCAACTCCGTCACTAGTTCTTTGCTTCCGGTCATATGTAGTGCATCCACTATCAAGAATCCATTTAGTCCCACCGGAAGCATAGTCCTGCAAGAGATCATTGACTAGAGCTAGGACCCGAGTTGGGTCCCTTCATGTTAGCAACAAGGGTCTTGGGAACCCAAATAGTGTAGTCAATGAAACCCTCAATAGGACCAACATATTTAGCTTGCACAACACCATAATAATCAACATATAAGAAATGGTGTGGATTGTTAGTTCCCGCGGAGGTGCTACGAGTAGTGGTGTCCCTCATGACATTACTACTCGAGCAACATTGTTTGCTTGTGCGGTGTGCTACGAGTAGTGTTGTCCCTAATGACAATGCTACCCGAAGCACCCTTTTGGTTCTTCTTCTTGTTCTTCTTCTTGGCTATATAGCCAAGCCCTTGCTTACCCACTTGTTGCCTTGGAGCACTTAATTGTGGTCTAGCAATGACCGCATTAGGGCTAGGGGCAACCACTTGTGGGGTGGCTAACACAACCTTCTCAACTTGAGGGCTTTTGCCCTTGAGCCTTGCTAGCTCATCCTTCAACCTAGCATTTTCCTCAATAATATTTGCATGATCACAAGAAGAAGTAGAGGTGCTAGGATGGTTAGATTGAGTAAGTTGAGTTTGAAGTTGTTCATGCAACTCTTTGAGGGATGAGTGTTGGCTTTCCAAGGCTTTGTGAGCATTGGTTAGCTTTTCAAACTCCTCGGTTAGTTTACCATGACCAACCGCAAACTCGACTTTATCCTTTTTAGCCTTTTTATATTTAGCAATAGCAAGATCACGTTCCTTAATGATTTTAGAGACAAGTTCATTATGGGTTGATTCAATAGATTTAAGTTCATCCTCTAGAGAAATTCTACCATCATGCTCTTCTTCAAGAGTCATTGAGAGGGATGCAATTTCATCCGCATCCCTTCTCTCACCCTCACCTTTCTTCTCAAGGGCCTCTTGGGCCTCTCCCAATTGCCTCATGAGATGCTCAAAGTACTTCTTGGTCTCCCCTTGCATGTTAGACATAAAACGGTCCAAGGAGACCCTTTCATCTTCTTCTCTAAGACTAGCAATATGTTCTAGTTCACTAGGGGTCTTAGAGTTAGGAGAAGATGATACCTCCGTGGCCTTAGCCATTAAGCACTTGGCATTGCGTTGAGGAAGATTTTCATTGGGGGATTCAAAGAGGGATGAATATGATGGTGAGGAAGCAATAGCAAGAGCGGCCACTTCACTTGTGGTTTCTTCTTCTTCATCACTTCCGGAATCATACTCCTCTTGAGTCAAGAGCACAAACTTGGTGGGTTTTTTTGAATGGTTTCTTCTTGAAATGAGGTTTCTTGTATTCAACCTTGGACTTGTCCTTGCGAATGAGCTTGCCACTATGGTGTTCTCTATTCTCGTAGGGGCACTCCGCAATGAAGTGATGCTTGTCTTGGCAATTGAAGCAAGATCTAACTTTTTGAGCCCCATCATTTCCATAACGAGACTTGGTCTTCTCCTCAACAAATTTCTTGCCCTTGGGGGGATTGTTCCAAAACTTTTGCACGGTAAGAGCAATGAGATCCTTTAGAACGGGATCATAGTCTTGTTCCTTCAATGGAGGCAATGCCTCTTCTCCATCTTCTTCATTCTCAACCTCTCTTGACAAAGCCTTGGCCTTCAAAGCAACAGATGCTCCTTGGTACATTCCAATGGCCCTAGCACGGTTGTCAAGAGCATTCTTGGTTTGCACTTTGTAGGAGCACAATTCTTGCATCACTTGAGTTGAGGTCATGGTGGAGAAATCATGTCTTCCTTGAATGCTCTTCAAGTCCGTGCCCTCAAAGGCATCACAGCAATCATGTACTTCCTCTTGATCCAAGAATCATCAATATACTTGGCACCCGCGCTAGAGAAGGCGGTGGCAAGAGTTTTGAGTCTTCGATACATGTCAACATGATCTTCTCCATCACGCATGAAAAATCCTTCGGCCTCATTGGTCAAGGCATCGTACCTATTTCTTTGCATGCTCTCATTCCCAACGAACATGATGACAAGTGCATCCCATGTTTCTTTGGCGGTGGAGAAGTGTTGAAGATGCGGCATGTGGTTGGGACCCACGGCTTGTTGAAGTATGGACAAGGCGGTGTAGTTGAGTTGGCAATCTACGGCTTCTCTTCTTGTGAGATTCTTGGGATCAAATGGCTTGTATCCGTCACGAGTGATCCTCCAAAGATCTATACAAGAAGAGTTCAAGTGAGTCTCCATATAGTATTGCCATTCACGAAAAGAAAAAGCATCAATTTTAGGTGGATATCCCCTAGGGATTATATGAGGATGCGGGACGGGAGGATCGGGAGAATAACTTCCGGGAACGGCATGAAATCCTCCACTTCCTTCCGTACTAGACTTGGCGGATTGTTCGGCGGAAGCATTTTTATGTGGTTCACCATCTACCCCTTTCTTGGCACCCTCCGGTTCTTCCGGAAGGGATGAGTCGACCACCTCCGGTCCTTTGGCTTTGAGGAGTTGTGTCATGAGTTGACGCAACTCATCAAATTTAGTGTCTATGGATGAGGTGAATGATTCTCTCAAAGCAATGAGATCATCCATGGTCACATTGCCATCGGACGGAGCGTCAACCAACTCATCTCCCATACTTAAACTCTTAGGCGGTTAAGCCCGATAGAAGAGCCGAGGCTCTGATACCAATTGAAAGTAAAGTATGGGCACCTAGAGGGGGGTGAATAGGTGCTACGACCAATTTTAATTTTTCTTAAAGTTTAGGCTTGACAAGAAGGTAAATTCTCTAGATAGTGCAACTAGTGGTGAATTTACCTATATGACCAGGCAAGCAATTAATGCAACAAGTACGAGTAAGTAAGGAGAGGGAGGAACGAGGTAACCGATGGAAGCACACGGAGACACGATGTATTCCCGAGTTCCTCCTTGTTAAGGGAGTACGTCTCGTTGGAGGGGTGTGAGCTCGCCACAAAGGCCTACTCAACGCCACAAAGGCCTCACCCTATTCTCCGATGAACTCCGCCACAAAGGCCTAGTTCACCTTCCACTATTGAACCCCTTTGAGGCGGGGATCGAATCCTTTACAAACAACTTGGGCACACACCCACAACCGAATTGGGGGCTCCCAACTCTTCTTGAATCAACAACAAGTATCAAGATGCCTAGGTTCTCCACAAGAGGAAACCCTAGGCAAGATCCCTCAAGCTAGAGAGGGGGAAATAAAGAACGGCTCGGTGAAGATGTAGATCGGGGTCTTCTCCTTCAATCCTCCAAAGATCTTCAAGATTGGGTGGAGGGATTGGGAGTAATGAGAGATTTGGTGAGTTCTTAAATGCTCATAAATGCTAAGGGGAAGAACTAGATCTTGGGGAAGAAGAGGAGGGGTATTTATACCCCCTCCTCACAACTAGTCGTTGTGCAGAAAAAAGGGGACCGGAATATCCGGTCCAAGTTTGGACCGGAATATCCGGTCTGCTTTCTTCACGCAGTCCTGCAGATCTGAACCGGATTATCCGGCTGCTCCGGAATAATCCGGTTCAAATAATCCGGCTCACTCCAGTGAGCAAATCTTCCAGTCCTTAGCCAATTTCGCGCAACTTCATCAGCACCCGGAATATCCGGCTCGAGACGAAAAATCCGGATCGAATAATCCGGTTCATGCCAGTACGAAATATGGTCTGAAATTTGCCAAACCGGAATATCCGGTCTGCTCCGAATAATCCGGTTTCCAACAATCCGGTTCATGCCAGTACGAAATATGGTCTGAAATTTGCCAAACCGGAATATCCGGTCTGCTCCGAATAATCCGGTTTCCAATAATCCGGTTGGGTTCAGTCCCAAAACTCTCAGGCCAAACTTCACCGACTTTTCGGTGATCGATGCTGATGTTAAGTATAACACCTGCACGCTTAACACCTTGATAAATAATGTACTTAGTATTGTTAACTAACACACAAAACACTGGGAAACCGAAATGCACTTTCATGTGGAAAATTGAATATTTCGTATCATATTAGAGAAACTCATGTAAAATAGATCTTACATGCTTACCATGAAGAAGAGATGGCCTTTGCCCCCTGCCCCCTTAACCTAATTAAACGATCATATATGTATTTGATTTCTCCATACCAACACTTTAGACGGGGGTCCTCCATTGAACCCCCTGACAGTTGCAGATAAAGTGAAATCCTCCAAACTCCTACTCCCATTCCCCAAAGTTGCCAAACACGCTGACAGGGAGTCACTTCCTACACTGGGCTGGAGAGAAATCATCAAATGAATAGAAATTCTTTCGAGGAACATAGGGTTCATAAGCTTCATTAAAGGGACAAAAAACAAAAAGGTAAAACATTGATGATTCAGCTTTAACATTGGTTGCAACTATTGCAAGCTTCAAGGGGGAAATAGTGATAACACTTAAGAAAGAGCTCTCTAAGGGTCTTGTTCTGAATAAAAACTTTGCCTAGATCTTGGATTAGAGGGCAACCCAAGCTACCAACAAAAATCAGACCCAATGTGGAATGTCATGTCAAGCTCGTCATGGATAGACCACTGGGATAATATAAGTTATCATTGACAAGTTGGCGCAAGAATTTCTCGAGAGGAGATGAATGTCTAAAACCACTACGAGCAGCGGTTGGGGAAGTACTTTAAATGCTAGCAATAGATGGCCTTGAAAAATGCTCTACAATGTTGGACATACTGAGTTATGAGCTTAGCAAGCGTCTCGTGAACAAGGTTTAACATGGCATTGTGTAAAAATGAATAATCCTCCTTGTTGCCTCGATACTAGTGGCCCTTTGTTGTGTGCTCATAGTTAAGTAGGGGATGATATTGGTAAATCTTTACTATCAACAAGCAAATGTAACCATCTGACAAGAATGTGTGTGGTATTACAAAGAACATGGGCGTTGTCACTTTTGATCTCAAATCCCTGAACTCAGATGCCTTATCGGGCAAGAAACATGTTTCCATGCGTATCATGGAATCTTTTTCTACAGATACAGAAGAGCTCCAGTTCCAACACATAGCTATTTTCAGAAATCACAGCCTATAAAAAGACAGTGACAACCTTGATCAAAATTTTGGGCTGGACAAGTGAAAAAATTTATCAACATGTTACGCTGGACAGTACCGGAAGATATACATATAAGGTTATTGTTCGCTGCGAACGTTATTACCCATCTTGCTCCATATGTACGGATTGACGAGATCGTTGCCACCAAGTATCATGCAATATTGAATGAATAGTAAGGGCACCTAGAGGGGGTGAATAGGTGTGCTACGACCAATTTTAATTTTTCTACAAGATTAGGCTTGACACAAAGGTAAATTCTCTAGATAATGCAACTAAGGTGAATTTACCTATATGACAAGAACAACAATAAATACAATACAAGTAGGGTAAAGGAAAGGGAACGAGATAACCAAAGTCGAAAGCACGCGGAGAAACGTTGTATTCCCGAGTTCCTCCTTGTTAAGGGAGTATGTCTCGTTGGAGGGGTGTGAGTTTATCCACGAAGGCCTACTCAACACCACAATGGCCTCACCCTATTCTTCGATGAACCCCGCCACAAAGTCCTAGTCCACCTTCCACTATTGATCCCCTTTGAGGCGGGAATCGAGTCCTTTACAAACAAGTTTGGGGCACACACCCACAACCAAATTGGGGTCTCAAAACAATCAAAAGAATCACCAAGAGAGACAAGATGTCTAGGTTCTCCACAAGAGGAGACCCTAGACTAGTTCCCCTCAAGCAAATGAGGGGGGAAATGAAATCCGGTTGGTGAAGACGTAGATCGGGGACTTCTCCTTCAATCCTCCAAAGATCAACACTTTTGGGTGGAGGGATTTGGAGATCTAGCAAGGTGGGTGAGCTCTACTAATGGTGAGATCTATTCTGGACGAGATACCTAGAGGTAGGTGGAGGGGTGGAGTTATTTATATGCCTCATAACTTTTAGAGTCGTTGGATACTTTTCTGCCAAAGTCACACCGGAAACTCTGGTGTAAAGGCCAGAGACTCCGGTCTGAGAATTTCGCGCAGCTTCATACCGGATACTCCGGACAGAATCCAGTGTGTCTCCGGTGTGGCTCCAGCGGGAGACTCCGGTATTTATACCCCTCATAACTTTTAGAGTCGTTGGATACTTTTCTGCCAAAGTCACACTAGAGACTCCGGTGTAAAGGCCAGAGACTCCGATCTGAGAATTTCGCGCAGCTTCATACCGGAGACTCCGGGCTGAATCCGGTGTGTCTCCGGTGTGGCTCCAGCGGGTGACACCACCACTTCCAGCTTCGATTTCTTCTTGGGAATCAACAGGTCCAAAGACTCCGGTGCGCCACACCGGAGACTCCGGTGGTAACATTGCTTGATCCTTGACTCCTTTGCGCAGAGACTTTCTGAGGTTCAACGAGCAGCACATGTGTCTTACGTACTTACCATGAGTGGGGGGCATTTCCCCTCCCCCCCCGCCCCAGCTGGACATAATTAATAGATCGTTTTTTTATTTGGTTTCTTCGTACCAAAGTTTTGGACTAGGGTACGCCTCTCGGCACCAGGTCAGGGGCATGGAGATGTTTGGAGGTTTTCCTCTCGATCTCCACAACTGCGAGAAACCATCAGAGTAAGAGAAATCCTCTGAACGATCATAGGGTTTATAAGCTCTCTTACTGGAAAACAAAGGAGAAACTAGAAAATATCGAGACTTCATCGTTGACATTTGTTGCAAGGCTCTCAAGCTTTAAGGGATAAATCGACATAACACTCACGCAAAAGCTTTCTGAGAATCGTTTACCGATTGGCAACTTCACTGAGATCTTGGAGTGGAGTAAAGCTCAAGCAGCGGCTCAGGAAGCACTTGCAATGTTGACAAGGGAGAGCCCTGACAACTTCTCAATAATGTCGGATGAATCTAATTACGTGCTTAGCAGGGATCTCGCAAACATGGTTTAACATGGTGGGCACGTATACAGAATGAAAAGTATGGGTTTCTGCGAAAACCCGCAAGAAAGTGTTGCACAATCACGGTCCAAGCGATCACATGCCATCTATCTTGACATTTGCGGGTCCTTTAAATTTTCTACCAGCAACAGTTTTGAGTTAAGCGTTATACCACATGTATAGCCTTCAAATCTTGTGATTTTTTACTTTGAGTGTATTGTCATTTTGATTTATCTTATGGTTTCCCATTTTATTAAACATAATTAGTCCTTTCAAAGTTGTACCTACATCTCAATAATGTGATATGGACATAAGCATGTCAAATCCAAGTGTTTTTTTTTTTGAAACAGAGGCAAAATATTTGGGCCATCCGTTAATTAAGAAGAAGAGTGTTAGAAATTTAATTAGCAGAAAACCTACTGTAAACCGCTATAAACATGGCAATAAAAAAAATACCAAGACATAACCCAACTAGGAAAACAAACTGCTCCAAAGTCCACATGACCACAAAACAGTTCGATAAATGCTCCCAGCACGCGACTTGCAGACCGCTGACACGAAATCTCAACATTTCAAATACTTCAAGGTACCATGGCGAAAAGGATGCAAAAATATGACAAGCCCGGAGCCAAAACCCATCACCAAGCAGTCGCAACCGCCTTCCAATAGAACCAATCATCTTCCAATAAAATAAAATTGGCAGGAAAATTTTGAGAATGACAACTCTTAGATCGTGCTAAAATGTTCCCTGATACGACACCCACAACACACATAACCGTTTTAAGGATATTAACATCGGTACTTTAACATAGCGAACATGATCACTGCCAAAAATTGATGGAGACGAGATCATGCAGCAGCGGGTTTAAGGAATGTGAAGTGGTGGCGAGGAGGGGGAAAGCTTCTTCCACCAAAGGGACCGACCATCACCGTTGAGTCGGATTCTTTTGTCTACATTATATTATATATGCTCACTTCTTTTTCTTCTTCCCCTTTCATATATAAATATATTTCTCTTCATATGCATATCCAAAACAATAGGAAAGTAAGAGTACAAATGGGATCGTTTTGATCTCAACACCGTGAAGGCTTTGATTCAGTTTCAAATATGATTAGGCAGCGATTGTGAGGAACACGTTAGGGAAAGGGGAGTGCACATGGAAGGATGACTGTATGAGTGCTTAAGTTTAGGACATAATGTTTTTCTCAAGAAAACTTACGGATATGCATGATGTTAGACATTGATCAAATGTATCATGTAGAAAAGCAGAAGTGGTTGATGTTACACCGTGCAAAAACATAAACCGAGCATTTTGTATCTTCATGTGTGGTATATGTGGGCTTAATGCTTTCATGTGCTTGTAATATGTTTACCCTTTACAAAAGTATGCACGACTAATTGTCTTTAGTTTTTATTGTTTTTGGCAATTAAAAAATAAACTTGTAGTAGATGCCGACGAAATCGTAGATTTCCCTTTTATAAACGGAAATCCATAGTCGGAGAAAATAGGAGTACAAAGGGTGATACGGTTGGTACACCGGTCCATAAATTTGAGGCACACGTTTGTTATAAACGATAGCACAAAAACGATGAACAAAAGAGATCTAGCACGACAGGGGACACAAGATTTTTAACGTGGAAAACCCTTCCAATGAGGAAGAGAAAAAACCACGAGCGCCAGCCAGCAAATCTTCATTATGATGGGGTGAGGTTACAAACGCCGGGGATTTAAAATGTATAACTTATCCCAACTGGCGGCTTACATGAGCTATATAAAGGGGACAAAACCTAGACAAGGTGGTATTCGTGTCCAACTCACTCCACCTTCAGACAAATTCCCTTTTGTAGCATGAACGAGAACCTTCACCTGAAACAACAAAGAAAACACCTTCGGCACCAAATAGCCTCTTGGGATAACCAGTGATACCAACTAAGTTTGAGTATAGCTCAAACTTAGCAACAAAACTGGCTTTGTTATCATATCAGTAGCATTATCATGAGTGATTATCTTGCATACCTTCAGCTTACCTTGTGCAACAACATCACGCACATAATGGTACTTGACATCAATGTGATTTGTTCTCTCATGGAACATCCGATCATTAGTAAGGTAAATAGCACTTTGACTGTCACAAAACAAGTTAATGCAAGTATCATCTCCGCAAAGCTCAGCAAACAAATCTTTCAACCACACTGATTCTTTGCATGCTTCTGCAATAGCCATGTACTCTGCTTCAGTGGTAGACTTGGCAACAACTGACTGTAACGTTTCCCTCCAACTCACGGCACAACCACCTAGCGTGAACACATAACTTGTGAGAGATCTCCTCTTATCCAAATTGGCAGCAAAACCTGAATCCACATAGCCTTTGAGTCTCTTATCAAGCTTGCCAAACTTCAAGCAAGCGTTGGATGTGCTACGAAGCTACCTGAAAATCCACTGAACAACCTTCCAATGTTCTTTGCCAGGGTTAGACATATATCTACTCACCAAACTCATAGCATATGATAAATCAGGACGAGATCAAACCATGGCATACATCAAAGAACCAACATCACTAGAATATGGAACTCTATACATGTACTCATAATCCTCATTATTGCTAGGACATTGTAATGTTGATAATTTAAAGTGGGGAGCAATGGGAGTACTAAGAGACTTTGCATCATGCATATTAAAACGATGAAGAAGTTTCTTAATGCAATCTTGCTGACTAAGAAATAACAGAATTTCTGTCTCTAGTAATTTCCATACCGAATATTTTCGTTGCGCCTCCGGCTCCACTCTTCAGAAATTCGGCCTTTATCAGTATATATACGAATACGAATTTGGATCACACCAAAATAACAACGTTTTGTACTCTCAGTCTAAAGCATATATACATGGACGGTAGGCCAAAATGGCCACTAGACCCTATCCCTGGACGCTTGACTAGGGGTACGACAAAGGCAGCAATGCTCTCTTGTGGTGGGCCTCTCTCTACATGTTTTTGACAAGTTTCATTCTGAAATTCATGGTATTGCATGCCTACCAATATACAGTGTTACGTCCGAGAGGCCGAGGCTCTCCACGTGTAAGCCTGAAACGGTCACCCCTAGCACCCCCCAGGCTCGCCGGGAAACAGGCTCCAAGACAAGGCGCCATAAACCCTCCTCCGACCGGTCCGTCCCAATTGATCACATGCGTCCCAATGCGCCCCCATCCATCGATCCTACCCTCTCCTTATGAGCGATCAAACATGCAACGCTTGTGCATTGTGCAACGTGCATGTAGGAGAGTGTACCGCTACGTGCATCCGTGCATGTGTTGCCTACGGCCAGGAAGCAGCTGGCGACGAATGAGCTTCATCGCCGTCGCAACGACCGTATGTGCGCTCTCATCTGTCAGGTGCTTTATTTGCGTGGACCGCTTGGTCACGGTCGCTCAAATTAACGTTTTAAGTTTATGGCCACCGGCCGGCCGGACAGGGGGAGGAAAACGTAGTGTGGGCACGGGCTAATCATTCGGGGAGATCCAATACTAGCTGCGTCCTCGGTCAGGTGCGTGATGCCGTTGCGATCTCGGGTCGTCCCCGAGACGGGGCCTCGGAGCGCCCATCATGGACGGATTGATGTCACAATTGCAGGGGGCTCCGTTCTGGCCGGCCGAAGTGCGCCGCGCGTGGGCTGCTGCTAGTATAAGGTGGGCGATCGAATTATTGACTCTTTGTCGACTTGTGGGATTTTATGCATAGGTTTGTCAAACGGAAGAGAGAAAGAAACTGTCGAGGTGATGTTTAAAGTCGTGCTCGTGCTTAAAACTGAGTTCAATGCAACAGATAATCCCATAGGGCAAGGCAGGTCGGCTGTCCTGCCTTGATTTTGGCCAAATCCTTTCCCTTCCCTAATCAGCGGGGAATTGGAGGCCTGGCCTGTGGTGCGTCCTTCCTCTAGCCGTCGGATCAATAGCAGGTTAATCTCAGCCACCGATTTAGGAACCGACAAAACCTACCATCTGGTCGCCAGATTAGGTATCGCGTCGCCCCCAACTTCTCCCTCACTCCTCGCCTCGCATAGGATCAGAGACGATGCCACGCGTGCCTTGTTTCCTCTCCTCCTTCATCGAACGGTCTCCTCCTCCTCGCATATGATACCATTGTCGAGTTCTTGACTCGGCAGATCCCTCGCATGGGATATTAGGGTTTGTAAATTAGGAGACGAATGTGCGCTGATACGTCATAAACGTCTCCTTAATTTCTGATGTTACATACGGTTTTCATCCCATATGCTACATGTTTTCCTAACACTTTATGTCATTTTTATCGATTTTCCGGGACTAACCTATTGTAAAGATGCCACATAGTCAGTTCATGTTTTCTGCTGTTTTTAGTTTCAGAAAAGTTATTCTTAAAATATTTGCGGAATTCGAAAATTCGAAATCTGAAAGTTTTAGAATTTCCGAAAGTTTCATGGAGTCCTCGGTCAGGAGCGTCGCGCGCGATGCCGTTGCCGTAGATCTCGTCTCGTTTCAGGGAAGTACGGGGCTAGCGCCCATCATGCATGGACGGATCAATGTCCGTACGTGCTACATAGTACACAATCGTAGGGGGCTCCGTTCTGGCCTGTCGAAATGCGCCGCAGGCTGCTAATTATAACATGGTCGATGGATCGATTTAGAGCAACTCCGACGCTCCGTTCTCATATGTACTGGTCCGCCAAATGGATAGACAAATCCGCGCGAGTCCGCCCACGGTCCAAGTGCGCCCAGCACCCGCGACCCATTTCACGCTTTTTTTAAAAAAAGTATCTGCATTTAATATAGGATCCGAGGACTAATGCATACATTTTGGCCCGAAGGCCAGTACATACATATAAAAAAACATATTAACAAAAAAAACTAGTTAGCTGCTAGGGTTCGCCGCTATGCATCCCGCCGGCCGGTGCGCCTACTCGTCATCATCGTCGTTGTCGACATCGATGTTGGTCGGTGCCTGCTCCGTAGTCGGAGCCTCTGGCGCGGGAGGTCTCTGTGGCCATGTGGGCGCAGGAGCCAATGGTTGTCTCGCCTCGCGGCCATGCCACGGTGACCATGGTTCCGCGAGAGTATCGGCCACCGAGACCTCGAGGGCGACCGACAGATCTGGCCTGAAGGGAATATGCTCGAGAGGCAATAATAATGTGGTTATTATCTTATTCCTTGTTTATGATAAATGTTTGTTTCTCATGCTAGAATTGTATTAACCGGAAACGTTAATACATGTGTGTTTAATAAACAAACAATGGTTCCTAGTAAAACATCTCTTTGAACTAGCTCGTTGATTAATAGATGATCAAGGTTTCCTGATCATGAACATTGGATGTTCTTAATAACGGGGTCATGTCATTAGAAGAATGATGTGGTGAACATAGACTCAACGTGAATATAGCAATGCGATCAAGTCATTAAGTTACATTGTTATATCACACATACGAAGTAACTCTAATCCTTAGACCATGAGATGATGTCAATCACTAACACCGAAAGAGTGGTTTGATGTCATTAAACGTCACACCGTAACAGGGTGACTATAAAGGTGCCGTTGGGTATTTGGAAAGTATTAGTTGAGGCTCATGGATCAAGAGTGGGATTTGTCCATCCTAATGATGGAGAGATATACTCTGTGCCCTCTCGGTGATATCACATCGACACCGCTTGCAAGCACGTGACTAGGTCACAAGGATGTCATATCACGGAATGAGTAAAAGAGTACTTGTCAGTAACGAGACTGAACTAGGTATGGTTGATACCAATGATCGGATCTCGGGCAAGTAAAATATCGCAAGACAAAGAGAATTGGTTACGGCGTTTATGGTTCACACGATCATTAGATTCGTCGCTGAATGTGTAGGAGTCATTACGGATCTCCAGGTCCCGCTGTTGACTATTGATCGGAGAGGTGTGTCGGTCACGTCTACATTATTCACGAACCGTAGGGTGACACACTTAAGGTTCGATGACGCGATTGAGTGGATACGGAATATCGGAGAAAAGTTTGGACAACATCGAAATTGTTTCGGGGAATATTGAAATAATCACCGGAATAGGTTCGGGGAATATTGAAATAGTTCAAGGTGGTATATGTTAATGTTTGATTAATAAATAGTTCAACAGGGTAAGTGCTAATGTTTGTTAATAGGATTAACAAATATTAAAATAAAGAAATAAAATTGTTTTATTTATTTATTAAAGAAAACCCTTCAAATTTTGAGTGGGAATTGATGAGAGAATGAGTGGGTTGAGTGGAGACTCCACCCTAATGATGAGGGGAGAGGTGGAGGCACCAAAATTTCGTGGCTGCCTCCCCCTCCTATATAAAGAGGAGTTGGACCTCTCTCTACATACACACTTGGTGTCATCTTCACCTTCCTTCACCCCTGCTCCACCTCATGTTCATGCGCTTGGCGAAGCCCCGAACGAAGTTTTCTCCACCACACCACGCCGTCGTGCTGCTGGAGTTCCGAGGGATCCTCTACTTCCGCTTCCCCGCTGGATCGAGTGAACGGAGGTCGTCATCAAGCCGTACGTGTGACCGATCACAGAGGCACCGCCGGATTGCGGTGCACATCTTCTCGCTCTCGGGATCGGTGTGAGTACAACTACGCCAACAACGAGATTTGATCTCGTAACGCTTAGAGTCTTTGAGGATATGTTTTCTTAAGACTCTCTTTCTCCCTATTGCACTTCATCTTCTAGATTATATTTTGGCCCTTCGGGTATCTCTCGCGTAGGAATTTTTTTGTTTTCTATGCAACGTACCCTTCATTGCCACATCTTGGCCTCTGCCGCCTGCGAGTCCTCAGTGGCGCGGAGAAGGTATGTGGCCTCATCCTCCTGCACCTGGTCCGCCTCCTTCGCCTCGGCCTCCGCCTCCATGGCGTCGAGCTCGTCGAGATACTCGAAGAGGGAGTCGCCGCTGTCGATGTCACTGTCGTGGACGTCGAGGAGCTCGTGGACGTCGGGCGGCAGTGGAACACGGGTGGCGCTCAGGTGCCAGCTGGGCGGGGGAGGTGCACCCGTGGCCACTGGACTGGCGGGCACGGTAGAAGGTGTTGGCGATGTCCGCCGAGATCCTCATCGCCGGGGGGCCATGGCCGCGGTAGAAGGTGCTCCGGTGGGGTTTTGGGTGCTAGGGTTTGGGTGTGGGGGATGTTGATGGGGACGCGGACTGGCCTCAATTAAACTTACGCGGCGAGGAAGGCGAGAGGGCGGTGTGCCACTGATCGCTAGGCCCGGAAGGCGAGTAGGCGTCGTTGACCAGTCCCGTGGGGACACACGCACGCGATCTGCACGCCCTCCGTCCGCGTCCACGCCGACGCATTTCTGACCCAAATATGAAATGTGAATGGGTCGAGACGGAGCAAAACAGGCCATCCGCTCGTCCGTTTCCTAAATGAGTCGGCGCGTTGGGCTGTGATTTCGCCGCGCGTGGAGCAAAACGGACGCGTGCAGACCAAAAGGGTCGGCACGTTAAAGTTGCTCTTATTGACTCTTGTCAACTTGTGTGGGTTGTATGCGTAGTACTAAGATGGATGAGAAAGAAACTGCAGACGTGTACGCTGTTTGCAGCGTAAAAGCGAGTTCAGAGAGACAGCGGCACCGAGTTGAAATTAAAACGCCAGGTGCTTAATTAAATTTAATGCATGCATGGGTTTAAATTTTGCACTTATAACCTTTTGGCGCAAAAAAGCACAATTTCACCCCTATTTCAAGTAATTCACGAATTCAACTGTGTAACATTTGATTAAAGACGTTATTGACCAGTCAAGGTTGACACACGGGCCCCACGGTGCGTAAGTTTAATGCCCCTATAACGCCCTGGAGTGGGACGTCCGTTTAAATCCAAAGAAATGAGGCTCCAATCAGTCCAGTTCGGAGAGGAAGTTAAGAGAGGAGGAAAAAAGACAGCGAGGGAAGGGTTGCGTCCTTCACGAACAGAGGAGAAGTGGGGCGTTTGGTCTCGGTAAGCGTGGGCTAGACACTTCAATTCTTATGTTACATAACGCCCCACTCCAGGGCGTTAGGCGTATAGGTACAACGACCTCTTACGGGGTCTGGTCAATAACGGTTTTGGTCATGGGACCCATGTGCTGACCTGGTCTGGTGAATAACGGTTTTGACTAGGCGTTACACAAGAGACTAAGGGACACTTCTTTTAAGTTTCTGCTTATGCAGAAGCCAGTTTCTGGATTGTGGTGGGTAGAAACTGTTGCGGGGAGAAACTCTAGAAACTCCTCAGGAGACTTCTTTTTGGTTTCTACAGATTTTGCTTATTTGATAGGTTGGGTTGTGATATGTCCGATATACCCCCAAATTTGATATGTCCACTTATTTGCTTATTTGCAAGCACTTGGTATTCTATTGTGTGCATTATTTCTAGATGAATTTTCATATATACAACAAGTACAACAAGCACCAGCTCGGGCTCTCCGTTGTGTGTACAGCAAGCACTACCATTTCTATATGAATTTTCATTCATACATACAGCAAGTACAACAAGCACATACATATACATACAACAATTTTCACACCCCAAGCATACAGCAGCACGCCAGCATTGGAACCATTCGAGGAAAAAAATCATCTCGGGATACAGCACGCAGCACGGCAGCATCACCCAAGCATACAGCACGCAGCACGCGGCGGCGGGATCCGGGGCGAGCACAGGCGTACGACCTCGAGGGTGGAGAGGACGAGCTCGGGCGGCGGCCGGCGGCATGACGAGCTCGGACGGCGAGATGGGGTAGAGGCCGAGCTCGGGCGGCGGCCGGCGGCAGGACGAGCTCGGACGGTGACTTGGGGTAGAGGCCGGGATCGAGGGTGGAGAGGACGAGCTCGGGCGGCGGCCGGCGGCAGGACGAGCTCGGACGGCGAGTTGGGGTAGAGGCCGAGCTCGGGCGGCGGCTGGCGGCAGGACGAGCTCGGACGGTGACTTGGGGTAGAGGCCGAGATCGAGGGTGGAGAGGCCGAGCTCGGGCGGCGGCCGGCGGCAGGACGAGCTCGGACGGCGAGTTGGGGTAGAGGCCGAGCTCGGGCGGCGGCCGGCGGCAGGACGAGCTCGGACGGTGACTTGGGGTAGAGGCCGAGATCGAGGGTGGAGAGGCCGAGCTCGGGCGGCGGCCGGCGGCAGGACGAGCTCGGACGGCGAGTTGGGGTAGAGGCCGAGCTCGAGGGGGTAGCTGGTGGAGACGACGAGCTCTGGCGGCGGAAGGACGAGGTCGGGCGGCGGACTTCCGGGATCCGGGGCGGCGCGGGGCAGGTGAGCTTGCGGCGGCAGGATGGGCTCCCTCCCGGCGTCAGTGAGGGATCCGGAGGCGGAGGGATGGGATCGGGGGGTCGGGGGGTCGTGGGGAATCGGGGGGTCGTGGGGAGAGGCCGATCCCCTGGAGCGATTTTTTTTTCTTTCGCCTGTTGACTGGTACGGGAGAAGGGGCGATGTGTGCGGTGGCAATCCTCCGTAAATATTGCAGAAGGACATGTCTGATTCCGTATACCTTTTCGCGAGTGAGTTCAGAAACTCGGGAAAGTGCTCCCGAGCAGATTCTCCTCCCATGTACAAAGTGAGTTTCTCGGTGGCTAGAAACTGAGTAGAATTTGGAGACTTCTTTTCAGTTTTTGCTTATTTAGACCCAGAATCTGCCCAGAAACTTAAAAGAAGTGTCCCTAAAACGTCCTATGGGCGGTCGTTATGGTCACATGCCATTTCGTGCACTTTTTTAAAAAATATCAAATTGTAATTTTTTTTTGTTTCAAAAGATTTTATGAACGTAGAATTTCAGTGCGTGGGGCGTTAAATTGCCGGAGGTTTGGCTGCATGCCAACCCTTCCGTGCAGCAACGAGATATGGCACACAGCTGTAAAAACAAAGTTACGCGGTACAGTCGTGCGTGCTGGGCTAGGCTACCCGTCCCTAGGCTAGACTAGCGGCGTCGCTAGCGTACAAGAGACTGGGAAATTGCGGGAAAAAGGAAGCCGCGAAATCGGCGGGACGAGATGGCAAGGAAACGGCCACCTAAAACAAAAACTGAAAAAGGCGGTAACCGTAAAGGCAGAGACGGTACGTGCCGGTGCTGCTCACCTGCTGCCGCGCGAGCGCGAAGGAACGACCACGACACGACGAAGAACAAGTTACCACCAAAAGTGCTGGAGCTCAAGTTTCCACCGGCATGTAAAATCAAGCTGGAAAACAGAGGGATCGATAGAGGCCTGTACGGGAGATTGCTAGCTCGATGGAGGCCGTGGAATTTGGCATGCGCTTCATTCTTAGCTATCCGGTCACATGGAGGCCATGGCTCGAGGCATGTAGCCAGCGGGCCAGCGCTGGAAACTAAACATCGCGTGCTGAATTGCCCGATTGGTAGCGGTAATTTAATTCCTGGCTCCACGGCAAAACCTTGTCAGCTATACCAACTCGAATAGGCGGGTTTCAGGAAGGGTGAAATAATAGTCGGGCTTGGCGCGTAGTTGGTCGCTCGCTCCTTTTTCCTGGGAGATCGACGAGCACCATTCATGACTTGAGCTAAAAAAAAAAACAAGCTGAATCAGGCGACTACTCGGACTTAACGCAGCAAAATTCCTCGGATTTTTTCCAGCACCGCGTGCTCTGAATCTGATCACCCGAGATGGTCATCATGTTACCGTCAGTAATCAGTCAGTCAGATACCGAATCAGTGCTAAATCCCTCCGGCCCTTTCGCAGGAACGGCAGTAGCATTTACAGAAACATCCCTATCACTACCGCCGTGCACCCTGCAGTCCCTCTTTGCAATCTGACGTAGCAAAATATCGGTTAGCGCCCGGATTCTTTGTAGAATTGCGGAGGCAGTCCCCGACACTTGGACCGTGACGCCCAGGTGTCCCTTTGACCGCCCGAGCCCGTATGTCCCCTTGACGCCATTAGCCAGCCCAGCCGCACGAGATTGATCCATCGAGCGAGCCCCTCCCCTCCCTACCGCTCTCGCCCTATATATACACCCGCCATCGACTGCTCACTCCACCATTAACACCCGGCCATCCTCCCTGCGCTACATTCAAATCCACCACTGCGTCTGTATGTACATACAATCCCAGCTTAGGCTCAGCGGAGAGAGAGAGAAAGGGAGAATTGGCAAGGAGGAAGAGAGGGAGAATTCTCAAGAGAGAGAGAGAGGGAAGATGGGGATGAGGCCCGGGTGGCTGGGGGGGCTGGTGGAAGAGAGCTTCTTCGTGGCGTGCGAGGCGCACGAGAGCCGCAAGAAGAACGAGAAGAACATCTTCTGCCTCGCCTGCTGCACCAGCGTCTGCCCGCACTGCGCCACCCACGCGCACCGACACCACCCGCTCATCCAGGTAACACCACTCTTCATCCATTCCTCAATCGGTACATGCGCCCACCCTAATTACCGGGAAAACACCGGCCTGCAACTTCATGTTCCTCCTCCTCGCCATCTCTCTCCTTAATTTGTCTCTAGTTTTCTCTGTATCCTACGGTTCCATGTAGAAAATTACTCGCTGCGTGCATGCCCTCCTTCTGCTCTTCTTGGGTTCGATCGATTGTGTGTTTGTTGGTATGGCTCCCTGCTTGCTTAGATTCGGTGGCACCCACCAACGGAGGAGGAGTACTACTACCCGCTTGGCCTAATCTGGGATGTATGTGTTGTTAATTTCCTCAACAAAACTACAGCGAACTACGGAGTACTGAATTGTGGGAGCCTTGCTTGTTCTGCTATACTCCTAGCTGGAGTACTACTACTAGGTAGGAGTAGCTAAACTTGCCCTTGATTATCATATGCTAATTATGGCACAGATGATTTGGTTGGGCCTAATTGCGGCGTGTTCGAGTTCCCAAGTCTGGTGTTGGAACCCTGTGCTTGTGTTTCGGTTTCCCCTTGTCGTTTCTGCGGTCCTTGGTTCGGCGTGCTTTGTGCCGTGGCCCCCTTGGCTTAATTAATTTACCCTAAACCCTCCCTCTACAGTTACCGTGCCCAATTTCACTTTTCCTAAACCCCTTTTCATTTTGTGCTCTTACTAGTACTCTTGTTTTGGCTCTCTGTTTGGTGGCATGGGTAACTCTTTCTCCATCATTCTAGCGGGGCACCCTCCGAAATAAGCATAGTCTTACAATGAATTGCTGGCGCCTCTGAATTCCCATGCTGAGCCGCGCCACCCATTCCTGTGCTCTGCATGTGTCCGTCACCCCCTCCACTCGCCCGCCTGCAAAAAAGTTACTGCGAACCCACAGCAGCTACGACGTCTCTCTCTACAATTTTTTGGCTAGGCGCATCGCCTTTCCCGTCAATTCCTCTCTCTATCGCACGTAGTAGTACCGTGTACAGAGCGGTAGGCAGCGCTAGCTAGCTCCGGCCCTGCAATTTAACGGTGGTAACAGTGGTTCCACTGTTCCGGTCTCGTCACTTGCGTTACTTCTCCTGCAAAGCAAAGGTTACCTACAAATGGGGCGGGTTTATCCGCATTGCTTTGCCATGCATAGCAAAGCAAAACACCACTGATCTGATCCCCTGCTGCAAAGCAAGACGCCGGTTGGCGAATAAATGGATGGTCTGTGGCCGGCCATCCACCCATTGGCGTGGCCATCTCAGCAGCTGCACGCGTCGCAGTGACAGAAGAAA
This sequence comes from Alopecurus myosuroides, assembly GCA_028641055.1. NCBI lineage: Eukaryota > Viridiplantae > Streptophyta > Magnoliopsida > Poales > Poaceae > Alopecurus > Alopecurus myosuroides. The sequence goes on from CM054057.1 coordinate 568,394,701, forward strand.
GAGGCCGGCGCAGTTTTACCATTTGTGTGCACGGTAAAAGGGCCTGCGCTGTTGCCAAACAAGGCCTCGGCCGATGGATACTGTTGCTCCGCCTTGTGACCTTGTGCTTGGACACTCGTGCACGATCCTGCCCCTGCGTGTGCGTCCAAACGCATGGCTCTTCGCCGCTGTCGCTGTTCATTCGTTTCAGGCCACAGTGACGACGCCGTGTCTTTTTACCGCGCCTGAGTGAATGGCGCGTCCAAGGGGTAGCCTGGTCATTTCGGGTTTTTGCCATTTGCATGCAGCAGGCCGGGAGGGATCGCTTGCACGTACTACCACCGTCGGTCTCCCACGATGAGGATGACGACGAGCCGCCGGCCGGTCAAACGCTCGCAATTATTACTGCTGACTCACTACTCACCAGCCTCTACCTAGCTAGCATATCCATCCAGTCCCAAGAGAGGGAGGGCCGGGCCGGTGCATTATTATTACTACCTCGTCACGTGATTCACCTTCACACACCAGCCAGCTTGAATTGAATATCTACTCTTTCATAGAATTCTCTTGCTAGCAATAGCACAATTTTGCATCACACGATAGACTAGTCGCGTACTACGTATAAAAGAGAGAGTACATTTTGTGCAGGTACGGAGGTACGTGTACAACGACGTGGTACGCCTGGACGACCTCGACAAGCTCATCGACTGCTCTTTTGTTCAGGTCAGTGATTCACAAACTTAATTCTTACCAGAAGTACTCCCAGTTCATACTTTTATCCAGTCTCTAATCCACAACAGTTTTGAAAGTTGTCCGTCGCTCCTCCTTGAAATTTTTATTTTTTTAATCCTCCTCGAAAAAAAAAGTTGTCCGTCGCCGCCTAATCTGTGCGTGTATGTATGCATGCAGCCGTACACGATCAACAGCGCGAAGGTGATCTTCCTGAAGCCCAGGCCGCAGTCGAGGCCCTTCAAGGGCTCCGGCAACATCTGCTTGACCTGTGACAGGATCCTCCAGGAGCCCTTCCACTTCTGCTGCCTCTCCTGCAAGGTACGTACGTTCTACACTCGATCTCCACTACCCGCTCCAACCTCCATGCATGCAGAGCCTCCCAGAAGGCCAAAACGTTCCTGCGATGATCAGATGTGTCCTCGTGTTGGATGAACAACAATCTGAGTGTGTGCACTGCATGCATGCAGGTGGATCACGTGATGATGCAGGGCGGCGACCTGTCCAACATCCTGTACATGGCCGGCGAGCCCGACCTGGCCTGCTTCCCGCGGTTCGAGAACCTCCACGTCGGCAGCTCCTCGGCGGACCTCCTCGACTACGACGCCGGGCAGGTCACCCCCAACTCCATCCTCGAGGACCCGACGCGTCACTACGGGAGCAGCAGCGCCAGCGGCGGATCGAGCAACGGCCGCCATGCTCGGCGCGCCAGCGTCGGCGACGCGGTCGTGGCTAGTACTCCCTGCGTCGACGACGTCCCGAGGAAAAAGAAGTCCGGCGGTTTCTTCCCTCAGATCGTGCTGTCGCTCAACAACAGGAGGAAGGGCGCGCCCCATCGGTCACCGTTCGCCTGATCGATCAAGCCGTGCATGCATGCATGGTTCGTTAGTATACAGATCGAACTGCCCCCGCTATATATGTGTCTATTACGTCTACTATGTTGTCCTACTGTAGAGTACCTTGATTGTAAGCCTATGATTAGCTAGCCGTGTAGATGAGAGAGAGGATCATGAGAGATTGGCTCCTAGGGCTATCTTAGGGCAGTGCTTTGAGTTTGAGAGGAGATAGACAAGGTAGCTAGCTTGCCTGCAACTCCCCCGGCTGTTACACAACTAGGTAGGCACAGGCTTTGCGGGTCCCCTACCGCAAGGTGGCTGGCTACCAATTTTGTACTACTTGATGTAACGCGGGGTTGTTACGGTTGCTCGCACGCACATGCTAATTACACTTCCATGACTATATGTTGTCGCCACATGTGTAACAAATAATGGTGATCGTGCTGTGAATTGTGATGTGTGGTGGTACTTGGTACAGTGCATATACCTTCATTCTTGATACCTGGTGAGTGGTGGGCACTGTAGCTAGGTCTTTGAGGTCGTTATCTCTGATTAACTCATGTCGTGGTGTCGATGATTGTACTTGCGTCCGTCTGGCATTCATGCATATGTGTTGCTCCTGAATGGCTGAATCATTCATTCATGCTTTGCTGACATGGAGTAGTTGCATGCATGCATGCTGCTTGGGCTGGTCTACGCATCCATCCATCTATCCTAGCTTGTGCTTGTTTTCGACCGGCATGGACGGGGGCCGGCCAGAGCTTCCACTCCAAGACCCAATCGGGCTATCCTGAAGAGAAGATGCCCTTGGAAGCCTCTGGCTGCTTGATCGGTTCAAAATTATCTCAAGGAAAGAGATTGTATAGTACGAGTACGTACGTACATTGGGCAGCACTTCCAAAGCGAGGTCGCCAGCTGTTCTATCACCTTTCTGAGTGGCCGAGAGCAGTGCTTTTTTGGGGACTAGGGAAGTGTCGGTTTCCCAGATCCATCTCTCTCTTGCTTCTCGTTCCACCGTACCCGTGCACAGCAAGGCCAACAAAATAAACCAGACTAGTGAAATTTTACATAAATAACCTTTTTAAGGCAGCAATTTCGTAATCTAACCCATCGAACCAAAAATTCAGAAAAATAACCCTACGCAATAACGACCGCCTATAAGGTGTTATGCTCTATAGCATAACAAAAGGACCTGTGACGTTATTGACCTTGCCACCGTGGACGAAGACTTTCACGTGGCAGACATCATAACACCCCAGACGGAGGCGTTATGCACCACAACGCCCTAGTCGTGATGCAGGTAAACTTAACCGGCCACCCTCCCTCCCGATCCCTAACTTCCTCCTATCCTTCTCTTCTTCTTTCTCCAGACCTGAAGAACACCCCCGCCGCCACCCCATTCTTTCCTTCAAATCCCCCCTTTGTTGGCAAAATCGGAGGCAATCTTTTGGAGGATTTTATTCCCATTGGAGTTGTGAAGGTATTCTCACATTCTTTACTCTCATTTTATTGGTACAAATGTTGACATTTGATTTTTTGTACAAATCCCCGATCCCTAATTCATCTAGATTTTTTTAACTATTTAGGTTGTTAGTATTAGCTCTTTAGTAGTGCATGAGTGGTTGCTATTACAAGTGGAAATCCTAGATTTTATTATTAGATACCTATTTCTAGTGTAAACCCTATATTCTAGCTTTAGATTTAGTTGTCACATTTGATTTGTTAGTAATATGTTGTTAATACTAGGTTGTTACTACGAGATCTTTGGGAAATCCACGAGTCGAGTTCTCTCTTCTGTTACCTGAACCAATGACTCGAACGAATCATGCTACAACACTATGTTCCCTAGAGCGCACAACTGCATTCAAATTCTGAATGATGTGCTCCTTGCATGAAGGTAATTCTTTCGGATCAGTTCCAACGGCCCAGGAGTTGCACCCCTGTTGTACTAACTAGAATTTTTTCCATCCCAACAGGTATTGATGAAAATCTTGACGGAAACATTGGGTAAAACAAACTGACAACTGGAATTTGAATCGGTAAGACCTTAGCGGCACGAGTCGAGTTACCCCAGATTTTTCCGGGTTCGAGACCGAGGACTCGAAACCCGACTAGACCAATGGTGTTTTCTCCCAAGTGAGATTAATTTACCTAGATCCGTCGAGTGAGTCAAGCCTATTGAATCATATCCTTCAGAGATACAAAAGCATATTCGAGTCACCTCGATTTCGGGTTTGAGTCCCTTGATCGATTCTTCGACTCCATCAGGCACACGGGGGCTACTAACATGGGGGTACTCGAGAACTCCCCCCGGTGGGCCTACCGGGTGTAGCCCATCAGGGGATACCTCGGGAAGGCCTTTGGGGAGCCGCACCATAGCCCACTACGAAGTCCAAGATGGAACAGGCGGAAGGAATGACTTGCCCAAAAAGTTAGCATATAGCAGAACCGACTCAGAATCGAGTCCTATTCATCTACAACCCTTGAGACTCGGCCCCCTATATAAGGGGAGGGAGAGGGTCATAGAAAAAGGACAGGCAACCCTAGACAATAGCTGTGCTGGATTCAATCTATGCGCCACCCCTGTAATCTGTTTCACCTCATCAAAATAAGAGGAATCGGGCGGGCAGTAACTAGTCTAGCCGAGTAGTCCACCGGCGCCTTTTCCCTTACGAAACCCCAGATCTGTAACCATGGGTATTGTTGAGGTATGTCGCACCCTGGTTTATAGGGGATACTCATCGGGCCGAACTGGATAGCAGATGCTTGGATTATGGGGCATAACTGCTCCCACGTCCCAGCTTCCTGGTAGGCCTGCGCTTATGCGCGACAACACAAGCCCTGCTATTCCACCGTAGATGTAAACTATCCACTAGAGACCATAGGCACTACTGTCGACGTACTTCATACCAATCACACATGGTACGTCAACAGCGTTAAACGGAATGATACCACAACATATCTCTAGGACACAAAAGATTGAAATAAGATTGCAAATAGCCTTCACTAAGGCAGAGAATAGCAAATACACTCATACAGAGGACACATGTCCCAACATAGCATCATTACATAGCAGCGGAAGCATTCAACAGGTCTGAGTACAGACAAAATCCAAAAGGCTTAAGAAGCCGGGGAAAATAAAGAAGACGAAGCCCATCCACGTAGGTCTTGGATCCTGCCCGAGGTCCAGCTATCTACTCGTCTGCAGTCTCGTCAAACTCCACGAAGTAGCCATCCTGGTGATCCTCGTAGTCGTAGTCGAAGTCTGCGTAAACCACAGCCCCAACGGGGTCAGTACATCCAAGTACTGGCAAGCAAGACTCACACTTTATCAAAGAGTTACCCGTCAACACAAGCATTGATGCTTGGGATCAACGGAAGAGATAGGTATTATAAAAGCTGCAGCGGGCTGCTCTAACCAACTACAGAAAATACTACAAGTTCCGGCTAACAGAAAAGATAAGATCGAGGAATTGTAACCAACTGAAAGATAACTTCAAACAAACCCATCCTGGATCTCGCCCCTTATCCGAAGAAGCAATCCGAGGATAACTCACACCGTTGTATTAAAGATGAGTCAAGTTATTGTGTGAATAACCTATTACTAGTCAAGTTATTTAGCATTGGGTGATACATGGTTGATCATTATGTTTAAGTTGTCCTGGGTACTTGTTAGCCAGTACTTTCACCAAGTAATCCATAACCGCGGAAAACACGGCTTCTCGAGAAGATTTATCCCTGCAGGGTGTGCTCCAGTACCCGTACACACTCAAGCCACCAACTAAAACTTAGGTGGACTTGACACGACCCAAACCATCTCTACAATCCATCCTAGGAGCCACGGAGCTATAAGGTCCCGGCCAGTCCGCCTAACCTAAGCGCAAGGGTGAAAACCACACCCCCCGGCACCACAGGCCTCGCCCTATATGCATCATCATCATCACCAGTAACCAATGGGGGTACCTCCCATTATGCAAGGAGCAAATGGAACACCCGAACTAAGTGTGGCTCTTACAAACTGCAGATCAAGTCTAAGTCGAGGGGGGTCCCATACTACCGGATACGGTGAGCACGCTCATCATGGATCAGTAGACAAGACCCTTTTCCTATTAGGGTCGACACTAGCAGGCCTCAAAACCACTTAGGGCCTCCTGCCGGTGCCTTATCATCAGATTATTATTACCATTAGCGATTAACAGGATTGATTGATTAAATTCGAGCCCCCGGTACAATAATAATAGTAACAGAGTAACCGACAACAGACTCGAGCAAAAGCAACCCTAAGCATGCTAGATGAGAACAGGCACAAACAAAGGCTGTAGGTATGGAGGTGAGGCAATATCATGGCTCAAGGTAGCATGTGATGGGTTCGGAGAACAAGCATCGATTCATAGGGCTAGCAGAAATAGACAAAAGGATAGTATCGACAACAAGTGTGGAAGAGAACTCGATGATTCATGTGAGTGATAACTTGCCTGCAAACCCAGTAGCCTGGTACTGAGCAAAATCCTTAGAAGGGGTACCGTACGTCTCTTCGGTCTCAACGTCGTCGTCTAAAGCGGGAAGAAGCAAACACACAATCGAAAGAGACGAACAATCAATACATGGCATAGGATGCACAACCATGGGATGATGCATGTCATGTTAATAGAGGCATCAAAGTAACTACTTGACAAGGTAACACAATTTAATTGGACCCATATGCAATGTGAATTGCATATGGATGCAAATGGTTTAGGTTGAAGCAATGATCTACATTTGATTAACAAGTGTAAGTAGTTAAACATGATGCATGCATGATGATAATAAGAAGTAAACAATATTAGATGCAAATGGAAAAGGAAGAAAACAAGTGTGGGATTTTATTTGTCATGTTAAGAATTTTTTTTGGTTCCTTATTGATGTCACACAAGTATTGTTGTTTTCAACAAGTTACAGTGTGCAAAACAAATAACAAAGTTGATATTTGAAAGGGTTATCAAATTTTAGTTGGATTACATGTTTCACATTTTGAAATTGGACTGTGGATTATTTAATTATGAATTAAGCAATATTAAACAATTTTTAATTGAATTAAACAAGATTTAAATTGTTTAGGCAATTTTAATTATTCAAAACAGAAAACAAAAATTATATTGAAAAGGTTATTTAAAATGGTATGGAAAACATAATTTATTTGTATGATTTGGATTAATAATGAATTAGTTATGGATTTTAGCAAATTGCAATTGAATTATTTGAATTCAAATTTGGATTGCATTTTGAAAATTCAAAACAGAAAACAAATGTTATAGATAGATAGACAATTTAATTTAGAGTAGTGCACATATTTAGATTTTATTATTTAGAGTTATAGTTTGAAAGTTATTAACAATTTAAAATATAGGACCAAACTGTGAATTAAAAGGACTTGGATTTAAAAGAAAACGCAGGAATATTTTGTTACGCGCAGATAACTACCCAGGGCACTGCCAACTGGGCCCTGGGCCTGCGTGGCACCTAGGTGGCAGGCTAGGAGGTGAGGTGGCCTCAGAGGTCAATGACAGGGGGGTCCCACGGGGGGTTGCGCGCAGGAAAAAAATTGGGGAGGCAATTGCCTCCCCTAGGATTCGAACCAGGGACCTCTCCTTGCGCGCGCGGGACTAATACCAGCTGGGCTAGCGAATGACTTGTGACAGATCAGGGGCAGGGTTGGGGTTATCTCTCAGTTACGAGGTGTAACTGAATTGACTGAAATTCTTTCCGTGCGTTGCAGGTACAGGAACCGGACAACGAGCAGGGATGCGGCCGGCGGCGATCGATGGGGGCTCGCGGCGGGACCGGCGCTGCCGCGCGGTTGGCCGGCGTGTGCGGCTGCGGGGCCGTGGGCCCGTGGGAAAAAGGGAGAGGAGGCGGACCAGGGGACGCGGGCTCACCTCGAGGGGATCCTCGGAGGAGGAGGTCGGGCAGACCGTGAGGTGCGGCCGGCGGCGATCTTAGGATGGCGGCGGAGATCCGGTGGTCGTCGAGGGAACCCGAGGGCGTGGCGAGGTAGAGGACAACGGGCCGGTTCCGTTCCCGGCCCTAGCGCGGCCGGGCGGGCACCAGGGCGCCGGCGGCGAGCCGGAGAAGGAGGCGGCGGTGATGACCTTCGGTGGAGGATACAGAGAGACGAGAGGGAGAGGAGAAAGAGGAGAGCGGCGCGAGGGAGGAGAGGGAGGAAGAAAACTAGGGCACGGGGGAGCCCTAGGGCTAGGGTTATAGGGGAGGTGGGGCTCCATCAACCGTCCTCTCTGTATGTGTACGTGGAGGCCATGGATGGTGGTCGTACAACGTACGGAGGAAGAAGACAACAGACGTGGGGGGGTTACCAGGCCTAAGGGCACTTGGGCTGGCCCAAAGTGGGCTGAATGCCCCTTTGCCCCCCTCTCTTTTCTATTTTTTTCTGTTTATTACCTTTTTTTTTGCAGATTTGGAATAGAGAGAGAAAACAAAGGTCCTAGGGTTTTCAAACTTTGGAAAAGATTTGTATTATTCTATTTTTTGTAACAATCACCTTAAACAAACATTGTTCTCCAAAAATAATAATTATTTAGTTAATGTTTGGCAATTAGATGAATTGAGCAAAGTTGGTATAAAAAGAATAAATGCCACTTAACCAAAATTAAGTTTTGATTCCAAATTTTTGGTGGAACAAATTATTGTTTGTTTGGTAGTTTTTATTTGACACATTGTAACATAACAAGTATGACAACAATTGAATTTGTTCTGGAATTCAAAATAGAAAACAGATGGGAACAGATGCAAACAATGCAAAGAAATATGATGACATGATGCAGAGCAATAATAAAACAAGAAACAAAACATCTAGGGGGGAGATTTTCATACTTGGGATGTTACAAAACGCCCCCCCTTGAAGGAATCGCGCCCCGAGATTCCCTACTGAGAAAGGAAAAGGTCCGGATACTTCTTGCGAAGATCCTCTTCGGTCTCCCATGTTGCCTCTTTATCAGAATGCGACCATTGCACTTTCAAGAACTTGGTGCTCTTGTTGCGAGTCTTACGAACGGTCTCATCGAGAATTCGAACAGGGTGTTCCTCATAAGATAGATTTCTTGCAGTTCAATGGAATCATGATCAACTGCACGATCTGGATCTTTGAAGCACTTCTTGAGCTGTGACACGTGAAACACATCGTGCACCTTGGATAGTTTTTGGAAGTTCAAGACGATAGGCATTTTCCGCACGCCTTGAGAGAATGTTGAAAGGACCAATGTATCTTGGTGCCAGCTTTCCTTTCACACCAAAACGATGAGTGCCTCTGAGGGAGTTACACGGAGATATGCTTTGTCACCAGGTGCATAGATCATATCCCTGTGCTTGCTATCATAATAGCTCTTCTGACGAGACTGAGCAATCTTGAGTCACGAATGATGCGAACTTTCTCTTCGGCTTCCTTAACAATGTCAGGGCCTAAGAGTGAACGTTCACCAGCTCCAGACCAATTGATTGGACTCCTGCATCTGCGGCCATAGAGTGCTTCAAACGGTGCCATGCCTAGGCTTGCCTGGAAGCTGTTGTTGTAGGAGAATTCAGCATACGGAAGGCATTCCTCCATTTCATGCCAAAGGAGAGACCACATGCTGAGCATATCCTCGAGAATCTGATTGACTCTTTCGACTTGCCCTTGAGACTGAGGGTGATAAGCTGTGCTGAACAGAAGTTTGGTGCCCAATGCTTGAAAACTCTTCCAGAAATGAGAAGTGAATATACTTCCACGGTCTGAGCTTATTTCCAATGGAACACCATGAAGAGGAACAATCCTTGTTGTGTAGAGTTCTGCTAACTGGCTAGCTGATATTGTTTCTTTGACAGCAAGGAAGTGAGCTACCTTAGTGAGACGATCAATAACAACGAAGATTGCATCGTTGCCCTTCTTGGACTTTGGAAAACCAGTGACGAAGTCCATTTCAATCATGTCCCACTTCCACTCAGGAATTTTCAGAGGTTGGAGAAGACCGGCTGTTTTCTGATGGACTGCCTTGACACGTTGACAAACGTCGCATTCAGAAACGTATTGAGCAATTTCACGTTTCATGCCAGACCACCAATACAGTGTCTTGAGATCCTGGTACATCTTTGTACTTCCAGGGTGTATGGAGAGAGGAGTTTCATGAGCCTCCTTGAGAATAACATCTTTGAGACTTTGAACTTGAGGAACCGCAATGCGTCCTTCGAAGAACACAGTTCCCTTGTCATCAATTGAGAAGCACTCATACTTCACATTGCCTGCTTTGATATTATTTGCAATCTTCTTGATCTCAGCATCACGAAGTTGTTCAGAACGAATCTTGTCCTCGAGAGTTGGAGTGGCTGTCAAGTTTGCAAGATAACCTTGAGGAACAAGACCAAGGTTCAGCTTCTGGAATTCTTCATGAAGAGGAGGTTGGCTTTCCATGATCATGAGATTATTGCAATACGACTTGCGACTGAGAGCATCGGCCATAACATTAGCCTTGCCTGGAGTGTAAGAAATGGTCGAAGTCTTTGATCTTTTCAATCCATCTCCTTTGCCTGAGGTTTAGATCTGGTTGAGTGAAGATGTATTTCAGACTCTTATGATCGGAAAAGATTTCAGTGCGATTACCCAACAAGTATTGCCTCCATTTCTTGAGGGCAAACACCACTGCTGCAAGTTCAAGGTCATGTGTGGGATAATTGAGCTCATGTGCGTTCAACTGACGTGAAGCATAAGCCACAACTTGACGTTCTTGCATAAGAACTGCACCTAGACCTTGGAGGGAAGCATCACAAAATATCTGGAAAGGTTTGGTAGTATCTGGGCCAACCAGAACTGGTGTAGAAGTGAGTTTAGTCTTGAGGAGGTTGAAACTTTCATCACATTGTGGAGACCAAACGAACTTCTTGTCCTTCTTTGTGAGATCAGTGAGAGGTTTAGCAATCTTGGAGAAGTTTTGGACGAAGTGACGGCAATAGCTAGCCAAGCCAAGAAAACTTCTGACTTGCTTCACCGTCTTAGGAGGTTTCCAATCAACAATTGCCTTAACCTTTTCTGGATCAATGGCTATGCCCTTGGCAGAGATGACATGACCAAGATAAGCAACTTCTGGAATCCAGAACTCACACTTGGAGAACTTGGCATACAGACGATGCTCGCGAAGTTTCATGAGAGTGAGACGAAGATGTTCTCCATGCTCTTCCTCGGATTTTGAGTAGACCAGAATATCATCAAGATATACCACAACGAACTTGTCGAGGTATTCATGGAAGACAGAATTCATGAGTCTAGAGAATGTCGCCGGTGCATTGGTGAGACCAAAGGACATGACGGTGTATTCATATAGACCGTAGCGAGTGGTGAAAGCTGTCTTAGGAATATCTTCCTTTCTGATCTTTATTTGATGGTAACCCATCCTCAAGTCCAGCTTGGAGAATATTGAGGCTCCAGCAAGTTGATCAAAAAGATCATCGATACGAGGGATTGGATACTTGTTCTTGATTGTTTTCTCGTTAAGAGGACGATAGTCAACCACGAGTCTCTTTGTTTGATCCTTCTTGGCAACAAACAGAGTTGGGCAACCCCAAGCGGAGGAACTAGGCTGAATGTAACCTTTCTCCATGTACATATCGATTTGCTCCTTCAACAACTTCAGTTCAGGAGGAGCTATCTTGTATGGATGCTTGGAGATTGGAGCAGTGCCTGGTTCAAGTTCGATCACGAACTCAACTGCTCTGTCAGGGGGCATTCCTGGCAATTCTTGGAAAGACATCAGGGAATTCACAAACCACCGGAATAGTTTCAATAGATGGTAGAGGATTTGCATTGAGAGTGTAGAGTTGAGCAACTGGATTTTCAGCATGGAAGTAGACTATCTGGCCAGAAGGGTGTGTGATTTTGACAGACTTAGCAGGACAATCAATGACTGCTTTGTTGGCTACCAGCCAATCCATCCCAAGGATGACATCAATATCTGAAGAGTGGAGAGCTATCAGAGATGCCTGGAATGGAAGGTTTCCAATTGTGATCTCGATGTTCTGGCTAACTTTACTGCTTTGCCAGCTAGATCCCGGTGATTTCACTAGGAGAGGGATAGACAACTGTTCGAAGTTGATTTCACTGTTGTTTGCAAAGCATTGAGAGATGAAAGAGTGTGAAGCACCAGAATCGAAGACTTTAGCACGAAACGAGTTCACAAGAAGTGTGCCCATTACAACCTCTGGAGATTCTTCTGCTCCCTGGGCCTTGACATGGTTCACCTTAACGGTTCTCACGCCAAGGTCGTTGCTGTTGTTACAACCCAACGGAGGACCACGTATTCTTGTCGGGGTCGACCTGAGGCGAGGTGGAGGTGGAAAGAGGTGCCTTTGCGGACACTTATCGGAATAGTGGCCCGGCTGTCCACACTTGTAGCATGTAACAGCAGAACGAGGAGCTGTTGGTCTTGGCTGAGACGGAGCACCTCCTGAAGATACCACTGGGGTGGGAGGGCGGGGAAGAATTCCTGCCGGGCTTGGCAAGCAGATGGGCGGTGTTGTAGTGGTATATGGAACCCAAACTCTTCGTTTTTGTGGAGGCATGATAGCTTTCGAGAGATTAGCCTGTTCACGAGAGTGCTTACGAGATTCCTCAACCAACTTGCACCCATGCTCTTCATTTAGAGCGATGTTGACGAGGTCCTCAAAATTCTTGGCCTTGACGTTGGTGAGAGCATACTTGAGTTCCGGGTTGAGACCCCTGCGGAACTTTGCCATCTTTCTCGCTTCCGTGGAAATTTCATCTCCGGCGTAGCGAGCCAGACGATTGAAATCTCTTTGGTATTCGAGAACGTCCAGATTGCCTTGTGTGAAAGAATAGAATTCCTCACGCATTTTCTCCATGAGCCCATCGGGAATGTGATGGCGCACGAAGGCTTGCTTGAAATCTCCATGTGATTGCCAGACTAGGACCTCTCATCTCTTGGAATTCTCCACCAAGACATAGATCGTCCACGGAGAAGGTAGGTCACGTAAGGAACACGGTCCTCGTCAGCCACATGAGCTACCATAAGAGTACGGTTCATTTCACGGAGCCAGTCATCAGCATCCAATGGCTCGGAGGCGGTATCAAACGTGCGCGGATTGAGCTCAAGGAACTCCCGAATAGACACACGGGCGTTGCCATTACTCCCAAGGTCTTGGTTCTGCTGCATCTGCTTTATAACTTGCGTCATCTGAGACAGCACTTTCCCCATCTCAGGTGGCAGTGTGGGTTCTTCGTCACCACTTTCCATCCTGAAGAGGATACCAAGGTTAACACACTAACCGAATAACAAAATCCAATATAAGTGCTTAAAAGAATTACTTCAGACGATAAGAAGGTAGCATGGATCAAACATATACTACCCTCAACGTTCACCATAAATGGTTTGAGTACGACAGGATAACTAAACATAGCTAGGAATGGATACATCAATGGACGAAAGGTTCTTGAGAGAAACATGACATTGAAGCAACATCGGGAAACTCGCGACCAAAACTCCTAAGGTACTACGGAAGAACCAGAACACGTGAAATCCTAACTTGAAAGTTTAGATGAGAAGAGAAACAACGTTGCACTTCCTTACCAGAAAAGGGAGGGTGGGTGGGGAAAGAAATAAAATGGCAGAATTCCTACTCTCACGTTTCATTTTTCCTATATAGCTACAAAATAGTTTCTAGACTCAAACTGCGACCAGTAAAAGGGATCCTACAGGCAGACAGGCTCTGATACCATTTGTCGCACCCTGGTTTATAGGGGATACTCATCGGCCGAAATGGATAGCAGATGCTTGGATTATGGGGCATAACTGCTCCCACGTCCCAGCTTCCTGGTAGGCCTGCGCTTATGCGCGACAACACAAGCCCTGCTATTCCACCGTAGATGTAACTATCCACTAGACCATAGGCACTACTGTCGACGTACTTCATACCAATCACACATGGTACGTCAACAGCGTTAAACGGAATGATACCACAACATCTAGGACACAAAAGATTGAAATAAGATTGCAAATAGCCTTCACTAAGGCAGAGAATAGCAAATACACTCATACAGAGGACACATGTCCCAACATAGCATCATTACATAGCAGCGGAAGCATTCAACAGG